>CATOUR010000076.1:0-600000 GCA_951848785.1 Callosobruchus maculatus
TATGACGTCGAATTGCGGTGAATTTTGGCCACGCCCGTCATATGTTAAATAAATGACGTCTCCCTAACATCATTTTTAATGACGTTATATAACGTCTGTCACTTGACGTCGTTACCATGTTAAAATGTAATAAAAAAAAAGAGTGAGAGTAAGTGTATCTCAAAACTTAACGATTTCACATTTCTTATGTCTTCCATATACATTTATGAAAAAAATGTCTATACTCGCATAACTACTAAAAAATATTAACCAATAAGATAGATAGATTATCTAAATTATTATCCAAAAATAAATAAAGCAGATACCACAAAATCGTGGCTAATTATTCCGTTGATTGGGTTTTGATAGATTTTATGTTTGCATGAGATAATTTTGTGTTAACCGCGCTTCAGTGCATCACTGCAAAACTTACGTAAGGTACAGATCACCGGCGATAAAAAGAGATAGACCGATCTGTTTCTATAAAATTGCTTTGCCATGATGAATATTCCAGATTGCTACGTTGCCTTACTTAATTTGGAATCAACATAAATGCTACTTGCGAATCATCCGATAGCATTTTTTACATGTGGAACAATTTAAAGGCTTGGCGTGTTGTTTGAAAAGTCATTAGATCTAAATTGTTTTATTTTTATAATTATATAAATAGTTATGATATAATAGTGTATTAATGTCGTAAAGAATTGTTGTATTGGTATGGCACCGCGAGAATGCACATATGACAGGATTGTCTCATTCATAACTGTCATGTAGTAAGAGCGTAGTAAACGCGTAGGATATTTTTTGTATTTCAGTTGGTAGTGGTGACTCAGGTGACATGCGATCAGCTGTTTCCTCCAGTTAATTGGGTTGAAGTCTTAGCGATTATTTTACGTTTTCCAGTGCTAATTGTTGTATAATAGACACTTGTTATTACAAAAAGACATTTATAAATTATGTAGTCGCCAACATCCAGCAGGGAATTTAAGATTTCATATGTGAGCATAAAATTATTCTGTAGCAAAGGCCATAGGCGTAGTACTGGGGTTCTTCAATATTCAACCATTTAAAATTTACCAATGTAAATAAACAGATATAGTGAATACAATAAAATATTTTTTTCAGATTGCCTTAGTTTTGACGCTCGAAGAAGGAAAATATGATTTTCCCTTCTCGGTGTTGAGGCGGAGCACCAGTTTCCAAAGCGAGTTGAAATCTGCTCAAACCGTTCCAAAGATAACTTTGCTATTTCATCTGATGGGGGCAGACATCTGAAATGAGATGCGGTGCCTCTACCAGCCCATGAAGTGTTCGATCCTTCAGCTAGCACAACATAAGTAAAGAGAGTGGATTTACAAGAGTTAATAGCATGACATCATAGACTTGGAAAAACAATTTTTATAGTTAAAAAGATGTGAACCACTTCAAGTTCAAACACAAACTATCATGTTAGTTACACGAAATTGTCAACTGTTGGTGATTGATATATGTTTCTCACAAGCATGTATTGGTGACATTTTGATGTGTAGTATGCACAATTCCAATTAAATCCAAATTTTAAATATCGATCTTTTCATAAAAACTATTAAACCTACTTCTGTAAATTTCAGTTATTGAAAATCATATGTAAAAGTTTACCTAGGACCTAGGTAGCAATTTTTCATTTTATTTCAATTCATCATCACAATAATTATACAATTTGGTATCTGGCACAGGAATTAACTTATTTTTTATATTCTAGCACAAGTTTCACAATGAGTTCCCCTTCACAAGGGATATAATGGTGACACCATTTCAATTGTTTTATTATCATGCGAAAATGAAAATAAAGAACCATTTACTGGAAAGAGGTAGGTCAGAAACTATTTTGATTGAAATTGTTTATTACGTATAGATCTAGTTAATTATAATAGTAGTTAGAATTTGAAAAAAGTAATGTAAGTGTAAAGCTATTTTTAATAATAGATTTCCTAGTACCTGACTTGGAATATTCCTATGTTCCACACCAAGGTATAGTTATCCTAATACATTAAAGGTCAATTAGGAGATATGATTTTATATTCTTGTGACAAGCAGTTAATTTGCTCTGTACATTGCTAGATTAGATGAAATCTCAATAGGCCCGAAATTCAAATAAAAAAAAATCATTTTTGAAGCTTTACATTCTTTACAATGTGAGTATTACCAAGTGTTTTTTTATAAGGGGGTACTGAGTCAATCCACCAGACTCATTTTCTTACAGAGATGCCCAATATCTGGAAAACCAAGGTATTACTGTATCCATGTTATCTTTTACATTATCAGCTTCAGATATAGAAGAACATATTATAGAGTCTGCAACTGTTACGTAATAATAATAATAACCAAGATACTGACCGGTTGGTCAAACTCGACCAATTGGTGTGCTGGAAATGATTAGCTGAACGCTTTAAAGGTGCAGGATATTAAAATAATAATATATTTTATAGATGTGTTTTTATATAGTTATAAGTTAATAAAGTGCTGTACTGTTACTATTTTATAATTTGTTTTCAATTTGGAAGGTTTAGACTATTTTAAAAATATTTGTATACAAAAATTACCCTTCGAAGATGATTAATCGACTCAATATCATGAAATGTATCTGCAGATATGTTAAAGTTGGTGATGACGAAGATAATGATTTACTTGTTCTGGTTTATACTATCCCTTATATGGTGTCAATATCAGTTACTTCTCGTGGGGTGGGAATTGGAATATGTACCGTCCAATTTGTACCCAGTTTACTCATGCTATGTAAACTCTGAACATGTTCAGCGTAAGTTTTTGAATTTCTAAGCTTACAGAATTGATGGTGTATATCCTGCAAAGGGCATTCCTTAGTGTGCTGTTTTATAGGTACTGAATTCAATCTTTGAGCACCAGAAGGAGGTATGCCTCAATAGTTTTCTTATATAGACTGCTAAATTGTTAGATAGATGATGTAACTTATATTACGGTTAAATTTCTGTTTCTCCTTTTACAGCCCGGGGCTTTATTGTGACAGGCCATGCACTAATTTATATGAAAATGTCTCATATTTGTCATGTGTGACATAGTATATTAGTATTTGTAGTTATTGTGACAGATACATACTAATAGCTTGAGCATTGTTTTTGAAGTTGTTGAAATCTATTACTGTTTTCTCGTTTTTGACAATTTTTTAGACTCGTTTTTAGATGTGTACATTTAATGTTTAATCTTTTTTGATTAGCTTGTTTCTTGTCATTTATTTAACCTACCCATATTTCAGAATTATTTGTTTGTTCAGGCTTGTTCTGTAACTGGTGTCCTTATAACTTTGTGTATTAAAGGCTATTTCATTATTATTTTCTTTATTTTACTAAAATCTAGAATTTAAAGGACAGTCTGGCTAATCTGCAGGCACTGTTTTGTTTATCAAATCCTCAAAGGTGTAGGATATTAAGATAATATTTTGCATGGATGTATTTTTATACAGGGTGGGCCAATAGTGCGTGGACGGAGGATTGTGGGCTTATTAAAAAATATTTCAAAAATCTGTCACTTGACCATGGTAGGGACCCTTGGCGGCTATAACGTAAAAATATTTTCACTTAAATTTTGACGTTTATACAGGGTGATTCATATCAAAGTTACATTTTTTTTAATGGAACCCCCTATATATTATTGCATATTTGGATTCCTTGGTCAATTCTAAGGTGACTTCATGTATCACACATGGAACTTTAAATGAACCGTTTAGACGCAAATCACCATTTTTGGTATAAGTAGGTATCAGAAAAAAATTGAATATCGCAGCGATTATAAAACTTAGAAGGCTGTAACTTTGCGGTACGACTAGGCATGAAATGCGTCACCTTAGGTCAGAGGGGTGAATTTGAATTCTTTTTGCACTTAGAGAAATCAGTAGATCAATTAAGGAAAATTCAATCACAGATAACTTGATTTTTTCAAATGGGAATGCCTATTTTGGTTTAAAGAATCAAATGTAAAATTTGATTACCTTTCTAATGATATAGCATTCTCGATATCAATCTTTTTTAGTTTTCATTTTGTTTCAAATTTTCAGTCAAATCGGTGTTTTTCAATTTTGCTAAATGCAAGCAACCTAGCAGGCCATGAGAAATAAACAAAAGCTCGTTAATATGGAAGAAACCAACTAACTTAGTAGAAAAATGCAAACTAACTAGAGCAACGAGGCAAGATTATGAAAATCCCTTACAACATATTAGCTCTAACCAGAAACAATAGCGGTAACAAGAACGCTCATTTTTCACAGCCTACTAGCTATTAGCCAATTTCCAAAGTCAGTAAAAAAATATTTAATCAAAGGAAAACTCCTACTGATTGTTGCTGGCAGTAGAATATCTATGTCTTTTGAATAAATTTTCACATTTAATGCTATAAAAGAGTAGCCATTTCCGTAAGTCAAAAGTAATGATATCTCTGACTGGAACCCTTCAAATTCTTCAGTAGGTACTTCTACTTATTAGCAAAATCACGGAAAGTGAAACTTGATTTGCAGTCTGTTTGAATTGTAAAATATAATTTAGTTTGCAGAAAACTACATGAAATAAACACAATTACAACATAGCGTAATTAAAAAATTCTAGCATTATTTCAATAGATGTTCAGAATGCTCCAATTGGAGGTATTTTCACTTTTGACTTAACTAAACGGAAATGACTAATTTTTTTATCCCATTAAATGTGAAATTTCATTCTAAAGATGTTAGACTGTAAGCAAAAATCGCTGGTAGTTTTCCTTTTGTTTCCAAATTTTTAATCATTTTGGATGGTTGTCAAGCTCTAGTAGACATCAGTAGCTAGTATGCTGTGAAAAACAAACACTTCTGCCATACCCCAGCTACTCATTGGCATTAGATATCTTGCGGCTGTTGTATCCGGTTAGAGCTAATATGTTGTAAGGAATTTGCATAATCTTCCCTCGTTGCTCTAGTTAGTTTGCATCTTTCTAATAAGTTAGTTGGTTTCTTCCATATTAATGAGCTTTTGTTTATTTTTCATGTCCTGCTAGGTTGCTTGCACGCAGGAAAATTGAAAAACGCCGATTTGACAGAAAATTTGAAATAAAATGAAAACCAAAAGAGATTGATATCGAGAATGCTATATCGTTGGAAAGGTAATCAAATTTTACATTTGATTCTTTAAACCAAAATAGGCATTCCCATTTGAAAAAATCAAGTTATCTATGATTGAAGTTTCCTTAATTAATATACTGAATTCTCCAAGTGCAAAAAGAATTCAAATTTAGCCCGCTGACCTAAGGTGACGCATTCCATGCTTAGTCGTACCGCAAAGTCACGGCCTTCTAAGTTTTATAATCGCTGCGATATTCAATTTTTTTCTGATACCTACTTATACCAAAAATGGTGATTTGCACCTAAACGGTTCGTCTAAAGTTCCATGTGTGATACATAAAGTCACACTAGAATTAACCAAGGAATCCAAATATGCAATAATATATAGGGGGTTCCATTAAAAAAAATGTAAGTTTGATATGAATCACCCTGTATAAACGTCAAAATTTGAGTGAAAATATTTTTACATTATAGCCCTTAAGGGTCCCTACCATGATTAAGTGACAGATTTTTGAAATATTTTTTAGTAAGCCCACAATCCTCCGTCCACGCACTATTGGCCCACCCTGTATATCGATAAGAGAATGAAATGTTGTACTACTGCTATTTTGTTATTTGTGCCAACCTTAGAATGTTTACCGATAGACAAAGATTTTAGAAATTAGTTCAACGTTGGCTGACATCTTAGATATAATATATTATAAAAATGGCAATTTTTAGGTGCATGCAACGACTGCACCATTGGATGGTCGACGCGAAGGTAGGAAAACCACGTGCTACTACCACCTCAGAAATAGATTGGAAATTAAGGCTCACCTTTGGGTATAGGCAAGAGCTTCTCAGCGTTGAGTCAAAGTACTTGCCGCAGTTTTTTAGTATTATGAAGAGCTAAGCTAAGCAAACTATGTCGTACCTCCTCATCACCTTAATACAGTAAATGCTACAAAATACCTATTTATCGGTACTTCTGTGGATTAAATGAACATCGAGCGACGAACAAGTTGGTTTAAGGATACAAAACAGATGGCTAAGAAAACAGCTACTGATCTGGATAACCCGATCGCGATCACTTACTTACCATACAAGAATGAACTGACCCTATTTCTGACTGATCCTAGATCACTTTCCAGACATCAGGACCAGTGATCCTTGTAATCGGGTTAACCCGATCATAATTTCCGTAAAGCCCTTTTGTAAACTGAGAAAGGAGATCAGACGGCAAAGTAGAGTCACAAAGAGTGGCTCTACGAAAGACTTTTGACGTCACGCGAATATTTATTACATCACTTCTTTGGCGCCAAATGTTATGATCGAAGTTTGATGGGGTGTTTAAGCTACTTCGCCTTCACAGAAAACAGTAAAAATGCAAACCATTCAATTTTTTTAATATTTTATGCACATCCATAGGTACATGACTGATATTCAACAGTTCAACTATTGAGTTTAGTTTTCCTGTTCCAGTACTGATTATTCTCTTTGTTTTTTTTTTGAATAGTACTCTAAATGCCAACATGCCTCAGTACTTAAAGCTTTCTCGTAGCGCGAAATGGAAGCTTCACTGTTCCATACGATGAATTTCATAAACTTCCTCAGGATAAGCATTTGCCAAGCAGGCCAGACAGGATCCCAATCAAGTTCGCAGTTATTTGCACATACTGAAGTACACCGTGTTCAAACCTATGATACAAGCATCTTAACAAGTGACGGCTTCAATATCGGTCGCCGCAAAAACTTGCATAGCATGAAATGGGGAACGTTTGCAGGCGGTTCTCAAAAACTTTCAAAAAACACAATGTATCGGTATACTGCCTGCATGAGAGTTAAAATTTACTAAGATTTGCTGAGAAATAGTACCATCAGAAAGTCAGTGAGAAAGGTAATATTAAAGACGGAGTAATCCTTCTTGTGTCTATGTTCGATGACACGGTAAACCGTAGTGCGGCGTAGTATTTATAATGAATTTTTACCTGTTTGGCTGTCACACATCCATTCTCTACAGCACTGTCCTGGGATTTCTACAAGTCGTGGATTCTGACACGATCCTCGTGGTGATATGTGCTCTTGCGGACATAGTGATGAGCAGCCGTATGTGCCGTTCTGCAACAATTATATTTACCAGTCTATCAAAATTCAACATAGAGTATAGCGGATATTGCCCATTCTTGAGGTCGAAAAAAATACGTTCTACGTCTAATCTGATTCCACATTACAAGAAACCAACGCCGGTAAAAACAATGTTGTCATGCGTGCTTGTATACAATAAACTAAAACTCATGATATGCCTACAAAGTGGCGTGCGGTTATTGTCTGCATAAGCTGTGAGCGAATATGTATTATAAATACAATGTTGCTTTGACTTTTGCTCTGAAATTGAATTATGTATTTGCAATGATATTCATATTAATTAGGTTTGTGCGGGAAATAGCTCGATAACTTATAAAATGCAGCAAGGCCCAGCGTATAAGAGTAGCCCAAGATCCCACTGCTCGATTCTGCAGGTATCTGTTTTTTTGATAACATTAATTTTGAACAAATCTTGAGAAAATATGGAATACAATATCGATAGGTTTCCTTTTAAAAATTACCCACAATTACCTGTAATTAATTTTAGTGTAATTCATTCGATAACATAACTTGCAGCTATATGTTTTTTTAGTCAATTCTGTCATTTGAAAGAAATTTATGTAGAGAATTGAAAAACAAGTGGTTGCCGGCTCTCAGTCAGCCGCATCCTCAGGGTTGCCAGGTGCGAACTGTTGATTATCTGTACTCATTTGTTTTTTCAGAAAATTTAAAACAAATTCAGTTTCCTCTCCTCTCCAGGTGAGTGTCTTTTATTTTGAACATATCCTAAACGACTGCCTCGAAGAATTTTAAATTTGGCACAAGCTAAGCCATAATTTGAAGAATAGAGCGATAAATTACCAAAACTAGTGGTGAAGATATGGGTATACAATTAGCATGGGTATACAGTAAATCTTTTCTTTCTCTGGAAGTAGATATTGACGCCTTCACCAATTTAATACTTCCGATGGTTCACTATAGTGACTGTAGTCTAATTTTCCACTGCTCGGTGCTGTAGGTATCTGTTTTTTTTTGATAAATTAATCTTGAGAAAATATAGAATAGATTAACGATAGGTTGCCTTTTAAAAATTAGCCGCAATTATCTGTGATTAATTTTGCCGCAATTAATTCGCCAGTATAATCTGCAACCATGTTTTTTAGTAAATGTTACGTCATTTAAAAGAAAATTATGTAAAGAATTGGAAAAAAGTCCTTGTCTGCTCTCAGTTAGCTGCAACCTTAGGGTTGCTGTGTATGAATATTACTTTTAATTATTGGCACCCATCTATTTTTTTAACAGATTAGTACAGAATCAAAGTTCTATTCTTATTAGCTTCCAAAATCCGTGGTTGCTAGTTAAACAATGGCCGCAAACAGGCAGACCTTTACGAACAATCCAAATCTCTCCAAGTACATGTAGGTAAACGTTTGTGCTCCGCTGAAGGGTCGCCGAAAAGGCTCGCTGAGAAGGAAATTGGCGAAGTCGCCCTAGCTGGGGATTTCGAAGACTGAAGGGATTTACTAAAGACCAAAGGTCCTTCAAGCTGGCACATCTGGAGTGAGAGAATCCTTATTGATACGCAACGTTTAAAAAGGCAAAGATTGGTAAAGGCTCATAGAAATGAGCCGCCTAATCTTCTTGACTTGACCTTAGTTCAACTCAATTCCACTTCCGGTTTGACCAAAGGTGAGAATAGCTTTGTTATTAAACATCGAAAGCCCCGTATATTTTTTCTTTCAGGCTGGAGAACATTTCTAGTAGCAATATCCCTAGGACAATCAAAATAGACGACATAGTCCATGAAAATCGAAAACTCCTTCCCTGGTAACAGTCTGAAGCCGCAGGCTGAGGGCGTTAACAACGACCGGTGCAAAGCAATTCCTTGTTTAACTCATGCTTAACTTTAACTACAAGTTTAACTACGCCTGATGCAAAGCATTGTAAACGCGCGGTTTCCCATAAACGGAGAGTAGCGAAAAAAGGTGTGTGTACTGATTTTATAACAATATGTCAACAGAAAAAGCTAGAAGAAAGATTGAAGCATGTTACCTTGTCGGGAAAACCTTTAGTATTATTACCACAAGAAGGTTTCGCAGATACTGGGTAAGAGGTTGAGGCGTTTCTTACAAAAACAGCTGTAGTGTAAAGTTTCATATATGATTTTCATGAATTAAAAGCGCGAAATGATTTGATAACTTGGCCTTAGCAAAAAGAGTCTTAGTCTTAACATACATACAACGTCACAGTTTTGATAATCCTACAGAAATAACCAGCTCCACTCGAGTTTCTACAAAAGCAGGCAGCAGCCATAGTTCTAAGACTACGGCTGCTTTTGTAAACAAAGCTTCGATTGGATTAGAAGGGGAGAAAACAAATTCTTCTGATAATGACAACATTACCAGAAGAATTAGAACGAGAAGATAAAAAAATGTCGGAACTAAATTTGAATGTGTCATTTTACAGTATAATTATCTGCAGCTTGACTAAATTTGGTTTTTTCAAATTTATGTGTATGCTGTGAAATTGACAACATATCAACTTCTTTAGCGGATACTTCCGTTGCGCTCACAATATCGTCAATTGAGGCTTTTCGTACATTTCTGTTTTTGTAATGCTCTAATGAGCAATCCCATAAATTAGAATAGGATTCATACAATTTAATTGATTTTAGTATCATGTCTCGTAAACGATTCACACCACACGGTTTTATTTTACCACTATTTTGTTCACTCATGATTTTGATTCAGACGCCATTAACCCACGTGCAGCAACTTAAATAAATATTTCATGTGTAACAGGGCGCATATTATATAAATAGACGTTGCGATTTGTTCATGTTCATCTTGTGAAGCATTGTTTCGTGAGATTTTTAACAGTATTTCATGTATCTCACGCCCGCTTCCACTACCAAACTTGCATCTTTTGACTCGTGACACTAAAATCTCATTGTGGATCCGTACCTTTAGAACGCTGTTGTATTTCGATACAGAATTTGCAAATAACGTCCAGAGTTCTCAGTATCATGATAGAAAAATTGATTGAATCTGTTCGAAAACATCCTCGTTCATATGGACATTTTATTATTTTTGGATGGAATATTTCATGCAATTCTTTAAAGTAGTCTCGGAAGATACGGAAGTCTTATAACTCGGTCCTTAAATGGCATACGTTCCCGACACGGCAATGATACTTTCCATACAACTTTGTCTTCCTATTAATATCATGCACTACCCATACCCATTTGTTTCTTTTAACGTGACAATGCGAATAAATCTTCATCTATATCAGAATCACTTGACTTGGTGAAAACTGGTGTAACGCTTTTGCGATATATCTGTTGGGCGTTATATCTGTTTGACGTCCAGAATATGCTGCGTTCTGACTACACGTTATACCGCGCTCACGTCGTTCTAGAACGCCTTCTGACAATTAAAAAGAATGGTCTACTTCAACACCTCATCCCTTTCACAATCTGATCTGTTTCCTATTAAAAAGGTAGAAAATTACAAGGCACAAGCCACACATGCATTCAAACTTCAGTCATTAGACAAGAGGATGAATGTTTCACTCCATTTTGAGAATAACCGTAAGTAATTGTTTTTCCTCTAGTTTAACTAATGTAAGCAAAAGAAATTACCCAGAATAATTTTATCACCTATATGACAAGCTCTATTTGGCCATACAATAAACGTAAACTGCGGAAACTTCTTGCTCGTACATTTAGGCGACTGCACGAATTCAGAAATTTACATGTCAAAACTTCCCAAAGTTGTTTTTTAGCGAACTTCCAATGCCAAGAAGAAACTCGTGTGAGAACTGAGCACTTACTTTGTTGATGATATGCAACGTTAGAGTCGCTGTCGGGCAGAGTTTTAAATTTTAAATTACGCGTTACTTTTCTTGAAAATCAACAGCATACGTAAAAGGTGCAGCGATATACAGGGTGTCCATTTAATAATAATAATGTCTTTATTATTTCATGGACATAATGCCAATTATGTGTTTTTTACAGAGTGCTATAGATATGTACATGAAATAACCTCAAGGAGGCGTTCACGCGAAGTGATCTTCCACTCAATCCTTGGTTTTGGTAGAATTTCGAAATTAAAGTAAAACTAACTACCTAATCTAAAAGTACATCACAAACACACGAATGGGTCACCTAATAATTTATAATCTAATTACAGTACAATAATGATACTACTACTATTAATGGTATTCAAACAGATGTTTCTTAAAATTCCTAATGCTAAGACACTTTAAATGTTGGGGAATGGAGTTATATAATTTGTATATATTATACTTAAAGCCTCAAAAATAACTAATCTATGTGCAGGGGCTGTAAGTGAGTCTTTTTTTCTGACACTCACTTCATGGATATCTGAGCCTAGTGAAATCATATCATAAAGATAACCTGAAGTTTTAGAAGTCAGTAGTCTATGATAAAAACAGACAGCATAATACTTACTTAAACCTATCTGACATACACAACCACTTCAAATCACTCAACTTATGTGATACGTGTTCAAACTTTCTAATGCCACACGTGAACATTATACACGAGTTCTGCACTCATTGTATTCTATGTAGAGTATCCTGATCCAAGCATGGTGCATACACAGTGGAGCAGTTTTTTGATGTCTGCTGACAAATGCATTCTATGGGTATATAACAGCTTCAATGAAGCATATGATCTGTGTGTACATTTAGATGTCGGAAGAAAACAGATGTCCTGGCTCAGAAACCTGAGGGATTGGACAGGCCTAAGAACAATTGGGGACCTTGTACATACGGCAACAAACAGGAAAGCGTTTGAAAATGTGATCGCCAACATCCAGTAAGAGTGGATAGGCAGCTGAAGGAGAAGAAGTACATTTAGATACATGTTCACGAAATATCATGTTTTGGTCAATTACTTAGCCTAAATTTTTATATGTGTCAACAACTTTCAAAGCGGTTCCTTCAATATGTATATTAACATTTAGTGTATAATTATTCGATATCTCGCAAGATATGCATGATATAAGAAAACGTTAAAAACAAGAGTTATTTGGCTGTTTAAGATGGATATTTTAAACATTTTTTTAAATATACAGGGTGTTGCTGGAAGGCTGGATAGTGATCAACTTGATTTTTTTAAATAGAACTGTTACCTTCTATCAACCTCATTCAGTTGCGAAGTTGCCAAGTTATGATTTATTTTTATTAAATTTTTTGATTTGCAAGGATGCAAGTATATATATAGTCCCATCATTCCATTAAGGAACATAGGGCCTCTACAAGCTGACGCAAGTCTCATCTATTCTTCGCATGCGCATGTCGCATGTCTTGCCCATTCTTCTTGCCTCGTCTGTAACTGGCTTCTCCAGGTCGCTTCCTCTTCACAGAATGTGACCTATCCATTTCCACTTTCTCTGTCTGATCTCCGTCCCTACTCTCTTCAGCGTTGATATCTTCCACAATTCTTCGTTCTATATTGTCCTTGGCCAAAAAATCCCTTAATCCCTCTGTAGACATCTATTTTAATGAAAACCTGGAGTTTTTGCTTTGGTTCTGATTGAGTACGGGGTAGATTGCCAGATTCCCTTTTTGCTTTGAGTAGACGCTGTTGAATATCTTGATCTGTCCCTCCTGTGTTATTAACTTCACTGCCTAGGTATTCAAAGTAGTCAACTCTGAATCGCTTTGCTGTAACGAAGACGAGGTTTTTCACGTTTACTCTTAGTCCCATATTTGAAGGTATGTATAACTTTGGTCCGTCTGGTATTATTCTTGCTTGTAGAGGTTTCTTTGATGAGTTGGTTTAAGGTGAGGAGGTCATCAGCCTCCTGCACCCGAGAGTTTCCCCTTGATTCTGTTCCATCCGTGTGTCCGTGTTGAGATTTTCTCCTTGATGCTTCTCATTTGTCCTTTTCGATAGCCTTGTCGTTAGCCTACTGTCTCCTCCGTTATAATCTCTGTTTAGTTTTTTGGCATAAGTCTGTTCTCTTCTTGGTTCCATACCAAGGTCCTTCCATTCAGTATTAGTTTTTGGAATCTGACTTTGACATCCTCTCCTTTAGCTTTTTCTTCCGTCGCAGCATCTCTGATCTTCTTTTGTATTAGTCTCTCTTTTTTTGTAAGTTCGCTGTCTATGAAAATGTCTTTACCCTTCAACTTGTTTTTTGCCTTAAGAATTTCCATTTTTTTGTCCCACGTAGGCAGCTCTATTGAGTATTTTTTTCGGTGATTCTGCGAACGTTACTGATGGATGCTTTTACCCCTATTTCACGCTCTATTGTCTGTTTGATCATAACTTTCAATATCTCATTATCCTCTGTTTCCATATCAACACCAGTTATAACTAAGTTTTTCCTCATTTTATCTTTTTCAAACCTCTCAATTTCAACCTCGAGTACCTTTATTTTATTTGTTAGTTTGTCTTTTTGTGTATCTGAGGCTTTTTTCACGGCTTCAATTTCTGCTCTAAGTTCAATCATTTCCTCCCTATTTAACATTATTTCGGCTTTCATTTCCTTCACTTCATTCCTCATGTCCTTTGTGTCTTCTCTGATATCTGTTTTCATTGCCGAAATCTCGGATTCTCCCTCCATGTTTTGCAACATTTCTGCAATTGAGTCCATTTCTGATTTTCTCAATGTTCTGTTTGCGGCTTTTGTTGGTGTCCTTATAGCCAGCTTGCTTCTTTCAAAGCGTTTTAGCTCTTCTTCTGAGGGCGAATCGAATCCTTTTATTAGCTTGGCACTAAATAAATTCCTACTACGGACCTGCCGTGCAAGTCTGGTTACCTATATTATTTACTGATTTTATGTCGATATTATGAATATATTGCCTAGTTCAGCATTTGTTGCGCAAGGAAAATCAAAGCAAATCGACTTTCCGGACTTTGGACCTCCTATCAACAATGCTGCTATTTTCAGTAAATGTCTTTTCGTCTTTTGAAACTCGAATATATTGCTTCCTTCACTGTTGGTTAACGTCAATGATCTTAACTTTTAGAGTTTAGCTAACTTACAGTTTTATTTGCACTGTTTCGCCGTCAAATTACACAAATTATCGGAGATCACTTTTCCACAACGTCACTTCGAACTTAGCCAGGGGCGTACTCCAAGAGTAAGGATGCAAGTAACACCTCCAAATTGATGTATTCTTTTAACATTTCTAAATATTATTATTAGGCGTAGGGATGTGGCGACCCCATCGTCCAGAGGTGATGGTAAACCTTGCACCGACGACGGTGCATTATGTACTATTATCTCTGCAATCAGCCACATGGGGGGAAGTGCAGTCACTTAGCTTCGCCCGGGGTGCAATCACCCACATCGGAATATTTCCGGGAAACTAGAAATAGGTTCCCGGAAATAGGCGGCGCCAAATGGCCTCTCGGTTCATGTTCCGTCGCTGCGCTGATGTTCTCGGTTTCTCATAAGTGACAAATTGGATTAATTAAAAGTAAAAAATGCTCAATGGCTCTTCCAGGATCAAACGATTCCGGAGGTAAAATACCTGGCCGTTCGGATCTCCGGGTGCCAGGTGGTCCGGGGGGAACATTAAGAGAAGTTTGTTTAAATTGTGCTGCCACTCCTCGTCAGGCTAACAACAGAATCCGTCCTTCGCAGCAACTTCGCACTGACGACAGGTCCGAAGGCCAGAGAAACTTGTTCAGAGCTGACTTTACAAATATACGAGGTCTTGCCTCCAACATAAACTCTGTCCATCAACACCTTCAGGCAGAGAAGCCACACATTCTGGCTCTTACGGAAACTCAAGTCGGCCCTTCAACAATAGATAGCTGCTTTAGATATCCCGGATATGACTTATACACCCGATTTAGACGTAGGTTTGGCGTATGCGTGTACGTTAAATCTGGGCTTTCTTGTCATCAAGAAGAAGAGCTCGAACTGGAAGGATTTGACTCATATGGCTCAAAATATCCTTCCAAAATCATTCCAAATTTATATGCTGCATTTATAGGCCACCAAGCAGTAACAACTGCAAAGAGCTCTTCGAGAAGCTTTCAGCCTCTGTGGACGCGCTGCAATCAGATCACCGTCATTCAGAGATAGTCTTTCTGGGTGACTTTAACGTTCACAACTCATACTGGCTGAAACACGCAAACAAAACGGACAACGAGGGACGTGAAGCTCCAAGCCTTCGCTATCAGCTGCGGCTTGGAGCAGATAATCAAAGAACCAACAAGGACTCCCAGCCGCCACGGAGATTTTGCTAGTCTGTTGGACCTATATCTCACAACTACTCCAACGGTCTACACAGTGAAGGTAACCGCCCCACTAGGATCGTCTGACCACAACACCGTCTCGACGCTATGCAGAATGCATTCTCCAGATCTCTACCATGCAAAGCCTCGTCGGATATGGCATTACGGATCAGCAAAGTGGGACGACCTAAGGGAATACTACCAGTCCTTTCCCTGGAACGACGTCTGCTTCAAGTCACGAGACCCATCAGCTTGCGCCCAAAAAATAACAGAGGTATTAATATCCGGCATGGAAGCTTATATTCCTCATGTCGTCAAGCATCCCTCCAAAAACAAGCCATGGTTCAATCAGCGTTGCAGAGATGCAGTTACCTCTAAAAACCAACATTACAGAGAATGGAGGAAAAATCCAAATGCTAAGAGCCACCGCAGTTTTATCGACGCCAGAAATCACTGTACGCGCGTGATTGACAGCAGCAAGGAGGAACACAACCAGAAAATTAAGAACAAGCTCCTCTCATGTCCTAGTTCGTCCAGAACATACTGGTCTGTAGCTAAGGCTGTTAGTCAGAACTTTTGCTATTCGTCAATATCACCCGTGACTAGAGAGGACAAATCCATCGCTTCTGCTCCTAAAGAAAAAGCAGACATCTTGGGGAAGCTCTTCGCAGCCAATTCTACTGTAGACTTTCAAGGAAGTACACCGACCACCACCGTAAGCGTGAACTCGAGAATGGCAGAGGTCAAATTTCAACATCGAGATGTAAAAAGCATCCTCCAAAAACTGAATACCAATAAAGCTACTGGTCCTGACCAAATTCCAGCCATTGTCCTTAAACGCTGTGCCGCTGAGCTTGCACCTATTCTCTGCAAGCTCTTCAAACTTTCGTATCAACGAGGCGTGTTTCCCGCTTCGTGGAATATTGGCTGCGTACAACTCGTCCCTAAGAAAGGCAAAAAAACTGATCCCACCAATTACAGACCTGTGGCTCTTCTCAGTATCATGTCTTAGATTATGGAGGCTGTCATTAACACACAGCTCCTGGAATACCTGGACAACAATAACATCATAAATGATCGCCAGTATGGCTTCCGTGAGCACAGGTCTACAGGTGACCTCCTTGCCTACGTCACTCACTTGTGGAACAGAGCAATAGACCATCATGGCGAATCCCGTGTTGTTGCACTTGATATATCGAAAGCTTTCGACAGAGTATGGCATGACGGACTTCTGGCCAAGCTTGCTGCTTATGGACTACCACCTGGCCTGCGCCAGTGGCTGAATAGCTTTTTGAACGACCGATCTCTGTTTGTTGTAGTCGAGGGCTGTTCATCAGACGTATTTTCAATAAACGCCGGTGTTCCTCAGGGATCTGTCCTATCCCTACACTGTTTCTGCTGTACATCAAAGAGCTGCTGGAAATAACATCCAATCCAATCTACAGCTTTGCAGATGACAATACATTAGTGTCGTGCATGGAACCAGGCAAGCCACTTTCATCCCAGGAGACGGTACGTCAGCGACAGCAGCATGCCTCACAGATCAACGCTGATATCAAAACAATTGTCGAGTGAGGATCAGCAAATAAGGTACTGTTCAACGTACAAAAAACTCAGGCAACAACACTTACAAAGAAGTCTCACGATGGCTTACCAACCGTGGAAATGGAGGGTCACCCCATCCATCCACCCCATCCATAGTCGAAACACCTTATCTGTCAAGCTTTTGGGAATCAACATCAACAATAACATGTCCTGGCACGACCACGTCGTCAGTATTGCTAAAACGGCATCCCAGAAGCTTGGAGTTTTGTTCCGCTGTAGGAAGTTGTATACACCAGAGCAACTGCTGCTGCTGTACAAGGCACAGATCCGACCATCGCTGGAGTATTGCTCCCATGTGTGGGGATGCGCTCCGAAGCACTCTCTAAAGGTTCTGGACACTATCCAGAAAAGAGCGATTAGACTAATCGGTACGCCAAACCTCACAAAGGACCTCCACAGCCTAGAACATCGAAGGAGGGTGGCTGACCTATCCCTGTCTTACAGATTCTATCACGGAAGATGTTCGATTGAGCTCTCTCAGATAATAACACCACAGGCCGTCCGAACCAGGAAAACTAGAGAAGCTCTGCGAGCTCATCCTTACCAGGTCGAGGTCCTTACTCCCCGAACTAGTCTCCTCCAGCATTCCTTCTTTTGGAGAACTTCGACGCTGTGGAATCAGCTGCCGGGGAATTTGTTTCCCGACGGCTACAACCTGCAGCGTTTCAAATCTAACGTGAACCGATACTTATCCTCTCGCAGCGCTTAACCATAAAAAAAATAGTTACTTAAATGGTGTTCTCTGCAGAATCAGTATGATAATTTGAAAGTCGTTTTACTTTGTTTTTTAAATGTAACACCCTGCACGTTTTATTTAAAATTAAAGTATATGCTATTATCCTATCTAGCCCCACAATATGTTTTTCGATTTTGCGGCGTGGTCAAGTTATTAATTAATTTTCTAAAATAAAAAGGTTTTCTGAATTTCTTTTTTATTTTGAATAATGGTAATGACAACATTTATGCATCTCTCAAATATACATTACAAACAGTTATTAAGTATCTCACGAAATGAAGCCAATGAGTGAGGGTGTGAAAAACCGAAATCGGAATTTTTCTACCACTATCTTTTTACAGGCATAATTCGCCATATGGTGATATTATGTGAGTCACTGCGATTTGTATGTTTAACGTTATTTCCAAGGACGAGCATTTCAAACAACTCAAACGGAACTGTATTTATTCAAAACATTGGAAACAAGAAAAAACAGAATAATAGCAACTATGAATAACAATAAGGTAATTTTGAATAAAGTAATTGTTTAAAGTATTTTCCGCCCTGGTTTATGCTCTCTTGAATCTGAATATTGAGGCTCTCTCTAGCGATTTAAGACCTATGCTGTTACGCTTTGAAACGCCTCTTTAATTCATTGCTACATGTCGTCTCTTGTGGTTGATAAACTAAAGACTTGATATGGCCCCACAGAAAGTAATCCATACAAGTTAGATCTAGAAATCTAGGAGGCCAAGCTGCTGGACCTCTTCGACCTATTCATTTTTCTTGAAACTGTACAATGTATATCTAGGAGAGCACGAATGTTTCTGCGAAAATCTGCAGGTGTCCCTTTAATCTGGAAACCATAACAATTCAACTGTCTACTGGTAACCAAACAATATCTCTCGCTTGCTAGATGTCAATTATATAACATATACAAAACAGATAGCATATGAGCATTGAAAACTATTTAAAACTTGGTCTCGCCGAAAAACATTATTAGCAAGTACTTCCGTGTTGAATAACGCATAGAGTGCGTTATTTTAATAAAAAACAAGGATATGCTTTTTTGATATTTTGGAAAAATAATGTATAACCTGGCAACACCGGAAACTCTAAAAAAATTGCGGAGTGAGATAGGATATTAGCAGGTACCTACTTCGATTTGGAATAAAACATAGAAGGTGCTACATTTGAAAAAATAAAGTAAAATGACTTTCAGATTATCATAATTTGAATTTTTTCAGAAAACACTCGGTAGATACACACAGTTGGTGACGTCCAAAATAATATTCACTTGATACTCAAGTAACTATTTGCATAATAATATATATTGGCAATCAATTTGGAAGTTTACTTGTGATCTTGCAAATCCAAAAATTTAGTGAAAATAATATTATTAACTTGGCAACGTTGCAACCGATCCCAGAAATGTGTTAGTGTCAAATAGAGATCAGTGGGGGAAACTAAATGAGGTTATAAAAAGGTACTAGTTCCATTTAAAAAAATCAAGTTGATCATTATCCTGCTTTTTCGCAACACCTTGTGTACTTCATATATACATATTTTTAGCATATTCGTCATGAACAACTAAATAACTTTCATTTTTGACAGTTTCTTCTGCCAGGTATAACTTGCAAAATATGCTCAAAATTTCGAAAGATATAGACTAACTTGTGATTACTGCTTATTATACGATGTATACAACCAATAACTGTAACATGCTCTATCTAAAAGCGTCTATTATTACCTGCTGGGGGGATACATTGAGATAAGTAGGTACGTGATATTGAAGCTAAAGCGAATAACATCCGATCTCTTCTCCTATGAATTACATTCTTAGATCTCTTTGTCATTCCTAAGCTTGTATAGTTGACTACGATATGAAATAACTTTAAAGTACATAAATCTACCTTATGTTCATTATCAGCACAAGTTCAGCTACGCTAAACTTATCAAATCTACTATATCTTAAATAAGCTATACATTCTCTAAACATCGACCTAATAGATCTCTCAGTTCAGCGTTTGTCACCAAACTGTAAGGGTGCCCGCTCGGCGGGCGCATTTACTTGATTGGGGATGCACAAGAGATTCAAAACAGTAAAATAAACATATAATACTAAAGATGCATTTAAAAAAATGACTGCTCGATTTAATTGAATAGACACTTATTTTTCCCTTCTATGCCCTTAATCAAATTATACAGGGTTTAAACATGAATGTATCTCCGAGTTTTCTTTAAATAGTAGTATGAATTGCATCGAGGTCGGGTAACATTTGCCCCAAAATAACATGATTGTTCGTGATTGTTCGTGCCAGTTTGGCCATAACATTCACTAAGCAACGAGCCACTTGAATTATTCTTTTATGATGCTCAGATAGTGTAAATATCCCAACCTAGATGTTTGCTTCACCCTGCATTTTCAAATTTTAACCGACAAATATCGCATCATGAGCATGTGGAAAGGAACATTATCGGATATAAAGGCGGTGTCCATTTCTCAACGCATGCCTAGTTTAATATATTTTGTATCATTTTCTCTTCACCCCATTGTTACAACGCCTCCGTGGCGTAATACATGTGTCGATCTAGTGTCTACTACGTTTATCCCGCTGTTTATTTTGACTGAGGATAGCTACTTGACAAGCTCGGCGAGTGTAGAACATAGAGGGGGCCCATTGTAGCTTTACGCTAAAACTTCTAGCACCAACCTTACATAACTGTAACCTTTTAGGTGCCGCTGAAACAGAGGCGAAATTCGTAGTGCATATAACAAAAACTTTCATCTACCAAACTTCGACAAGACAAAAACTACATATAGTACGACTTAACATATCCCAGGATTTTTTCTCCGGATCTTTGACTTTTTTTTTATGGTCAGCTCCCGCAAAGGCTTAAAGCCTATGGCGCTGTAGAAACGCTGCGGGAAGATAAGTATCGGGGCACGTTAGATTTCAAACGCTGCTGGCTGTAGTCATCGGGAAACTAATTCCTCTGCAGCTCATTCTACGGCGTCAAAGTTCTCTAAAATAAGGAATGCCAGAGGGCACTGGGGTCGAGGCTCGACCTGCTAAGGATAAGCTGGCAGAGCCTCTCTAGACTTCCTCGTTCGAACGGCCGTTCGTGTTATTATCTGGGAGAGCTAGCTTGAACATCTTCCGTGATAGAATCTGTAAAACAGGTACAGGTCAGCCACCCTTCTTCCATGTTCCAGTCAGTATGCAGTATAGACAAACGAACTTATCTCCTACAGGATCGCTTGTCTTATTATGGATGTCAGAAGTTTGTTGATGGTTTGGTGGCAAGGTTTGACATTTGTAAGGTACTTGCTTAAAAATCTATTAGTTGTTTATCTTCCAGCACTGATAGTCCGACAGGTCTATTCTCAACTGGACATACGTCCAGTTTGACAATCTGAGATAATTTTCTGCAAAGAACTATAATTCAAAATTCCACAGTTTCAAGTATTACACCTTTGTGATTATCTTCCAGTAGCGACTTAAAGGGGTGACACACGTACGAACTTTAAGTACGCGGTTTTTAAGTTCGCGAACTTACTCGGCTCCACGCGGTGACACACGTGAAGATGAAATCACTCATTTTGATAATTTTCCTACATAAACAAAACTTTTAACAAACACCAAACACAACAAGCGTTGCGCATCGATGGCCTGCCGAAACAAAGTGGAGACTCGCTGCTCGCAGTACGAGCCAAGACAAGCTACGAGCAAAATTTCAAACCAGTTGGATCGCCGGCGGTTTGCGCGACGGTTTTAAAGTACGCGTACTTACGGTGACACACAGGCGAAAAAGGTCGTCGAGCCATAAGTACGCGTACTTGCTCGTACGTGTATCACCCCTTTTATGCAGAAAATCTCACAATGTCGTAAACATTTTAAAACCGAACTCAATTTGGTATGCTACATTTGCATTTTCTTACTAAAAAAGCGTTAAGTGGCTCGACTCAATACTTCTCATATATTATAGGTGCTAATACCTTCAACAAGAAGTACTAGTACTAGTAGTAGTAGTAGTAGTAGTTTTTTTTATTATAGCGGGTTTAGGAAATCGGCTTGATCGCAAGGACAGAAAATACTCGCACACCCGAAAGTGTGACAGATAGTCTGCCCGCCTGACGTTGAACCAGCTTGAGTCCTCTGGTCACATGTCCAACGGACGCAACGCGTCCATCCGACATGCTACCACGACCAGATCGGCTAAAACCCGTTCCCTCTTTTCTTACCTGTAAGCCCTCCTACCACTCAGGGAACCTTTGTCGAACGACACAACCACATGAGTGTAGGGCTGGCCTAAGCTCGTCGATCTTAAGGCTTAATTATCGCTTCTACGTTCTTTGCTTTCTTTGGGCGCTCAGAATTATTTTCCTCGCCATGCAGCGGATGGTCTTCCAATAGACTTTATGGGAGATCTCTCACCACGTTATCCGCCTTCAGATCTTCAGGTAAGTTTTCACAGGCTTCTTGTCTGTATGTGAGCCACCTCTTACACTCAAAGAGCGTATATTCGGCCATGTCGAGCTGTCCGCAATGGCGGCACTGGTGGCTCTTCCTACCCTTTTCCGATACACTCGGAACGGGCCATGTGCTGTTAGAGCCTGTGTCAGAAAATAGCAGGTAGTCTTGTGCTCGCAGTTTACCCATTCTCCTATTGATGATATCAGTTTTTCTGTCCACTCGCAACATCCGTCGTTGGAGACCGTATTTGCTGCCACTTATGGTGCGTTGTCGGCAGTCTTTCCGCCTCGTCTCTGTGTCTCCTTGGGAGACGTAAATGTCTCGCCTCTCTGTGCAGCTGGCAGATGCAAGGGTGGTATCCCTGTAACCACTTGCAAAGCCTTACTGGATACTGTGTGGTAGGCACTGGTTACCCTAAGCAGTGACTTGCTTTGCAGCCTGTCCAGCTCCTGCTGATATTTTTTCCTTTTGTGTGCCCTGTTCCAAACTGGCGCTCCGTGAATGACAATTGACTGGACGATTCCGTTCAGGAGTGTTCTTTCTCTACTGCTGGGACCCCCAATATTCGGCATCAGTCTAGAGAGCATGGCTATTCTAACTTCTGCCTTATGGGTTGACCTTTTAATGTGGTTTGAGAAGCACCTATCGTTGTCTATATAGACTCCTAAGTACCTCATGGATTTACTGGGAAATATCGTTTTGCCTCTAAGCTGGAAGTTTACGTCCTTTCTCTTTATCCTATGTCCTCGTAGTAGTATCTCTGCATCAGTCTTTTCTGGAGCCAAATCTAGGTGATGATCACCTTTTCAGTCGTCAATCTTTTGCAAGGCCCAGTTCACCATGTATGATAGGGATACCTCGTCCTTGGCTGTCGCGAGTAAAGCTAAGTCATCTGCGAAGCCTATCGTTCTAATACTACCGGATAGCGGTAGCTTCAATATCCCACCATACAGGATGTTCCAGAGGGTTGGTCCTAGTGCCAACCCTTGTGGAACCCCGGTAGTCATTGGCAGATCTACTTTGGATATAGATATGGTCCTGTCGAAGTAACTGCTTATTATATTACAAAGATATTTCGAGATATTGCGCCTTCGCAATTCATTCATTCTGATGCCCCAGGAAGTAGTATTAAAGGCATTTCCGACGTCAAGGGTAACCAGTGTGCACCATTTATCGTTAGACTTTTCCACTATTCCCATCACTGTCTCAAGGGCGTTGATGGTAGAGTTGCCGGTACGAAAACCGAACTGGTACTCCGACAACCCTTCGCCATCGTCTATTCTTTTCTATAGCCTCTGACGGATCATTATCTCGAACAGCTTCCCTATCATGTCCAGTAGACATATAGGTCTGTGAGACGATGTGAGCCCAGGAGGTTTACCGCCTTTATTGAGCAATATCACCTTCGCCCTTTTCCAGACCGCTGGGAAGATTTGCGTCTTAAGCAGTTCATTTAACAGATTCAGCAGGAAAACGGGAGATGAGGCGACCATTCCCTTTACGACCTCCGGTAGTATATTATCCGGACCGAGTGCCTTCCCTGCTCTCAATCTATCTGCTGCATCTTTCAATTCCTCTAAGCTGAACAAGATGACGTTCTCGTCTGGGCTTACTTTCTCCCACGTGTCTCGTCTGGTTGGAAACAGTTCACGTACGATCTCCACTTTCCTATCGTCACACAATGCATACGCCGGAGTAGTACCTAGCAGCTGCTTGGTCATAATGTGGAAGCCATCGGCACAGATATCATTTTCTAGGCTGTCGCATAGCTTCCTCCAGTGAAGTAAATCAGTTTTGCTAGTCTTTTCTTTGTCACTTTCTAGGCATTGTGAAGCTCTGCTATCATTTGCTCTGGCCTTGGATTCTTTCGCTGCATGTGCACTAGTTTTCGTCGTGCTGCAATGCAGTTGGCTCTTTCCTCATCGATTTCAGAGTTCCACCAAAAGGTGACCCTCGCTGACCTAGTTCCTCTCCTTTCCGTACACTCCCTCATCGTCTGCTTCATGACGGAGGTATACGGGCTTTCTGTAATTGGCTCTGTTGGGTCTATTGATTCCAGTCGGGAAAATAGATTTTCCTTGAACTTCTCTATGTTCAGATAGAGTTTGCCCCGACCCTTTACTGGTTTCGATGTTTCTCCAGTGTTAACTTCGAAATATATGAACCTGTAGTTGCTTAAGGTTTCGGCCTCTAGGACCTGCCAGTTAGATGTATTCCTCACGATATCTTGTGAGGCAATCGTGATGTCGATGTACGACTGGGAATCCCTCCTGCAGAAAGTTGGAAGATGACCGTCGTGTACCACAGCCATGTTCGCTGCCGCTAGACATTCGCAAAGCACTCTTTCTCTTTTGTCAGTACTTGGTGACCCCCACTCTGTTGCTTTGGCGTTCAAGTCTCCGAGTATTATAGCTTTCCCTCTCCTACCAGCTACATCTTCCCAAAGCGTCTCCATGTAGCGCTTCTACTCGTCGAACTGAATGTTGGGTGAACAGTAACAACAGTAGACGTTTATTTCCTCCAACTGGATTCTGATGTATCCGCTCTTCTTCTCCATGGTTTTGACTGTTCCTGTTGTGAAAACAAACTGCTACGTAGTAATTTAAGTCAGTATGCCATTTCGGCTGCGAACATGTCTTGCGATTTGGTTCCGAAGTTAGAAGAGAATCTATGCCTCTTTCAACGCAGAGCGCATGCGTCATATCCTGCGCAGCCCGAGCCCTGTTTAGGTTGATTTGAAGGACCTTAGGCATTATTTTTTTCATTTATTTTACTGTCTCGCACACCATTTCTTCTGCCTGGGATACAGCTTCTGCCTTTGCTCGGATTTTCTGCTTCTGGAGGCTCCTCAACGTGCGTCGGTAGAAGGGAGAAGCATAAGAACTTGCCCTGTGTCGGTCTTTTGAACATAGCGCCCCTGCATCTACTGGCTATGTTTCCGGTCTCCCAGCACCTCCTACATCTATCCACGGATATCCGTTCCTGGACACTACACATCTCTGTACCTACTTTGACTCGTCCTTTGATGATTGCCGTTTCTTGTTAGTCTTAGCGATTTGACAACGATCTCTTTGTGTGGATCCTGAACCACTTCTCGAAGCGCTCCTTCCACTTCTTCAGCCGTTGTGACACCATCTAGGCCTCGAATATGCAAATTGACTCGGCCGCTGTTTCTGGTAGATATTCCTACCATGTTGAGCCTTCCTGTCGCATCCTTGAGCTGCTCAGCTCCTCCACCATCTTTTGGCATTGTTAGAAGCAGCTCGCCTTTTTTGGTATTTCTTTCGTTACTGATCATAACGCCCAGATCTTTATCTTTACTCACTTATGTGAGTAGCTCCGCATAGCTGAGACCTTCCCCTATGACTATGACGGCTTCTGAGCTCCGTTATTTCCGCACCTTCGGGAGCCCCTCACTGTTCGGCACTGCCACTGTCACACTTTGTGAACGTAGTGCCCACTTAGTTCTCTCTGCCCTTTTCTGTTCACAAACAGTGGTTTCGTACTTCAGATGACAATAACCTTCCGTACTGTCCTCAACACCCAGGTGTTCTATCTCTGGGTACCTCAGTTTAAACAGCTTGCCGATACCCTTATCAGGAGGTTGATCCAGCTCTCTGCTCAACACTAAGTCATTTTTGTCGAGCGTCTCCCACACCGGGTTCCTTTCGACTTCTTGGACCTACGTCTCCGGGGGCCATTTTTTTCCGCCAATTTGACAAAGGTATCGAAGTAAGTTGTCGCACTGCTTTATTATAGCGTCGGATATTTCGGCTGCTATTTCCCCCTCGCCCTTTTTCCTTGTGTTCTACACTCTCTGTCTGGCAACAGCTACTAGTGACCGACGTCGGTCCTTTCTGCGTCTCACAGTTTGTTTTTTCGGTTTAGCTTGACTTGCCGATGGATCAATGTTCTTTAGCTTATCTACCAGTCTACCCACCTCTTCAATGCCCCTTTTTATTGACGTCTTAGTGTTGGCGTTAATCTTGATGGCCAACTTCATGTCACTATTTACAACTAAGAGTCTTTTTAGGATTGGAGACATGACAGGACCTTCCAGTCTTTTGCGTTTGACGTGGCTGACCTCCACGCTTGCCGCATTTCCCAAGTCCCTCTCAGAAACGGTCACTGATCGTCATCGAGTTGGACTCCTGAAAATCTTGTCAACCCTCATAAAAGGGCTTATAGGTTTACCGCCCGGCGGGTCATTCCTTCCAGCAGCTTTTGGGGCCTGGTCGCCTACCGTGCGTTGCTCCACTCCTAAATCGGCGGAGAAGTCTGATTTTTGTGTATTGCGGTCGCTTTCTATCGCACCAGTTTGGGCCGCTTTCTCCCCTCCCTGGGCGTTTACTGGGGCTTCCGACTTCCCCTGCACTGTAACATCAACTCCTTCTGCTTTGTATGTCATAATTAAAATAAAAAAAGCATTGATTAGTGTCATGGCCTTGTCGTCATAATCAGTCCGGGTTGCAGACCGTTCCTTATTCGATAAAGTATTCATGTCATCGCCAAGTCGTCAATGTGCCACTTCCGTCAGGTCCGCCGTACCGCCTTCCCTGCCGTTATGGTCTTTATCGTAACCCTGACAAGGGGCCCTTTACAGGGTGCTTTCAGCCGGACCAGCTGAAACCCAGGTTTTTTAAGGAGGTGTTACTCCCCGAGGAATGCTAGTTTTGGTCCGCCCTGTGGATCCCCAGAACCTCCCGTATTTGGAAGGTACCGGGGATCCCCAGTACCTCCCATATCTGGGAGGGATTCCGCTATCCGCCACCCGGGGAGGCGCCTGATGGGGGTCTAGCAACCCCTCACAGGAGTTACTACTCCTGTGTAGTATAGACGTCTATTTAGCATACATAGCTATTTACAGGAAAACAATAAAATAAAACGAAAAACTCATGAGCTCCGCTAAACGCTTGATTATAAGTTTAAGAAAATATTACATGTATATAGATTCCTAGGAAAGAGAGAAAAAATATATTATCACTCATAAATAGTTCATCAGTCTTTTTTTGAACACAATAACGTTTGGAGAAAATTTTATATATAGAGGAAGTTTGTTATATTCTTTCGTCCCATCATCAAATACACTTCTTTTGCTTATTGTTCATTTGGTAGGTATTATACCAACATGATGGATTTGTCGTGTGTTGTAGCTATGCACATTGCTTCGGTATTGTATATTCACATATGATTAAACTGGACAACTGGACTTGACCATCAACAGTTTTATAGATAAATATAAGCGCTCGCATTTTAATATAATCCTCTACAGGCTTCCAACTTGATATTTGTTGCATTTTACCTATATTAGTCTATATACTACAACCCAGCAACAACCTCATGCATTTATTTTGTAACAATTCCAATTTATGCAGCTTTATTACACATAAATAATATCGATGAACAATAATCAAATTGAGGTTTAATAAATGTATTGTAAACAATATGTTTTGCAAATCGTCACAGTTGTATGCTAAGTCTGTACATGAAATTTTTTTAGATATGTAGTCAACATGCTTACTAAATCGCAAATGTTCATCTATAATGATTCCTAAGTATTTAATTTCAGTTAGGTACCCGTTGTAATCTTTTACCACTAAGTGAAACACCAATGTCAGACTGTATAACTGACTTATTCGAAATTAGCATGTATTTTGACTTGGTAGTATTAACTACTAGCTTATTATTATGAAACCATTTGCTTAGTTTTTCCAAGGCTACATTTTATACTTAAGATTTGGTGCACGTCAGGTTCAGATAAATATATGATTATATCATCTGCAAAAAGGTGTGATACATTCTCCAACGTCAGCAAAGAAAATGTCATTGATAAAAAGTGTAAATAGCAGGGGTCCTAACACGCTTCCTTGAGGTACACCATGCTCCACCAAAATTTTGTTTGAAAATTTATCATTCACCTTAGTGACTTAATATCTTTGAGATCGATAAGATAAAAACCACTGATAAACTTTATCTGTTATGCCAAAATACATCTCAAGTTTTTCCGAATAAGCAGTTTTCTATCGACAACTTCAAAGGCACGTTTAATATTGATGAATACTGCAACAATAACATCTCCTTTATCCAACGAGCATCTAAAATCATTAATTACTTTTTTTAGAGCGGTTTCACAGGAAAATTTTTCTCTAAATCCCGGCTGATTAATATTCAATAGACTATACTTGCTGGCATCCTCACTAATCTGCATATACACTGAGTTCCAGGAGTTTTCCAATATTAGGTAGTGTATTTATTGGTCGGTATTCTTCTATCTTGTTTGTTCCTGATTCTTTGGCAATTGGTACTATAGTTGAAGTTTTTAGTATATCAGGAAAAATACCGGTTTCTAGAGAACTATTTATTATATGCAATAGAGGATACCCAACAACAGGATCAATCAATTTGCTTGAATAATAGACTCCGTAGCTGAGAGAGATTGATAATATTAAATTTTGAGAAATAACAAAAGCTGATCCTAGTACACTATTGGTAAAGAATTTATTATTTGGTCAATGAGATATCGTGTTGAACAATGAAGTGTCAATAATATTGCTAATGCTGTACAAAAAAAATTACTGAACTTCTAGGATCTCACTTATTTCTGTACCTTCGTGAATTATTGAAGGAATTTTACTGTGATCTTTGGTTCTTATTAAAGTTTTGAGAGTTTTCCACATATAAGTGGAATCGCCTCTAGCCTGATCAATCCTGCTTTCATAAAATTTATTTTTAGCCACCCGCATAGCTCTTAGCGCGGAATTTCTTTTCTCTTAATAATTTTGCCAGTCATCTATAACTCCTGCCATTAAAAATTTATTATAAACTAAATTCCGACTATAGAGACTCTAACGGTATCGTCAACGCATTTATGATTTTTTATTTTTTCAAGTTTACTTGTATGAGGACACATGCTATTTGATACTACATTCATATTATTGAAAAAAATATTGAATATCAGGTTTATTTTCACAGATCCAAGTGTGTGTTTTCAAACCATTCCCATTTTAAAAAATCAAGTTATCTCTAATTCAAGTTTCCTTAATTAATCTACAGATTTCTCCAAGAACAAAAGTAATTTAACGAGGGTTGCTCTATACCTCCGTCAATCCACCAGTACGCAGACAGCTGTTTCACGCTTATTAGCGATCATCAGTGCGCCATAGGCGGATTGACGGAAGTAGAGAGCATCAATTTTTGCCATGTTTAATAAACATGTGAAAGATGTACGAGTAAGACAGAAGGAATTCTGCCGGTGCGCCATCTAGTACCCGAAGGTGACGGCAACCAAAGAGAGAAACGCCACTAGAAGCAGTAACCTCTCCTTGGTGGAACGACAAGGCTCGCTCGCTTTTTGCCACTAGAGGCGCGGATTTTGACGCACGCAGCGTAAAGCCGATATACGAGGGTTGCTCTATACCTCCGTCAATCCACCAGTCCGCAGACAGCTGTTTCACGCTTATTAGCGATCATCAGTGCGCCATAGGTCGATTGACGGAAGTAGAGAGCATCAATTTTTCCATGTTTAATAAACATGTGAAAGATGTACGAGTAAGACAGAAGGAATTCTGCCGGTGCGCCATCTAGTACCCGAAGGTGACGGCAACCAAAGAGAGAAACGCCACTAGAAGCAGTAACCTCTCCTTGGTGGAACGACAAGGCTCGCTCGCTTTTTGCCACTAGAGGCGCGGATTTTGACGCACGCAGCGTAAAGCCGATATACGAAAATACGTCAAAATCCGCGCCTCTAGTGGCAAAAAGCGAGCGAGCCTTGTCGTTCCACCAAGGAGAGGTTACTGCTTCTAGTGGCGTTTCTCTCTTTGGTTGCCGTCACCTTCGGGTACTAGATGGCGCACCGGCAGAATTCCTTCTGTCTTACTCGTACAAAAGTAATTTAAATTTGACCGTCGCGCGTCGCCTTACGCATTTCATGCTCAGCCATACATACGGCAATTCTAAGTTTTATAATCACTGCGATATTCAATTCTTTTTAATATATACTTATACCAAAGATATCGTTTTGCACCTAAACGGTTTGTTTTGAGTCCCATATGTAGTACATAAAGTCGCACTAGAATTGGCCAAAGAATCTGAGTATGTAATAATATATAGAGGGTGTTCCATTCAAAAAACAACTTGCATATGTCACGCTTTTAATAGACCATGTATGTATAGTCCCATCGCTACATTAAGGCACATAGGGCCTCTACAGGCTAACGCAAGTTTCATCTATTCTTCGCAAGCGCCTTTATCTCTCTCCATGTCTTGCTCATTCTACTTGGCTCGTCTGTAGCTGTGCTTCTACGCTTTTAATAGAAACCCCGTATAAAAGTAATTATTTTTAAAATGTAGTCCAACTCAACATGTATATACCCACATACTTATTTTTGTGAGAGAAGAGATATTGTTGGTCACAAGAGTCCGAGGCCTTAAACTTGACTGACCCTGTATAGTAATAAGTAGGAGTTAAAATTTAGTAGAAATTTTCCCCTGAAAATGCTAACATAGCAAAACACGTATCGGATTAACGTTCCAGTGAGGATAATCACACAACTTTGGCAACTCCACCCTAAAATATCATTTATAAAACATAATTATGTACCTACCTGGCATGCGCATTGTGTCCGGCAGTCTAAAGTAAAAGTTTCTCCATGTTCGTAGGTCTTGTTGTAAACGACACAGGGTATTCCTGATGATTCTGAAAAAATCGTCGTATCAATCTTTTAACACACTAAAAGCGACAGCTCTCATGTTACTTATTATTTAAGATTGCTCAACGAAAATAAGACATATTCTAGTGAAATATAAGCTCAAATAAAATAAGTCCCAGTGGATTTATACTTTGCGTTTAAATATATTTATTTCAAAATCCAATATGCATACAGTTTATGATTGGGTTCTGTTGCATTGACTATATTACGTAGAAGTTGTTGCCAGCTATTCTATAGATATATGTATAGGGAACAAGTATAAAATTTCGGGGGTACCAACATATACAACATGTACTACGGCGCTAACAGTGGTATGTAGACTTAATCATACAAACAAGACTATAATTTCACGCCGTATCAGCATTTTATACTATTATACACGATGTCTCAGCATAAAGTGCCCAAACGAACGAAACTGGGTGAAACTAGACCACAATTTATCGACCAAAAAAATATTTAAACAAATCTCAAAAAGTGTTTTTGCCTTATATTGACAGTTTGATATTTTTGATCTTTTTATTTGAAATCACAATCGTGCATTTCGTTGAAATAAAATCATTAATAATGCTTAATACCAGATGCTGCTTAGCAAATAAAAAACTCTACCGAAGAAACGTAAGTGAGGCTCTAAAAAGTTGTTATTTAGAAATTTAGAGAACCTCTTTACTTCCCACACCGATAGGTGAGGGGAATATTGTGATCGCGAACATTTTCGATTTTGAGATAATACGCTTTTTGAACGTTTTATGATGTCTACATAACGAAAATCCACGTCACTCATTTCAGTCGGTCTGTCTGTCTGTCTGTCGCTTTCTTCTAGCCTCATATTCTCGGCAACTGCTGCATGGATTAGGATGAAATTTGGGCAGCGATATGCTGTGAGGTCGTAGTAGGTAATGTCCCTATAATTTTGAAAAGCGGTGTATGGGAGGCGAAGCAATTAGCAAAAAACAAAAAAAAATATTGCTCAAACTTCGTTTTTAGGCCTTTTAGGGGTGCCTGATCATTTTCTACTTTTTTTTGGGTGGGGTGAAAGTGGGGTGGTTGGGGGGTGGAGGGTTGTAAAATTGGAAAATTTGTTGCTTTCGTTATAGACTGGCCACTGACCTATGAAGGAAGACCTAGTGACATAAATAACTTTTTTAGGTCCATTTGAATATTACCTTGCCTATTACAGAAACCAAAGGTGTAAACATACGAGAGCTATTGCTTTAGATCGTTCTATATTGTGTAACGAGGAAACTGTTGAATTGATTCTAATAAAATTTTGACACTGTATTACTACCGTGACGAGGATGGAAAACGCGTATGGTTTTTACAAGTCGTGCCAGTAGCGGCGCAGAAATAATAAAAAAACTAAAAATATAAAACAGCTCAAACTTCGTTTTTAAGCATTTTTGAGGTCCCTGATCATTTTCTGGGGTTTTTTGGGTGGGGGTGAAATTGTGGTGGTTGAGGGGTGGGGTGTTGAAAAATTGAAAAATGTCTTGTATTCATAGGCTGTACACTAACTTATGAAGGAATACCTAGCGACATAAATCACCTTTTTAGGTCCGAACATTGCCTAGCCTATTACGGAAGCTTTTCAACTTAATTTTGATTTTCCAGCTAATACCCCATAAGCATACATTTTGTCTCGTCCCATTGATCTCCATTCAACATCCTATCTGATAAAAAATACAAGAGTTTTATCTTTACATGACGTTAAGTCGAAGCATCTGCGTAGCATCGATCATTGATCATTATTTCGCTCTGGTACAGACCCTTTCCTGCATCATTACTGTTGCACAGACACTTCAATTTAACGTCTTGTAGAAAACCGATGCTTATGTCGCCGCTACAATGCAACGTTGTCACGTCATTTAGAAAAACTTGTGCTACAGATACAATGCTGTAGTTTTGTTTATTAGACAGGATATTGGATAAGGTCAATGGGATGAGACAAAAAAAGACGGTTATGAGTATGCTTCCTTAAAAATCGAAATTTACTTCAGAAAAATAAGTGTAAGCGACACTTTTCTACAAGGCGTCCAATTGAAGTAAGCAACGCTTTTCCAAGACGTTAAATAGGGATGTCTGTGCAAAAGTGATAATGCAAAAGAGGGCCGTTGGTTCAAACAGCAACTTTTTGCTCATCAGAAGATAGATAGCCTCTAATAGCTCGTCTTGTAGCCTTTCAATCTGACAAATAATGACATAAAATTTCTTAGATTTTTTATGACGTATTTACTGGTCAATACAAAAATTCATACAGTATGGACCTTTTGATATTTCCTTTAAAAATGAAACACCAAGATACCTTGACAACATCGTAATTTATTTGAGAACGTAGTTAGGCAGTTTCGCAAACTTCTGCAATTGCAGCGGTAATTGTATGACTGCTTGAAATAAATACTGCATGACTGACTTGGTAGCTAACTACGTGCAACAGAAGTCATTGAATTTGTTGAATACTATTACCTATTTAACAGATGAAAAATTAGGGAAGAGTCTACTCGAATAAATTCAAACGGCGCTCTCACTGTGGAACAAGAAGCTATATTGACAAAACCGAAAACCGGTTTTTTTCCGGACTAGTGTTTTCACGCTGATTCCGAATCTGTATAGTTAGTTTTTATCTAGCACCTGTAGTTTAGGCTCCTGTATACGGACAGACGGACGGACGGACAGACAGAGGCTCTGCATAAACTCCCTTCAGCTAAAATGAGTCCCCTTCTGATGCGAAGTGAAGTGGATACAAATAACATTTTTTGTGTAACTTAAACAAGTTTATGATAAGTGCCTACCTCTGCAGATTCCTTCTGGTTCTCCAGGATGATATCTACAAACAAGGCTTTTCTGTGAATCACATGGTTTTTCTATATCGCAAGGCTCTCCCAGTCGCCTTGGGCACTCTTCACAATCATCACAATCGCCTTCTAATGGTGGACAGTTGCAGGTACACTGCTCCTGAAACAATAAAAAAAGTCTTATCAATCGACATAAAATAAACTACGTATAAATGAAATGTCACGACCTTAATCGTTTTTTTTTATATGAACGCTAAGAAAGCTGGAATATCACAAAATTTGCCTTCTTGAAATAGTTTTCGTTTGTAGTAACATGATAAGACTGTTCAAAAACATTCGCTAGTCGTTTCTGGAAAATTTTGAATCACCTAAGACAACTCATAATTATATGTTTAATCGTAGCCTACCAAGTTGATCAAAAACATAAAGCTAAAGCTTTTTGAAATTGCAGCACCATTTTTTCTAACAATCCATATAGTGACCAAGAACTTGAAAAATATGCAGAAACTGATTTCTCTGTCACTGGAAACTGATACTATAATAGACATTTCTGAAATGAGGATCATAAAGACGATCATTATGGTAGAAGGTGTCATGGTAACACAATGGTGCTATAGCGATTGTTAATGATCCGAATACGGAACATGTCATGTCATTGTGGCATGCCATAAAGGCAGTTTTTTTGCATACGTTTTATTACATACAAATTTTATCATTTATATTAAAAACTGCGTTCATGGGATGGCATGCAACAATGACAATTACTTTTCAAGCGGTAAGTAGGTATACGTGTAGTTTAAAACGTTAGTAGGTTGGTGAGCTACTTTGCTATTTCCTTGATAACCTCAGGTTCTGCCAGCAATAGTTATACAGGGTTGGGATAAAGTATGGAACCAAGCAAATAACTTTGGAACGGAAAGAATAATATTGCTGAAAATTTGCAGGTAATTGTAGTGACGTATAATACATCCGAAGGTATTATGTTAGCTATTAATGTACTTCCGGTTCAACTTTAAGTACCGTCAACATTTTTAATTTAAATGGGACACCCTGTATATTTCTGCAGATTTTAATACATCTTTTTTTCCGAATACGTCCATAGTGGGATTAGTATTAGTTTCTGTAAAAACGGGAAAGATAAAGCTTCTTTATCATTTCAGATGTTTAAAATGCCGGCCATTTAAAGTCTTGATGATGATCGGTTTTGGCGATCGCATGAGAACTGACAAAGAAGTGTGTTGACTTTTTAATGATTTACATCCCGACAGGGATCCTATAACACGTTCGGCGGTGACTAAAACACTAAAACGTTTTAATTTAACTGAAAATATTAAAAATCTACCTAAAACGGGAAGACCCAGACCGCCACGGACGAATTTGTGAGACAAATGAAAAAGGTTTATCTTTCCCATTTTTACAGAAACAAATACTAAACCCACCATGGACGTATTCGGAAAGAAAGATGTATTAAAATCTGTAGAAATATACATTTAAATTAAAAAAGTTGACGGTACTTCCGGTTACACCGGAAGTACATTAGTAGCTAATATAATGTCTTCGGATGCATTATGCGTCACTACATTTACCTGCAATTTTTCAGCAACATCACCCTTTCCGTTTCAAAGATATTTGCTTGGTTCCATACTTTATCCCAACCCTGTATATACAAACAATGCATTTTTTTCTTTAATGAGAAAGTTAGATAAGGTAAAGTAAAGATGGTGACAGTTGTTGAATTTGAAGGTTTTTTTTTTGTTTTCTGTTTTTCAGAGTCGGTATTGGTATTGACATCCGGGAACAGGTTTACTTTTAGCACCGTCAGCTGGCTGTCAGTGCCTTTGGTGGGTAGCTTAGGCAGCTACGTTGTATTTTCTTGTGTGCAGTCGGATCAGATACTTCAGGATATTGGAGGCATTTAGTGACTGTGTGGCCTGCCTGCTTTCAATTTTGGCAGGGTGGCCCATCTAGACCTATAGGTGGTTTCTTCGTGCAACATAGTAACAGTCTGTCATTGGAGTCTCGAAGGGAGCAATAAAGACTTACCTTCAGAAGCTTCGAACATGGTATATTCGGAATCAGCCGCATGCCAGCTCTAAGGTATGCAATCCGAGAGACTATAACTTCACTCCCAAGATTTGCGATCCACATACTGAGACGCAGTTTTCAAGTGATACGCTCACCACCGCACTGAGAAATGTCACGGACGAAAGACTTGAGTCCCAAATCAAAATCAGATGATGGACACGTTGTTATATCTGTTAGGATGTAACAAAACAACACGCCCGAGTGTAAACCTTTTATTCCGTCCGAGGCCAAAATACATTTCACGTAGCGTAATATCTCAATTCGACTGTCCAGTGTGTAAACTTTTCGATGCCACCAGGCACCAAAACCCTTTTTTGTCCGCATCGCATTTTTCTGATGTCTGAGGCGGCAAATACAGAACATGTGATGCGCTGTTGCCACATCGACTGCTTACATTCGGCCATCCTGTCTCTGTTCTGGCCTCAGAACACCGAAAGTCACCTAATCTGAAAATAACATGTCAACATGTCGCTAAATGTCATGTCAGCTTATCCGTAATTTATTGGTCGTATACCAATCATAAGCTTAAAGGTACCTTTCATGTGTTAGTCGTCTACTAACCATTTTTATATACTTGTTAGTCGTGTACTAACCATTTTTAGGTGTTAGTCGTTTACTAACCTTTATGCTTAGGTGTTAGTCGTTTACTAACCGTTTTGTAGTGTTAGCCGTTTGCTAACCATTTTGAGGTGTTAGCCATTTGCTAACCGTTTTTGAGGTGTTAGCCGTTTGCTAACCGTTTTGTGGTGTTAGCCGTTTGCTAACCGTTTTGAGGTGTTAGCCATTTGCTAACCGTTTTTGAGGTGTTAGCCGTTTGCTAACCGTTTTGTGGTGTTAGCCGTTTGCTAACCGTTTGAGGTGTTAGCCGTTTGCTAACCGTTTTGATATTACTGTTAGTCGTATACTAACCTTTTAGAACGATCCAGGGCTTCATGCTATCGACTGCCATCACAGTCCTTCTTTTCTTACTACCTTCCCGTAGGTCCTCCAATTCGTATCGGTCATTTGGCAGCACGTTGACTACCCTGAAGGGTCCCTTGAACGTTGGGAGTAGCTTCTTACTTCTCCCTGTAGCTGGTGGAGCGTTGGTGATTCGAACAAGCTGTCCTTTTTCATACCTTGTCGCTTCAGCACGTGTCTTATCAAAACGTTCCTTTTGACGTTTCTGATCTTCAGAAATACGGTCTGATATCGTTTGACGTAACGCACGAATATCTACCCGACCTAAATTGCCTTGCACTTCGTTAAGGATATAAGACTCTGCTACATGTCGAGGTTTAAATCCAGCCAATGCTTCAAGTGGCGACACTCCCGTACTCTTGGTTACAGTACAATTTATCGCGCACTGAATAGACTTCACATGCTCGTCCCAGCGATCTTCTGGATTTCCGGCTGCCGTTATTGCGAGGGCGTTAAGGATGGTACGGTTATAACGTTCACACTGACCGTTCGCTCGCGGGGTAGCTACTGCGTTTAAAGTATGTTTCACGCCGTAATTGTCACAGAATAATTTGAATGTACGTGACGTAAAAGCCGTGCCCCGATCGGTTATAACCCTTGTTGGCGATCCAAATATGTACATTAAGTTTAGCAACGTTTTTGTCACGTGACGCGTGCGAGTGTCTTTTACGGCTTCTATTATCACAAACTTGGTGAAAGCATCCACAATGACTAGTATATAAGCATTACCTCGACGGCTTTTGACAAAAGGCCCTACATGATCCATGTGTAGTGTATGGAAAGGCGTATCTATCTTAGGGATGGGATGCAGCATACCTTCCCTTTTCCCAGAACGATGCTTGTAATATTGACATTTCAAACATGACTCAACATATTTCTTAACAAAGCGCCTCATGCCTGCAAACCAGTAGTTCTCTTTAATCTTTTGGAGTGTCTTTTCAACAGCAAAATGCCCCATTTCATCGTGACAGAGCCGACAAATCTGCCATCTAACGCCTCGAGGAACAAGCCACAGTTTCTTGCCACTCTCCAATTTCTTGAAAACAATACCTCCCTGAAGCGAGTAACTATCAAAATATTGCTTAGTGCTTCGAGTGATTTGTTTTTCTTGCAATATCTCTCGTATTAGACGTACTTGCTCGTCTTGTAATTGTACAGCAAGGAGCCATTCACCTTCAGTAAGATCTATCTGAGACAGTTCAATTGTGTCTTGAATCAGATCCCTGCTTAAGGCATCCACGTGAGTCATTTGGGTGCCAGGACGATGTTCTATGGTGAGATTGAAGTCCTGAACCTCCAGCCACCATCGAGCTATACGTGGAACTAAATCTTTCTTTGTAAATGCCGTTCGTAGAGCACTGCAATCTGTGACGACTTTGAATTGGATGCCCAAAAGATAGGTGCGAAAGTGACGAAGTGATAGTACTACAGCTAGGGTTTCTAATTCATAAGAATGAAATTTTCGTTGTTCAGGCGATGTTTGCTTACTGTAATAAGCGATAACACGCTTCTGTCCTGACATGTCGATCTGGAGGAGAATGGATCCAAAACCAAGACAACTGGCATCGGTATGCAATTCAGTAGCTAGAGAAGGATCAAATACACTCAAAATAGGTCTCGATGTAAGTATTGCTTTAATCTTTTGAACTGACGTTTCTTGTTCATCTCCCCAAACCCAAGGCGTACTCTTCTTAGTTAAACGCGTTAAAGGCTCAACTATACGTGAATAGTTTTCTACAAAACGACGAAAATAACCAGATAGACCCAGAAATTGTCGAATTTCTTTGACATTTTGGGGACTCTTCATTTTTATTACCGCTTCTATCTTCACTTTGCCTGGTCGTATACCAGTCGCACTCACTTCTCTCCCCAAATAGTCAATCTGGGTTTTGAAGAATACACACTTTTCTAACTTCAAGGTTAGATTGTGCTCACGAAACTTATTAAGTACAAGCCTTAGGCTGGTCAATCCCTCTTCAACTGAATCACATGGTATAATAATGTCGTCTATATATGGTAAAGCAGTTTGGTTTTTCAATTCTCCCAACACCTTATTAATAAGTCTTTGAAAAACGCTCGGAGCATTAGTAAGCCCGAATGGCATCCTCAAGAACTCATAGTGATTATCTGGCGTAACAAAAGCCGTCTTTTCGATGGAGTCAATAGCCATTGGTACTTGATAGAATCCCGAAGCGAGATCAAGGGTAATGAAAAAACGTTTTCCACCGCCTAACTTATCTAACTGCTCTTCAATCAAGGGTAAGGGGTATTTGTCCTTGACGGTAACCGCATTCAATCTACGATAATCGATGCACATCCTGAAGTCGTTAGTCTTCTTGCGAACAAGTAATACTGGGCTAGCATATGGAGATATTGACTCGCGAATTATTCCATTTTGTAGCAGTTCCTCAATAATTCCCGTAAGAATCTGTTTCTCAGAAATCGACATTCGGTATGGCCTATAAACTACTGGCTCGTCAGTGGTGCACCGAATTTGCATTTCCTCAGTGGTGGTTCTACCAAGGTCTTTCAGAGATAAAGATATACAATCCCGGTGTTTTTGGAGAAGGGCAAACGTATTGTTTCGTTCCGCTTTCGTCAAAGTATTTCCAAAGTTAATCATATCAAATTGTAACCCACTCTTAGATACATTCATCATGTCTGGTATGTCTATATTGGTGTCTAATGGTGGTAAACTACATAAAGAGACCTTGAAGCCCGACTTATTCATAATTACATTTTTGTTTCCAAGGAAATCCCTTCCGACAATCAGATCGTGTTTCAGATAAGTGTCATCTAAAATCAAAACCGTAATGTCAACGGCAGCTTCATCAACAATTATCCGTAGTTGACACATCAATTTCGTGGAGACTATATTGCCCATAAAACATTTCAATGATACTGCACTTTCACCTTCTTGAATAACTGCCTTTATTTTCTTAGCGATTGATGATTTAATAACAGTACATTCGCTGCCGGTGTCTAAAAGACACTTTATTTTATGTCCGTTTATTGAAGCAGTTTTGATAAACATATTTTGGGTACGGTGGTCTACTCCGATTTCATTTATCACGCGTTTGTTTTTGTGTTGCTGACACTGACTTCTAGTGTGACCTAACTTATGGCAAAGTTCGCATTCAATGCGCTCTTTCTGGCAGTCTCGCACTCTATGATTCTCACCGCAATTAAAACAGGAAATTCTTTTTGATATATTTCTGGAATCGAACATTTGCTGGGCTACGTTTTGACGTTTCCGTTGTGTGCCACCCCCCATAGTGGATGTTGATGCAATTGGAAGTGGAGCAGTTGCAACTCGTTGAGAATCAGCTTTGTTTGAACGCAAAATGCCAATGCTACTTAAATAATTCGCCAATTCGCCGACTGTCTTGAAATTTGCTGCGCGAGCTGATATTGCGACCGTACTATCACCGATTCCCTCTATTATACTGTCTATTAAATATGCATCAGGGATATTTAAATGCAATTTATTTAGCCTAGCTACTTTTTCAAAACAGTAATCACCCAAATTCTGCTTAGGTTGCGGCGTAAACATTGCAGCATCTACTAACAATTTGCCGAATCTTATTGTACTTGGAAAATTTAGGATCAACAGGCTCTTCAATAGGTCCCAGGAATTTATTAAAATTTCAGAACCATCATACCATCTCCTCGCGTTCCCACGCAATCTACTGGTCGCTAATTTTGCAGTAAATAAATCGTCCCATTTATAGCAAAGTTTAAGTTCGTCAACCCTCCGGATCCACTCTTCTGCGGTCATGTTCACTCCCGGATCAAATAAAGGTATAACCGTTTCCGTAACAGCCGTACCAATGGTAGAAACAGGGATAACCGTATTTGTACCTACTTGGGCCTGCAGCTTGATGATCTTTTTTTCCAACCTTATTATCCGCCGTGCTTCATCAGACGAAGATGAAGAACTAGATGTAGATGAACTGCGTCGCCGTCTGCTGCTCCGACGCTTGCGTTTAGGCGGCAGCGGTGGTGTATAAGACCGCGTCGGCGTTTTTCCCTTGTTGCCTCCCATGATGACACACACAAACACCCACGCACACTTGTAACATCAACCAGTCAAAAATGTTTTTAAAACTTTCAACGTGAGCGAACTTGGGGTCTTATGCCACTTCTGACTTTGTTAGGATGTAACAAAACAACACGCCCGAGTGTAAACCTTTTATTCCGTCCGAGGCCAAAATACATTTCACGTAGCGTAATATCTCAATTCGACTGTCCAGTGTGTAAACTTTTCGATGCCACCAGGCACCAAAACCCTTTTTTGTCCGCATCGCATTTTTCTGATGTCTGAGGCGGCAAATACAGAACATGTGATGCGCTGTTGCCACATCGACTGCTTACATATCCCTTGTTAAAAAAAATTAATACACCCAATAAGTCTATTCTCTCGGAGAGAGCAACGAGTGGACAATTCAAGATTACAAGTAAGATGAGTGATGCTGGAGTTAAAAAACCCAATAAATTGCAACACCTGAATCAATCGATAGTCTGAGCAAAAATAATCTAGGAATGTGCAAAATATCTTGCTTGATCTCCAAAATATTTCAAAAATAGCAATTTGCAAATATATGAAAATGTACCGTATCATTACCGTATAATTTGCTATGTTATCCCAAATCCCATTCTTCAGCTTTGTCTTTAGACAGCATCTTTAGTATCATACAGTTCTTTGTGTGCCCTTATCGCCTTTACATATACCTTGTTAACACAATAATTGACAGCAAAGGAAAGCAAGCTGAAAAAAAGCAATGGCGGCATGGCCCTTTTAACAAATCTGTTACAGGTCAACAGGTGTATACATAAGCTGTGATTCAGTGTCTCTAAGCGAGTTATGTATTTTGGTATTCTCCACCACATAATAATTATAAATCTAAAGTGAATATATTCTTAAAGTCCTTCAGACGTCCTAGGTTTATGAACTTGGTATGATTCTCATATATGTAACATAATACAGGTACGTGCCGTCTAGCCCAGACTTCTACGAATAAAGCTTATGTATACATTTCATCTTTGATAAAACTGGTAAACTGCCTTGTACTTCAATCAGATAGCTACCGACAATCATTGTAGTAGTTAGATTCGCAGCGGTGAATAAAACGATATTTCTTAAAAACCCTTGTTCGCCATTGGCAAACATAATTAGCGCCGGTGCACACTTGCGGCTGTTTACCGTCCGGCGCCGCAACGGCACCGGATTTGCGGCTTAAAGTACTAAGGAATAGATCAAAAGATGCACATTTGTGTCTGGCGCCGCTGTCAATCTATCGCCGGACGGTAAACAGCCGCAAGTGTGCACCGGTGCTAATCCTCCCAAACCACTCAGATATCCCCATGCACTCTAAAAATTGTTTTGTAAAATTACTAACAAAATCGTAGGTTATTTAGTGCCACCGATTTTGTTAGTCGTATTCGTATCGTATTGGTTTTTTACATATATATTTTGTAAATCTATTTTATAAGATTTGTAATTTCACATAATTTACTTGTAATATCACTAGATTATATTGTAAAACCATTATACGTTTTATTACAATTTTTTTATTGATATATTTTGTAATTTTACCTCGTTTTATAAAATTACTTTGTCGTCTCACAAAAAAACCTATTATAATAGGTTTTAAGAAAAGGCTGTCATTATAAACATATTTTTATTTTATGTATGAAAATAAGATAACACAACATTAAAATTCTATACAAACACAAAATAGAAAATCAATTGTTTCAGTCTTATCGGCTGACAAAAAAGCATATTATATCAGCTTGTTGGCCAGGCAAACAGTTAGTTAACGTGCCAGTTTATTAATAAAAGAAATTACTGTTTTCCTACTAAGAGTGTGACTTGACTTTCTCCCAAAGTCAAAATGCACTTTAATAAAATATGTTTGAGTCATTTCCAAAGTTACCGAAACATTTTTTGGATTAATCCGGTTAGAATTAAAATATATGACAAATAGTAATTTTATTGCTTCTTCAAAGGAACTTGCATTGATGAGCTGGATTTTTTCATTGTAAATGGAAGTTTTCTTTTTGCCTTCTTCATCTGAAGTTAAAGAAAATATTGTTCTTAAAGTAAAGTATTATGACTCGAAAACTTTTTCGTTAATTAACCATATCATATCGGAGAAAAATAAAAATGAATGCATCCCTAAATAAATTTGGTATACAGGATGGCCATATTTCCAAGATGGCGGCTTACCTTGTTTAAATGCACTTTGTATTCATTTCATCCAATAAATCTTCAAACTTCAAACACAAATAGCATTACTACACGTTATATACCGGCACTTCCAAAACAAAGTCCATAAAATAACGACCCGTCCGCTGTTCCTCTATTCACACAAGCCGATTCTTCTCGCCCGCCAGTGCTACCTTTCATCGGCAACGCGTAATGTGTACTGAGGGCAAGTGGCCATATAAAGCGTTTAAGTCAAATTACCATTGATACCAACCGAAGAAATCAATTATTTTACTAACATTATTGAAGTATTTTTCTAAAATAATTATAAATTTATTTATTTATTATATTAATTATCTTGTAATTTTGTCTTACAAAAATGCAACACAGTTTTGTAATTTTCCAAATATTTTGTGAAAAAATAAACTATTTGTATTTTTTCTGTAAAATGTTCAACCATTTTTACACAATTTAGTAAATTTACAAAACTATTGTGTTTTTGTTAAACTTTACTGTGATTTTACAACATAACATAGTAAAATCGCTCCAATAGTGCTTGTAATTGTTTTGTAAAAATACCCACGTTTTTTTCAGTGTGCCGTTTGTGGCATCAATTGTGGTAACAAGCCATATCAACTTCTCTTCTGCCATTTTTTCGAAATAAACGAAATTTGTTGCAACGTGATGTGACACGAGAAACTGTGTCTGCAATACCTCGCCGCCCGACTTGTGCCACGTGGGAGTCGTGCCATGTCGCGTCTTGTGGCCAATTTGTGCCAATCGATTTCAATCCAGTATGCACAAAAGAACGTACTGTGCCGCGTCACCTCACGTGCTCGATTCTTCTTCTTAGGGTGCCATTCAGATTCCTGCGTAGGCGATCATCCTTTCTCTCATCAGATCATTCTATTCATTGCAGCCCTCTGTAATTCCTGGAAGCCGCTTATTCCTGTCCAGTGAAGGATGTTTTTCAGCCATGATAGCTTTTTTTTCCAATTCCTCTTCTCCCTCCTTCAATCTTACCTTGAAGAATGAGACGCAGGAGGTGATAGCGTCCCCCACACGTTATGTGGTCTAAGTAAGCTATTTTCCTCTTCCTCATAACCTCAAAATGTTCTCATTCTCCAGCTCTCTGGAGAACGTTCCCATTTCTCTCATGGGATACTCTCAGCATTCGTCGCAGAGTCCACATTTCAACCATTTTTACACAATTTAGTAAATCTACAAAACTATTGTATTTTTGTTAAACTTTACTGTGGTTTTACAACATAACATAGTAAAATCGCTCCAATAGTGCTTGTAATTGTTTTGTAAAATACCCACGTTTTTTTCAGTGTGCCGTTTGTGGCATCAATTGTGGTAACAAGCCATATCAACTTCTCTTCTGCCATTTTTTCGAAATAAACGAAATTTGTTGCAACGTGATGTGACACGAGAAACTGTGTCTGCAATACCTCGCCGCCCGACTTGTGCCACGTGGGAGTCGTGCCATGTCGCGTCTTGTGGCCAATTTGTGCCAATCTATTTCAGTCCAGTATGCACAAAAGAACGTACTGTGCCGCGTCACCTCACGTGCTCGATTCTTCTTCTTAGGGTGCCATTCAGATTCCTGCGTAGGCGATCATCCTTTCTCTCATCAGATCATTCTATTCATTGCAGCCCTCTGTAATTCCTGGAAGCCGCTTATTCCTGTCCAGTGAAGGATGTTTTTCAGCCGTGATAGCTTTTTTCTTCCAATTCCTCTTCTCCCTCCTTCAATCTTACCTTGAAGAATGAGACGCAGGAGGTGATAGCGTCCCCCACACGTTATGTGGCCTAAGTAAGCTATTTTCCTCTTCCTCATAACCTCAAAATGTTCTCATTCTCCAGCTCTCTGGAGAACGTTCCCATTTCTCTCATGGAATACTCTCAGCATTCGTCGCAGAGTCCACATTTCGAACGCTTCAATCTTATTTACAATGGCTGCCTTCAGCGTCCATGCCTCCACGCCATACAACAGAGTGGACCATCATCCTGTATCTGAGACTAAAGTTGAAATTTTTGTTGGTAAGAAATTCTCGAAGTTTCAGGAAAATTGTCCTAGCTTGTTCAATTCTGCATCTTATCTCCTGATCTGATTTTTCACACTGGCGTCAATGGTGGAAAAAACAAATCCGGTAAACCTAATGCAGACGGTCACAGTCATGCGCGTCAGTGCTGGACGGCGCAACTGCTACCGTCTTCATTAGATTTGCCGGATTTGTTCTCCACCGTTGTCGGTCGTTTACGCCAGTGTGAAAAATCGATAGAAGGTGGATGCACTCTGATTGTAGCCTTAGACTGTTTGTCTTTTTTGTGAAGGGTGTCTTTTTAGAAGTTTGTTTTTTGCATTGCCAACAGCGCTTTTATTGAAGGTCACTTGTAACGAAAACAGGTGGTTGGTGCTCAATATTGTCTGCCATTTCACCTTGAATAGATTGACGCTGGAAGAACCTTTTCGAATTGTGCAAATTTACTTTGAAAATCATGATTCAGTTCAAGCAACTTATTGTGTGCTACGACCATTTTACGACAGGCATTATCGTCCAACGGAACAAGTGATTAGAATGACCATGCATTGTTTTCGCATCACGTATACTCTAGTGGATAATGTGCATCCACAGGGACTACGTAGAGTCTGTACCGAAGCCGTTAGAAGTATTAATGGAGACTCCGTTAAATCCGCAGAAGCACACTGATTGGTGTGCTTTATGGGCTGTTGGAGTTATAGGCCCATATTGTTTCAAGGATGAGGCCAGCCAGAATGTGACAGTCAATGGAGAGCGCTATCTAAGTATGATTGCTGACTTTTTTAGTTCCCAGTTAAGAGGCATTTGTCCGAAGACACTGTGGTTTCAACAAGATGACACAATTTGCCATACAGAATGCGAGACCATCAATTTGCGCAACGGACTCTTTAATTGGCTTTCTCGGTCATGTGATCTGACATCTATGAATTATTTTCTGTGCCGGTATGTGAAGTCACCTGACTTCACATACTCTCTGACAAACAAGCGACATTAGATCAACTGGAAGCCAACATACGACACGTCATTGAGATATAAGACTTCTTCTGGTGCTTGAAAAAGTGGTCGACAATTTTACTTCCAGATTACGTTCCTTTCAAGCCAGCCCGAAATCATATTAAAGGACTAATGGCATATAATGTTAATAAATTATAAATACCTATAAAAAAACGCCCTTTATGAGGTACCTATTTCTCATACATACATATACTTCTATAGGAGGCAGAAGGTTCAACTGGTGCAAAATAAATTAGCTCATAAAACCTTGAAATCGCGAGTTGAATTGGAGCGACTAAATCGCTGCCTACTGGCCTGACGGTCAGATTCGTGCCCAATCGAATCGTTAAAAAAATATTTTTTTTTATTCTTCGAAAAACTGCGCAACAATGAATGCAATCAAACCAATACAGCACACATACAAGAACTTCTGATAAATAACGGTCAATTTCACTTCATGCCATTTTATCAATCAACAGAAAGAAAAATCGAATACTGTGAGACAAGTGATTAATAGACGAAGGTGAAAAGCCTTCTGGAGCGTCACTGAGATGTTGACGGCCCTAATAAAAGAGAACACCAACACAAAGAAAAATGTCAGAGGAACGTGCTGCCTTGCGAAGCCACAGGAGAACAGGCCCCTATCCAGTTATATCATCAGGCTAATGCATTTAAATAAAATAAACAGCAATTTGGACTTACTTACGAAAAATGATCTACACATTGTGAAGGGTTTTTGTCTACACCCAAGCATGACCATGGATAGAAACAATAAATAGTAAAATATATGGTCATAAATGTTTGACGTTTCGCGTTTGAAAGTCCAAGAAGTGGAAAATATTCGATGCTGACGTTCTATCCTCTCAAAAATACTACTTTGATTGAGCTTAGGGGAGACAATGAACTCTTGGAGCATAAAAAAGTTTAGTAAGATTTCGCGGACACACTGTCTCGAAATATTACGCCTTTCTGCAAATGACCCCGCTCGAATCTTGAAAAATGACCAATGATCTTGAAGGCGACTAAAAGCGAAGGTTGGACATATTTAAAATGTTCCTCGAACCCTTTTTGAAAATGATTAGAACTTTTCTTAAAGCCACACCGACCTTCGGTTCCACCAGACTATTACTGTGTGTCAAAAAAATAATTGCAATCTAGTTTCCCTGCCTCGAGCAGTCAGGACACGTTTTAGTCGTAAAGCCTGGCGTCTTGCATCTGAAACAAAACTTGTCGTCCTTCACCGTACACCCTACTGCTCGATGACCAGGTTAATTACACCTATAACAAAGTTGCTTTGACCTAGGATCAACCCTCGACGAATTTTGACCTACAACACTGTTATCGTCGTATACCTGTATATAAGGTAGATCTGGTTCCATAAGGCTGCTCTTCCTTGGCGAAGCCATGAAACTCTTTACGGCCTCCTTTCGCGCCTCCAATCGCTTACCTAAAGTTCCAACAATGACTTAACATCAACTAGAGCCAGCTTGTCTTGGTAGAATGGGGCTACGTTCCTCATGATTATCTTCAACTTTGTGTCTTCAGACACCGGACAAGTTAGCCTGTTAAAATATCCTGACATGACTGCTAGGTAGTTACCAATAGATTCATCAGGACCTTGCGTGCGCGTGCGAATTTCATCAAACAGTTTCTCACAGTGTTGCCAGGTCAGGTGAAATTTCACTACATCGAGCGATTTTTCTGTAATTTCGTAATTTAGTGAAAACTTTTATTTAAATTTCATATTCTAGTGATTTTTTCACACTGAAATTTTGCAGCACACATTTTATTATTTTTAATATCTTGATTTTTTAATACGAATCCATTTTAAATTAGAACTTAAATTTTTCTTTTGAAATTATACAATTTGAAGACCCTATACCGAAGTTTTTGTTAACCGATAACTTTTTATGACTAATCATGATGTATTCAGCAGGGTATTCAAGTATCCATAACAAAAATTGGAAATCGGATGCCAAGTTTTTGCCGAATGCTCTGTTGAAACTTTTTACACTCGGAGATCCATTATGCTATTACAGCTTAAATGCAATATTACTGGCTGTGTTTACCATATTTACAACAAGCTTATGGTACCAGTGGATAACTAGAAGTACACGGTTGATATTTAGTGACTTTTCAAGATACATTTATTTTTTGTAAAGTTTCTTGAACTCACTATCCAACATTTGCTGATTTTGACACTATGATCGCGAGGTATTGGGTACATGATCACTTTCTTTTAGTCGATATTGACGCAATAGTACATTTTTTAAGGACTCATACCACAAATTCCAAAACCGACAATAAAATTTTGTTTTATTAAAGTTCTCGTTTGGACGTGTGCATTTTAATGAAAATGTCTAAAATTCAATGTAAACCGAAAACTATTAGGAATTAGACAAATTAAGCTGAACCTGGTGAAGTTCTATTGATTTTTTTGATCTAGTTAATTCTTCAATTTCGACCGGGCAACACTGGTTTCTCGTTATAATTTGGAGATAGAGATTCCTCCATCAACAAAGCCAAAAACTCGTAACTCATCCCAACTATTCACTTCCTTACGGTAAGCTAAAGAAAACTGATAAGCCCTACCTGAAAATAGGTCTATGCCTGACTCAAGCAGTGTTTCCTTACTAACATGTCGCGCGACCCGCAATTCTTCAACGTGTTCTAAAAATGCATTTAGAGAAAGATCCTTCTTGTCACCTGAATATAGTAATCCCCAATTAAAAGGAGGGACAGACTTCATACTAGGAGCTTGCAGAATATTGGTCACCACTGGACGAGATGTATGAACTGGCGGTCCTGAAGCCACAGAACTCTAATAGCTGAGCCTTTTCTACCCTTTCAGCATTCTGCTACACTTATATAGTCAAAATGTAAGCATAAAGTAAAAGCTAACTAAAAAAATGCTACAAGCGATTATAAGCCACTTAAGCGAGATGGCGTTTGGGAGCAATGCAAGCACGATAGCAAAATGTCCGTAATAAAAAAAAGGAAGTTTCAAAGATTTTAAAACTTGCGTACCGGGACTTCAAATTCCCCAACGTCCGAAAGTTACAGCGGAGCCTCTGCTCGTCCTGGCGGATAGCTGACAGATGTCTGGCCTTACACAAACGTTCACGTTTAGAGACCTCGTACGTCACCAGAAAACGTACGTCGCTAACAGCTGGACGTCGCTCAAGTACGTGTGTTACTGAAATCCGTTCTTCACTAAAATCGGTGTGCCACCAAATCTGCTCGTCACCACAATTCCGTCCGACACTAAAACCCCTGTCTTACAGGTGTTTCCTCGTCTACAGATGATCCAGAATGAGGGTCCAGTCTTCAGCGGTAGCCCTAGCCCGGTTACACTTAATCCCCGAAGTTGGCATTGAGGGGTGAACTGAAAAACCAAAAACCGAAACTAGGCTCCTCAATAATTTACACGGTGGTTGAGAATATCCCATCCAGTGGCTGATATCACAAATCACAACTACAACCCCGTGCCTGCAATTGTACCACCCGGAATCTTGAAGACGTCTTCCTCTCACGTGTAACTACTCACTTCTTTGATCCCCAAAAATGTTCCAGAAGAATCGAGAACAACGAATATAAATACACAGATTCTATGAATCTACCGAAGGATGAGCCAACCATCGAACACTAGATGATGACATAATCCAACTGAAGTCGTACTCCTACCCTAGAAGGGTAACCAGCCAAGGAATCCTATCTATTGGCCTAAATTAGAGAAAATCCTTGCTAAAGAGCATCTCATTATGGTTAAAGATAACAAACGTATCTTTCAAAGTCAATTCGAGAACATAGGATTGATACATAGTGGAATTTGACTACCCATTATACGTTAGTACCATGCGATACCCAGGTCGCGACCTGTAAGCTAACCACGACCCGAGGTCAGCTAATTATATACCAGGTGACACCACCTGTGAAATTACTGTATCCGCGAATTCAAAACAATATAACCAAAGGTAACTGTACAAATTCTATTATTTTCTATTAAACCTATATATGACATGATTTCGTGATATTCGGGAGTTATTGAAATAGTGCCATCCACTATTAGTGCCATCCTTACACTAATAGTGACAGGCACTGCCTGACCTTAAAATTGTCTCTAAAACAGAGCTATTGATGCGTTCTGTTAAGCGCGGATTTAATTCCAACCTAATTTTTTTTTGTACTGTGTACACAGAAGCCCATAATTTCATCAATCACACAGCAACAATAAAAACTTTTTAAAAATATTATTGTACTACTTTCACCTATTTAGATGGTACATTTTTATTCCTATCATAAATCATAATCATTAATCATCAATACACTTATCTGTCAAGTTTACAAATAAATATTAGTCCTAATTCTCAAAAGCAAAACAACGAAAATAATAATATGTCAAAATAGTGCCTTGGCAATGCTGCAACACAAGGCGTCCATAGATAGTGGCAGGCACTAACTTTATTACTGCCAAGCACTATTTTTGTCGTAGTGCGCATGCTTAGATGTCAAATACGGCCAGGAATTATTAGTGCCTTGTTGCATGGCGTCTTCGATAACTCCCTTTTGACTTCATAAATCACACAGAACACTTATTACCTCAAAATTGAAAATTTCACACATACAATACCCCGCTAACCTGCGGTATTACTGCATGTGATACATTTATTCTACTCCTCGTCGTGAACTTTTCAAGAATAGTTCTTTTTGAGAGATGACACAAACATTAAAATCCACTCCTGTTAGCAAGCAAATCGTCTCGGAAAGAATAATAATAATTGCTGTTGCTGTAGGTGAAAGGGAATGCTTGTTTTTTTAGATCCACTTTGCAACGAAATTTAATTGCGCGAAAAAGTGGAGGCGAAGTGTCTTGGAAAATAAAAACGAAGGCATTAGGAGGATTGTCCGCCTGAAAGGAAGAGATGTAGACATTATAGGTGTTTCAAGAGAATGTCCGCGTAAAAGGGACCTGATGCAATTACTTGGTCGCCTTTGTTTCCATTTCGTATTTTCACGAAGGCAATAGTTGTATTCATGGTAAGTTCAGCAAACTGTAAGAGAGACTTGGGCTTGGTATTTGATGTACTAATCGTATTCAAATTCAAAAAAGACAATTGAAATTTGACGGAATATTGACCGAATGACAAAGATGGGCTACACTTTAGAATATGGGTCAACCATTTATTCCCCTTTTTAACGCGCATTTGAGGCCAAATCTCTATCTGTCCCTATTCTCTGACCTTGAGGTAACTGATACTAATCAACTGCTGTATTGACGATGAATTTAGTAGAGAGACACCCAAGAGACATTTCAGTAGTCTACTGGCTTCATGGAGGTTATAAATCGGCTTAAAGGTGCTATTTGATAATAGTTCTGTTTTGTGACAGCACTGGCTATGACCAAATACTCTAGAAGACCCAATTATCCTATCAGCAGGAGTATCCTTAAAGCCAATTAATACGGCCACTAATCAGTTTAAACAGCAAAGAACATTTATGGTGATTTCAAATAAATTCTGTTATAGCTATTTTGTCCTTACAGTTGTCTCAAGACTTACTGGCTCCAAGAAACCTTTCAAGAAAGGTCTTAGATAGTTGAAGACACTCAAGGTACTCAATAGAGCCTTCATAAAACTATATATTTTAGAAGTCAAATAGGCACAACTAAAAACATCCTTCAAACTTGTTGGCTTTGAGAATGCTTACGATGCGATAGAAAGGCTTTGGCAGGTAGGAAAACATTACCGATAAAGCCATATTAAAGTATGATAGATGTAAACCTCAAACATGGATCTAAAACTCAATAGATTGTGCCTAATAAAACAACACTGGTAGTTCAAAAGTCAAATATAAAAAACAATGTTTGGCAATTTTCAAAGCCTCAACTTCAGATACAGCTGTCATGCACAAAACCACATCACTTTTTAGTTTGCCAATCGAAATAACATGCAGAATAACTTACTCTAACAGGTTAGCCATGACAAAGCTTACTGAAATATGGCGTGACCATAACATCACTAGAGCTATCAAAATTTCGCTTGGTCAGTCTATTGTGTTCTCCATATTTTTGTATGTCTCGGAAACTTGGACTGTTAAAAAGGCAGATCAATCTCGCGTAGATGCTTTTGAAATGTGGACGTGGAGGAAAATGCTGAGAGTTCCTTATTCCGCCCATCGAACTAACGTTCCCATACTGGATGAGCTCGGTAATCCATTGTGTCGACGAGAATGCTTACATTTTTCGGACATATACACAGAAGCGATAATATGGAGAAACTTGTAGTTCAGGGTCATGCCCCGAGTGGGCGGAGCCGTGGTTGTTCCGCTACACGCTGGGTGGATACGACGAAAGGTTACTGGATGTGATTATCAAGAGCGCCACTGAACTGACAGTAAATCGCGAACCATGGCGAGCTACAGTTCTCAAAACTACTGATAATATTCGTGTCGGCAATATACTCTAGCTCCGACTTAATGCATTTTACGAGTTCACAACATGTCTGTTAAGACATTGTGACTATGATGATGATGATGAACAGGTTAGCCAACTCATGAAATAACTACCGAGTAAGAAACATACTTTAAGGTTGACCATCTTAAAACAATTAGGTCAGAAACACGACTACATTACCCAAATGCAGAACTAATGAGTTTTACGATGGTTTTTTGAGTTACCGATTACTGCAATTTTTTATATGTACCATTAATCGTATTGGGTTAATAATACAATCTCCAGCCTGTATAACAACTGAACATTATATTTGTAAGTCAACCGCCCATGCATTTTGAAACTAATACCTATATGTGCGACTTTAGATTTCTCAGGGCTACCTTGTAAAGTTTTATTAATAAACTGTGATTCGTTTTATTTTTTTCGTTGCAGTAATCAAGAAAATTCAGAATTAACATGATCACAAAATAGTTGTACTGAATGGTATATACCTGCAACGTTATAATTCTCCAGACCAAAAGGCATTCCATTTTAGTGATACAGCACTGATAAAATGTACATAAAGCCAATCTACCTTTATACGTGACCTGTCTACTAAAATATCTACCTGAAAGCAATCTAAAGATAAAATAGTTATATCATGGCGTCATGTGATGAAGTCTTAAAGACCAAATGATTCAACAAAGCTTCAAGAAGACCAAAGAAGCGGAGGATTAACAGAGACTCACTCAAGTGCTTTAAGACTTCTTTTAAGGAAAGCCGTGTCAGCTTTCAACTGCTTTAAAGTGGCAAGCAACATGGAGCTGTATCCTCCTCCTATATGCCTCCTTTAGTCTCTGTTAAAACCAAAAATGTTGCTCAAGCGTTGTGGTAGATACCTACAATTCTGCCTGTTAACAAGACCACTACTGTGCAAAATTCGGTGCTGTCTGCAAATCGTTGGCTCTTTGTCTCACAAAACTGTAAATGAGGTAAAAGTCAGTCGAAGTCGTCTTCAAGTAGTTCTTGCACTAATATTATTTTGTAAGAGTAACATTTATGTTTGAGTGAAATTCTCAATACATTGCAATGCACTAGATACCTATTTCTGATAATGACTGCTGAGCTTCTAACGTAAGTTGCCCTAAAGGGGCAACTTCCGTAGCTTCCTACTGCTCGTAGTGGTTCATGTTTTCATTGGTAGCTGATTCTGTTCCTGAAATGTTTTGCATCAACCCAATAACGTATTTATGTGTTGCAGTTCTCGCAAGACATACATAATTATTTAATTGTCTAGCGGCAGGTCTTGCAGATCTACCGTTTTTATAGAATAAACCTACAATTTCAACTTATTCTTGTACTCTGTACAGCATCTTCATGATTGGCATACTACATACTACGGTTGCAATGTAATAGTATATTGATCAATGAGCGGTAATGACTGTAATAGCTCACGCAGTTGAAGTTTGCAGCACGAGCCGAGGTCGAATGCTATAAATCAACAAGTGAGTTATTACCATTATCACGAGTTAAATACTATACTTCATCTACGATCTCGAAGGTATGATTTAATATGACTACACATAATAATACACAATATTCGTTGCGCAGAATATTGACAACTTAACCTCACTTAGCACTAAAATAAATACTGTCACCGTTTGACGTTTCATAGCGCCATTTGCAGTTAGTCATTATAGTAGAGTCTATTTATTCCTATGCATTTCCAAGAGATCAGTACTGGTATCCAGTAGGCGGTGTTCATAACCCACGGCTGGATGGTGAGTTAAGAAAATTAATTAACGCAGTTTATTTAACCTCACTTCTGTGAAAAAAAATGCTGTACACCGTCGAAATTTGCGTTTGACATCTAATGGCATGGCCAGCTTTGCAGTTATTATAGCGTGTATTTAATCATAATGCGTTTCGAAGAGATCGGTACTGGTATCTAGTAGGCGTTGGTATGAATATAAACAACTCACGCTGTTTGTTTATAGGTAGTATAACCTGTTCAAAAGTAGTTTGGTAACTTAATAGGCCTTTACGGAAACTATGATTGGGTTAACCCGATCAGTTGGATCACTGATCCTAACGTTCGGAAAGTGATCTCGGATCGGTCAGTAAGTGATTGCGATTGGATCATTCAGATCAGCAGGTGCTTTACTTTACCATCTGTTTTTTATTGTTAAACCAACTTTTTCGTTGTTCGATGTCCGTTAAATTCATGGAATCATAAATCCCACTTGACAGCTGTTTGACATGTAACTGATCTATCCGGATCCAGATCAGTGTTTCCGTAAAGGCCTAATGAGAGTAGATAAACATATTTATTTGACACTTCTTTCAATAAATGTCAAACAAAAAGCAGACCACCGTTTGTTTGAGTCGGCACAGTATAGGCATTTCAACTGTGATCATCCGTTTCTGTTATTGTATTGATACTAATTATGGCTCCAAATACTATTTCACCTCATGTATCACGATGTTTCATTTGAAAAACTGAGAGAGGAATGTTACCACGAATACAGGCACGTACATAATCAGACGCCCCCTTCAAGTAATTTTTGAAAATTGTTAACACTGTTCCATAAAAGTCTTTTGCTTAAAATTATTCGAAGTGCCGCTTAGCTTTATAGGCGCCTGAAGATTAAACACTAATAACAAACAGCGGTACTTGCATATGTATGCGGTTGTTAGAAAAAGAACTATAAGTACTAAGTGCATCTGGGTAGTACCGTGTCAAAGCTGAAATTTCCAGAGTATGATTATTATTTTCCACATTTTTGTGAATAATTTTGCCTCGCAATAGCGATCGGTTACAACAAATCGTTTCTGCTCAAATTGTCAGGTTCATTAGTTTAAGCGTTAATTGACACCATTAACCAACATAATGAAAAAAGAAAATAATGGATGTTTCGGGGACATCTAATTAAACGTGATAATTTCAGACACCATTGGTACAGAATGGCTCATTTATCACCCTCATGTTGCCGAATAAGCTGCATCTATCAAGCGAATAACGGAAATAAAATTTAGCATCTATACAAATATAACCGAGCTATTGATTGTTATTTATTTCATATATTGTTACTTAATCAACCTGATCAATGAAAGTTGATAGTCCTGATAGTTGTGGTATTGTTTTTTTTGTTTTTCACCATATTTATAGCGTAAGGGGAACTAAACTGCGTACAATTTTTTATTGAAGATTCAATACACATAACAAGTAGAACTATAAGCAGTATTCAAGCGGTTCGTAATATTTATAATTCGAAATAACTCATCTTTCCGATTATATAAGAGAGGATCCGCAGCTCAGCCCCCTGTGGCATCTCTCCCCGGACTTGCCAAACCTCTATCTGTTCAAGGATAGCTTGGGGGAGGAAGCTTTGTGCTCGGAAGGATAATTATGTAAGACCTACCGACTACTCAGATAATTTTTGTGACTTGAGTCTACTTATTGTTGTCAAGGACGTGTGAGTCGTGACCGACACAGTTACAACAGACAACTAGAAATAGTTGGGTATGCGGTCAACACAACCAAAACAGGGGGCTCAATTGAAGGAGTACTCTTCGTTTAACTCAAGCTTTCGAATAATTTTATTTTCTTCATCAGGATTCTACAAAATACAGAAAAACACCCAAAGTTAAACCAATAGTACTATAACATAAAGTTTTTAATACATACTGAACATGTGAGGTTTAATAAAGAAAGCATGCTCACTTTCTTGGAACGTGGTGATCTAGTCAGCTACAATGCAGTAGAACGGGTAACTATCCTTATTCTTAATTCTACATATCTTCCATCAGGAGAAAATAAAATATACACACGGTCACATAGTTAAAATTCATAAAACAAGACAAAACATTTTAAAATAATTCAGGTGGCCGAAGCATTATCACGAGAACGGAAGGAACCACCATTTTGTAACCTGTTGGACCACACAACAATAAAACTCGGATGGATAGAGAGCACAAAACTCAAAAGTGCAAAATTCTTTGATTGACACGTGACATTTAGGATCACAACCATGTTGGTGCCTGCCATCTCAAACGCACAAAACCTCAATACTGACAGGTGACAAAATCAGATGTTTCGTTTTGTACTGTCTTTCATAGAACTTCACACATACCCGTGGTTTGACCACACTACAGAGATTGGCAATTCCAAAAATCGATGAGACCTCTAGCGGCAAAAATCTACACTGACAAAGCAGGTACTCGAATTTCGGACGACACACAATTAACATGCCATTAACCGTTTATATGCCGTTTATGTTTCTTCGTTCAGTCGTCTTTTCGAGTTTATGCTTTGTTAATTGGTATATAGTGTGTTAGAATATTTCTTCGGACCTTCTTCATAAGCTATTGTCAAGAATATGGCATCTAAATCAGGCTTCAAATCAAGAAAGGCTAGCAAGTTTAATACAAACTGTAGTGTTTATGGTTGCCACTCCAAAAAAGGCTATGATGAAAGCATTCATTGCCACGCATTTCCTCCAAAAGCGTTTCACAGCGTGCAGGATACCTGCTATCCTCCATGTTTGTTTATAAACGCGAGCGCCCTCATCGGTAATTGGAATCGCCAATACCAATAGGTGACAGATGTGAGTCTCTGCGCATGATCAAACAACGCATTGCGGGAAATTCAAAATACCGCTGGAAAGCTAATAAGATGTTACTGTTTACGTATGATTATTTTCCCCACCACAACATAACTAATGTAAAAAATAAATGTTTAAACAAATAATAATGCCATTGGTTAACTAGGAGTAAATTATATTTACCCGAAACAAACCTCGATGAGGATAAAGACACGTTAAATATACACATAGAGCGTATATTCTGTAACAAATTCAAGCAGTATTTATATAATTTTTATTTTCAGTGTAAGAGGCCCATAGTTTGTTCAAAAAGTATAGCTAAATTTAAACAAAAACTCAAAACTTAATAACTATGCTGAGTACTTCTGCAGCTTAAGTAGTTATCAATAGTTCTAACTTTCAAGTGATACCCAGAATAGCTCCAATACCGTTATTTATTCAAAAATTAAAGGACTTTAAGGGTAATTATATGTCATGCTTTTCGCAACAAAAAAGCTGTATCTTCAATCTTCTCTTCCCACAAAGACAAACTAGACATTAAATATATATCTTATGTGATCTATAAAATAGGTACGTTGCGATGAATGTGATGTGGTATATACAGAGCAAACCAAGTAAAATTTAAAGATCAGGATTCCAGCCCATAAGGCATCATGTAAAGATATACATAAAAATGATAGGGATCATACAGGCTTCGCCTCTTACCACATAGTCACCATTCTACATTTTATTCTGCCACTGTACTTCACAATAAGATTGATTATAGGAAAATATTAATCAGCGAAATGATTTATATCCCCAAGAATGATAAGGCTGTCAATAAAAAGACACACTCCCGATATGAGTCAGATTTATAATTTACCAATAATTGCATAAAACTCAAATAATAATCGGATATTTGTCGTCGTTTATAATTGAACCCCATATATCTATTTAATAATGTGTAAAATATATTCATATTTTTTACACGCAAAGTCTTACAGTTTTTATTATTTGAACATCTGAAATATTTTTTTTTTGACGCAAAGGGTATGTTGGGGAGTCTCGATTGTACAGCGATACCGTGCGGACGTTCGACTGTGCGCTCTGCTGTTAGTAAACAAACCGTACTTGAGTGAAATCTCGCAGTAGTTTATCGGAATATACAAAAATGTGCGGTGGGTGATCTAACGTGAAATGCCATATTGACATTGAAATACCTACGGGTTCTCGCGAATTAAGACGCTTAACAAGTGCAGTTAGTATACATGGTGGACCAAACAAATTGGTCTGGACCAGTAATCACTTTGTCTGACGATGGAACGCAAGATAGTCAAGTGGATTCTGAATTCATCCTTGCAAGAAATAAAAAAGGAGTGAAAAGGTCGAGACCAAACGCAGCATCTGACTCCGGCTCTGAACAAGGTAATTCTGGTGCTCCAGATGTACCAACTAGCAACAGATTCGAGCCGATAACAGCAGACTGGCTTGAAAAAGAATTTGGCTTCTTCAACAAACCTGGAAACGATATTGTAACGCGTGTCCTTGAGGAGACTTCTTCTCGTCCAGTAGCTGCGGTAAGAAACAATAAAGAGTCAAAACCTCCTCCTATTACGGTGACTGATGACTCGGTTGTGAAATCAGAGGAAGGTCTAAAGTACCTCAATCAAATAACAAAAGGATGTAGAGCGGTAATAAAAATCAATCGCTTCGCAGGACGCGCTTACATACAGCCTTCAACAAATGAAGGACACAAAGAACTTCTTGAATTTTTGAGAAGACAAAATATCGACCATTTTACATACGGCCGAAAAACAGATGTAGGAAAAGTAAAAAAAGTGGTTGCCAAAAATATTTATACTCTGGGCCTGTCAGAAAATGACATCAGGGAAGACCTGAAAGAACGATACAACCTTTCGCCAAGAAAATTGTACTATACAAAAGCCATGCCACTGTCCTATTAATATTTGAACGGGATGTTAAATGGGACGATATACACAAAATTCGGATACTATCTAACCAAAAAGTAAAGATCGAAAAGTATAGAATAAAAGAAAACGCTGTTACGCAATGCAAGAATTGCTGGGAATTTGGCCACATTAAGGTCAACTGTGGGAAGAAAGCTATTTCTGATATCGAACAAAGCAGAAACAGTGACGGCAGCACTATTGATATTTGTGCTGCATGTAAAAATCCTGGGCACACTGCAAGAAATGCAGGATGTCCAAAATTTCAGGCAGAAATCAACAGAAACAGAAGAAGACGTGAGGACTTTGACAGAAACAATCAGCGCAACAAGAACGAAGCTCGTCATGTTCATTCCTCTAGGATACAGGAGAGCAAATCTTACTCACAGGCCATCAGCGGAAACACCAGTACCACAGCAGTTCAAAATGTGGTAAGTACACCACAAAATACCACAAATTCTAACTCAACTGGTAGTAAGCTACTAACAGCAGAGATAATTAGCGAAATCATCCAAACATACATAATAGCTACACAAAGGTACCACATTGAGGACTCACCACTTGCAGTCAAAATTGCACGTTTCGTTAACAAATTAAACTTAAGACAGGTTACTGTCAACTCGCTTCTTGAAGAACATGCACAGCTTGCCATGCAGCTCGCTTGTCTTCCATCAAACTAACAATGGATAAGCTACGAATCATCCATGTTAACATTAATGGACTTCGTGGAAAAATTCACGAACTTAAGAACCTTGTCAACAGCAGAAACCCAGATATAGTCATCCTGAATGAGATCTATATTCCACAGAAATATAAAGGAAACATTCCTGGATATACATGCATAGATAACAAGCTCAGAGAAAAATTAGGAACGAGAATGTATATCAAACATGATTTACATTGGACACCAGAACCCCTTCTACCTCCAGGTGAAACCTACTTCATCGAGGGCTGCAGAATCAAGATTCAAACACAGAATAACCAAGCATTTTTTGTTAATGGCGTCTATATTCCGCATCGTCCTTTGAGACAGACCACTGAACAGTTAGAATGGCTATTACTAGAATCTAACTCTTTAACCATTGGGGATATCAATGCACACCATCGCAGTCTAGGACATAATCACAACGACAGCAGAGGTAATCGCCTTGTGGAAGGGTGCATGGGCTCGCATAGAATACACAGACACGACGGTCCATCAAGGCCACTCCATAGTGGTGACGGATGTTTGGATTTAGCTATTGAAAATCTAGATCTGTTACCCCGTACCAAAGTAAGTTCACTCCCAACAATAAACTCTGACCACCTGCCTTGGGAGCTTGACATCTGGCTGCCTGTATGTAGAACCAAGAGAAAGGTAAGAGATTTTACAAATTATACTAAAGAAAAATTCGCAGAACTTACAGATCTAAGGACTGGCCTACCTAAAGCAATAACATCTGATATTGACTGTGATGAGCAAATATCCCGACTAGTAAATATCCTAAATGATTGCTTGGAAGAACTTGCACCCTGCAGAGAAGAAAATACAAACAGGGCTACTCTTCCAGAACACATACGAACAAAAATTAAATACAGAAACTGGCTCCGCAATAGACAAATGAGGTTTTCGATAAATAGCCTCGACGAACTGTATACTAACATCAGAAAGGAAATTCAAGACGATATCCAAAAACATAATGAAAATCAGTGGCTAAAAGCCATAGAATCACAAGACAACCATAGAAAAAAGATGTGGCAAATACAAAGATCTCTGAAAAAGGAACGAAACATAGCACCTGAGTTCCAAAACACAGATATCAGAGGTGTCGCTCATCAGCTACTCGATGCAGCAATAGTAAAGGATACAAAAATTGCGGATGAACTTATGGCAACTATGGTTAACACTCCCTTCCAACCGCTTAACCTATGTAGCCACTCTGAACTAACTGACGCTATCCGCCGATTTCGTCCTGGGAAAGCTGCTGGTCCCGATGGAATAAAAATAAATTCCATAAAAAATGCAGGACTTCAAACGAAAACGCAACTACTTCATATCATCAACTGGACTTTGACCACAGGATATTTCCCTAAAAAGTGGAAAACAGATGACTGTATTTTCTTACACAAACCAGGTAAGTCTCATAGAGACCCCTCAAGCTACAGGCCAGTTACCTTACTAAATATCATGGGTAAAATCCTAGAACGAGTTATATTCAATCGCCTATCACCGTTCCTTAACAATACAGTTCCAAACTATCAGCATGGATGGCATGGCATGGCAAAGGAACAGCTACGCAGATCATGCGAACTACACACTACATCTGTGAGGCGCTTGAACAAAGAGAAAGTGTAGCCATGCTTGCTACAGACGTAAGCAAAGCATTCGATTCGGTGCATCATCAGGGTTTGATATTTAAACTTATATCCTATGATATCCCAGCAAACCTGATCATATTAATAGAGAACTACCTTACTTCAAGGTACGTACGAGGACGATTTTTCAACAATATTACACCTCCAGTACTAGTATCTAATGGAGTCCCCCAGGGATCTGTACTAGGGCCTGCTCTATGGAATTTGTATCTAAGTGATTTACCGGTCAACAACATCTCGGGAACATTACTATCTCAATATGCAGACGACCTTTGTGTGCTCAACCGCTCAAGGAACCCAACCACTACTGTGAGACGCACTGAATGGGCAGCTAGGGATATAATAGATTACTACAAACGCTGGGGACTGAAGTGTAACCCACAAAAAACTGACTGTATTTTATTTGGCTTCGCTAGAAACTCTCCAAGGACTATACGCGTCGAAAATGAACAGGTACTCTTGAAAAATTCAGTTAAATGCCTTGGCGTTCAACTCAACAGGCGACTCAGCACCAAAGCACTTATTGAAGACAGAATTAAACAAGCGAAAAGAGCAATTGCATCACTGGACCCTATCATAGGATGGAGATGGAAAGCTGACGTAGACCTGAAAGTCAAAGTTATCAATTCCTGCATCTTACCAGTACTGGATTATGGCACCGTTGAGCTGCTCCCACGCCTCTGCAAAACGGGATTGCAAAAACTCGAACGCCTTGTCAAAGGGACGTATAAGAGGGCAGGAGGTTTTCCAAAGTCCCTACCCGACTCTGTTTTATGGGAAATGCTAGACTGTGATCCTTATCACGTCAGGATCGCAGACTTACAAAGGTACAGCGCATTCTTGGTAGCAACCTTGAAGGACTTCCATCTATAGAACAATTAAACCATACTGCATACACCAGACATGGTCAACACTCTGTGCTCCTACCGACAACCAGACTTGGAGGTACTGCCATCCCCGGGCTTCCAAACAAGAAGACTAGACGACTTCCACCATCCAAGAGACCAGGACCACCTGTGCAGCGGGGACGTTTATAGAGTGGATTTAATGTAACACTCTATACGAAGCATAATTTAATATGTATAACATTAAAACACAGCACGCTCACACTCGGAAGTATCCGAAATACCCATAACAAAAACACAACACAAACAACAACCTTCACCCCGACGGGAGTGACTAAGTACTGTAACACTCGAACATTTACCTGTATCTCAAGCATATAAAATAAAAACCTTACTTACTTACTTACTTACTTACTTAAGGGTATGTTGGATAAGCATGGATATATGCTCTACATTTTACTGTTATTCTAATATTTTAATGATCTGTAATTTGTGTTATATCACATTATTTCTTATGCAACAATTCGATGTACCGTTTTTGCAATTTTGATCGTTTACTAAGCAGCATTTTGTGAAAAGTTCTTTTAAATCTTTTAAATGTTAATTATTTATGTAAATTTTTCACGAATATTCTAAGACGATTTTAAAAAATGAGTTTTTTAAAGTTAATGTAACATGTTCATCTTATATTTGTTATCTATATTGTCTCGCCTTCATATATGCATTTTAGACCTGAAGTCGTAAAATAAACGCCGAAGCGTATGCTCTTTGACAAACAATTCCTACATTATACGAGGGTTGCTCTATACCTCCGTCAATCCACCAGACCGCAGACAGCTGTTTCACGCTTATTAGCGATCATCAATGCGCCATAGGTGGATTGACGGAAATAGAGAGCATCAGGTCTTTCATGTTGACAAAATATGTGAAACATGTGTTAGCAAATGACAGAAAGTTCTGCCGGTGCGCCATCTGGTACCCGAAGGTAACGGCAACCAAAGAGAAACGCTGCTAACAGCAGTAAACTCTTTGGTGGGACGACAAGGCTCGTCCGCTTTTAGCCACCAGAGGCGCGGGTTTTGTACGCAGCAGCGTATGAAAGCCAATATACGAGGGTTGCTCTATACCTCCGTCAATCCACCAGAACGCAGACAGCTGTTTCACGCTGATTTGCGATCATCAGTGCGCCATAGGTCGATTGACGGAAATAGAGAGCATCAGGTCTTTCATGTTAACAAAACATGTGAAACATGTGTTAGCAAATGACAGAAAGTTCTGCCGGTGCGCCATCTGGTACCCGAAGGTAACGGCAACCAAAGAGAAACGCTGCTAACAGCAGTAAACTCTTTGGTGGGACGACAAGGCTCGTCCGCTTTTAGCCACCAGAGGCGCGGGTTTTGTACGCAGCAGCGTATGAAAGCCGATATACGAGGGTTGCTCTATACCTCCGTCAATCCACCAGACCGCAGACAGCTGTTTCACGCTTATTCGCGATCATCAGTGCGCCATAGGTCGATGGACGGAAATAGAGAGCATCAGGTCTTTCATGTTAACAAAACATGTGAAACATGTGTTAGCAAATGACAGAAAGTTCATACGCTGCTGCGTACAAAACCCGCGCCTCTGGTGGCTAAAAGCGGACGAGCCTTGTCGTCCACCAAAGAGTTTTCTGCTGTTAGCAGCGTTTCTCTTTGGTTGCCGTTACCTTCGGGTACCAGATGGCGTACCGGCAGAACTTTCTGTCATTTGCTGATTCCTACATTATTTTATCTCTGAATCCAAAAAGCCTCTTCCACCATAAATCTCATAAATATTTTTGAAAAATATTGTTCATGAAAAATTCCAGTTAAACAGATTGCCTGAATAGCTAAGATACATTAATATGAAAACTTTCTACAGTAACAAATAACTTATAATATAGATCATGTTGCCTTTTAGAATGTCAAGCATTCCGGAGATTTTCTTCAATTCCCAAAAATAACCTTTCTAGAATTATTCACGTTTATATGCCAACTGAGATACAGACCCGCACGTCAATCAAATTACTGATAAAATTGTTGTATTATAAAACGCCAAGGAGTAAGTATATGACTTCAAAATCCATTGTGATTTCGTGAGCAGTTTGGAAACATCCGTAATAAGTCGCCGTATTCCGTATCATCTATGAAGCAGCCTACAGACGTTGATGCACAAGTTCCTACTCAAATCAAAACCTGTGGCGATGCCTGAATCGACTAGATATTTTATGCACGTTTTATGCATCACAAGGATGGCAGTGAGGAGTTATTTTTAAAACTGGTGCATGACTGCTTGACGAATAAAATGAGGTATCTTTTGCCAATACCAGTTTTCTTAGCAGCAGTAGTTGGGACACTCTTTATACTCCATAAACGAACATAAAAAATCAAAAAGGAAATGGTCCAAAAGATGGTTTACAGAAAGGAAACATTATTCAAATGCAAATTTATTGATTGAAAGTGGTAAAAGTACATGAGCCAGCAGGCTATGGCAACCAGCTTCAGATGAATAGGTAAAATAGATATCGTCTCTGCATCGAAGCAATAAGTACTATACATGTTGAAACTTGCATCAGCGTCACCGACTCGGCGTCATGGCTCACCGACCAAAATGGGATTCTAGACTATGCAATGCTGCAAGCCGCAACTGATGCCGAATACGTGATTCAGTACTACACACGCTGCTACTTGTATCATGAAACGTAGGAGTCCATGCCTGCATCGCAGCATGCATCAACGTCTATCGGCCGCTTAACTGGGTCGCCTGAAAGCAGTTACATAAGACAAAACATCTCTGTTGTGAAACGACAACCTAATTATTTTTAATAAGTCAACGGGTGCTTCAGACTGCTGCAAGTAAGTAACACCTGAACTGAAGGATGACTCGTTATGGATGGTAAGAGGGTGATGTAACCATCAGTTAGAATAAACACGAGAGGCGCACCCGTTCCCTCTAAGTTTGAGTGTCATTAGCAAAGTAAGTCTAATTAAAAACTCGAACAAACGAAAAACCTTTGACGCTTAGGATTTTATGGACTACGGTGTTCTTCTGTCACACCTGTAATTTTATTTCAGCTGCACCAATTATTCCGCAACTGTAAAGCTGTTACTTTAATCAGTATCACCATACAACTGTGGAGATTGCAGATTATTCTAACTGAAAGGCATTTTTTGAGCAATATTCCCCCTTATCCGTATCTCACCCTTCAGCACAATATGTGAAGAACTGTGTAGTATGAACGATCACTGTGTGCCTCGCTAAAGTGATTGGATCTAACAAGTGAAGAATGGACATCTGATTCCTCCATCACGATAATGCTCCAGTTCACCGCACCAAAGCCTGCACCGAATATTCAACCACGGCAGGACTGAAACTTCTCAAGCATCTTCTCTATAGACCAGAACTATCAAGTTCTGGATTATTCCTGCGACTTACAGTACAGTTCCCGCATGTGAAAATAGAGTGAGACGCTTTAATACTTATGAGGAACTTCTGTGGGCTTGGCACCACAGGTATGTATTTTTTATTATAGAGGGCTTAAGAACTTAGCTTGATCGCAGGGAAAGAAGTTCTGTGAAGTGTAAGAGAGAGTTTGCCCGCCAGACGTTGAACCAGCTTGAGTTCTCTGATGACATGTCCAACGGACACAAACGCGTCCATCCGACTTGTCACCACAGCCCGACCGGCTAAAACCGGTGAAACCGTGCTTTTTCCTCTCCATCGCTTTATACCATACTGGAGCTTCGTATGACATAACTGAGTGGATACCTCCGTTCAAGATCTGTCTTTACCTCATACTTGGGCCGCCTACGATCGAGACTGTACGTAACAGTAATGCTACCTTTCTTTCTGCTTCCACCGCAGTTATCTTTATATGTTCATTGAAACATAGCTCGTTGTCGACGGTAACTCTGCTCAATCTCCATCTGCACCGGGCATCACCGTGAACGATATTATTCGCAGTGCAAGATCAGTTAAGTATGCTTTTCTCTCCCTTCTTTTTCTTCTTGATACATGTCCCTATGTTCCTCTGCATCTTTCGATTTTAAAGTGCTTTGAACCATCTTATGTATGTACTATCTTTCTGCGTTGTACGCTCGACATTATTGTAGGCACCATGTTTTCTGGAGACAGGTCCCCAGGCAGGTTTGTTCTCGCTTCCTGCTTGTAACAGGACTATATGTCGCACTCAATAGGGTGTGCTCGACTGTCGCTCTGGCCTAAATGTCGACAACGATCGTCCCTCGCTCACCCTATTTTGTTCCTATATACCTGAAAGAGACCTTGGCCCAACAAAGTCTATTACTACGCATAGTGTAAATAAACATGGTGTGCTCACGCGAATGCAGCCGTCCGAGCGCCGTCACGCTGTGACGTCAGCAACGAGATTTCTGTCCGCGAACTAGCGGGAATACCACATGATGGATTATATTTTAATTTCAAAGTGATAGATTAAAGGAGTACAATAGCCAATTATTTGACAATTATGTTATAGAGAAGTGTAAAATAGGTAATTTAACGACTTTTTCTACAAAAATGTATTATTTATTGGTAAATTTGGTCATTTTTTCCCTAAGTTTACGCCTACAGTTTTCGAAACTAATCCTTTTGTTTAAATGTCTGAGCCTGACGTATATTCTCGTTCGTATTAGATATAATATTATTTTGTCAGGAAATTGTTTGATGGTTTCCACTGGGGTCCTAATAATTTTTTAAATATGTTTGATTGTTTAGAACACGACTGTTCATGGAATTTATCGAACTCTATCTCAACCAAAATGGGCTACTTTAATCATCCCCTCACTTGGATATACAAGGTCTAGAAACTCAATCCAGTCTGGGGCCTGATTAGAAGAATGAAATTTGGTTTGCGCCCCCAAAGCTAGATTAGGATATTCGTTTTTGAATCTGTAGGCCACATATCCGTCAATAAATTTCAGTCCCTCTGGACTCTGAAAGGTAAAGTTGGAAAAATGAATACGATTTGAATCATTCTCTGTCCCAACAATATCGCTGTCAAGAAGAACGTTCTTGAAAAACTCCTGAGTAAAGCACACGTCATCAGCTTCGATGTTAGAATTACTCGAAACTAAGTTTTTCACTTGTAATGGTTCAAGTAGGCACGATTCATTGCTTTCTTCTGCATATTTATTCATCGAAAATACGGCAGGTGAATATTTTCAAAGGATGTACCATGAAAATTTCAGTTTTAATAAATGTTTAATGCTAATTTGTGAAGTGATTACCATTTACTTCCCACACCGATAGGTGAGGGGAGTATTGTGATCGCGAAAATTTTCGATTTTGAGATAATACACTTTTTGGGCGTTTCATGATGTCTACATAACGAAAATCCACGTCACTCATTTCCGTCGGTCTGTCTGTCGGTCTGTCTGTCGGTCTGTCTGTCGGTCTGTCTGTCGGTCTGTCTGTCGGTCTGTCTGTCGGTCTGACTGTCGGTCTGTCTGTCGGTCTGTCTGTCGGTCTGTCTGTCGGTCTGTCTGTCGGTCTGTCTGTCGGTCTGTCTGTCTGTCTGTCTGTCGGTCTGTCTGTCTGTCGGTCTGTCTGTCGGTCTGTCTGTCTGTCGGTCTGTCAGTCTGTTTGTACGCGTTTTTGTGTCCTCGTAATCTCAGTAACCGCTGCATGGATTGTGATGAAATTTGGGTAGCGATATGCTGGGGGGTCGTAGTAGGTAATGTTCTTATAATTTTGAAAATCGGTGCAGGGGCGGCGGAGTAATAAGCAAAATACAAAAAAAATTAAATATTCCTCAAACTCCGTTTTTAGGCGTTTTAGAGGTTCCTGATCATTTTTCACTTTTTTTTGGGTGGGGGTGAAATTAGGGTGGTTGGGGGGTGGGGGGTTGTAAAATTGAAAAATTTGTTGCTTTCATAATAGACTGTCCACTGACCCATGAAGGAAGACCTAGCAACATAAATAACTTTTTTAGGTCCATCCGAACATTGCCTTGCCTATTACAGAAACCAAAGGGCTAGAATTTTTTCTGGTGTAAACATACGAGAGTATTGCTTTAGATCCTTCTATATTGTGTTGCAAGGAAACTGTTGAATTGACGTTAATGAAATTTTGACACAGTATTACTACCGTGGCGAGGATGGAAAACGCGTATGGTTTTTATAAATCGTGCCAGTGGCGGCGCAGAAATAATAAAAAAAGTAAAAATATAAAAACAGCTCAAACTTCGTTTTTAAGCGTTTTAGAGGTTCCTGATCATTTTCTGCGTTTTTTTTGGGTGGGGTGAAATTGGGGTGGTTAGGGGGTGGGGGGTTGAAAAACTGAGAAATTTCTTGCATTCATAATAGGCTGTCCACTAACCTGTGAAGGAAGGCCTAGTGACATAAATCAACTTTTTAGGTACATCCGAACATTGCCTAGCGTATTACGGAAACTAAGGGACTTAGAATGTTCTGTATACATACATTTATTTATTGCTTTACATCTTTTCGTATTTTGTAACTATTAAATTGATTCTAATTAAATTTTGACACAGTATTATTACCGTGGTGAGGATGGAAAACGCGTATGTTTGTTAAATATCGTGTCAGTGGCAGCGTATATAGCAATAATCAAAAAACTAAAAGTATGAAAACAACTCAAACTTCGTTTTTACATGTTCTAGGCTGTCCATTCACCTCTGAAGGAACGACTTAGCGGCATAAGACAATTTTTGGGGGGGAAGGCTGCCGATGATTTGGTTGCAAGGGGATCTCAGACTAAAGCTTCATGCTATGGGAAAATAATAAACTGATATCACAGTAACGTGTGGGAAGTACTGAGTCAATCAACTTGACTCCACTTTTTCATATTAATTTCGTCCTTTCGGCGGCAAGCATTACTCCATTGCATTGCGAGATTTTAATTTTTCGGGAACATAGAATTTAACATTTGGCTCTTTCATCCTACCTTAGATATCCTACTATGATTTTTACAACCGACAACTGCACAATTTGGCATTATGTATACAAATTTCAGTCTTCTATAACTCAAAATAAGGAATACAAAGTAAATTAAACAAAAATCGTTAGAGATTTTATTTAAAACGCGATTAAACGGGCCGTGGTATCACGACGTCTAATAATTCCCCGCGCGAAAAGTCTCGTTGCTGACGCAATACGCAGAGCGTTCGCAGTTTCGTACGGCTGGCGGGCACACCATGTATACTCGCACCATGTTACTACGTTAACACGTTCGGCTTAAAACGGTTTACCGTAAAACGCTTTAGTTAAAACCTATGTATAAACGCTCGTTAAAACGATTTAACGCGCAAAACGGTTTAACTTAAAGCGTTTTAAAAATGAGGTTTAACTTGGCTCAAACTGGTTTTACATGCCGTATAAACAAAGAAAATGGTCTAACTCAATAACTTGTTTTAGAGGCAGAGCTGCCAACGATCAGTTACAAAGTCGAAATCCCTTTTGCAACATTCAAGGTTGATGCCTGTGACAGCTAACCTTACTTTTAACGTCGAACTTCATTGTCAGTTTTGTATTTTGCTGAAAAGTGAGGTTATTTTGTTTGAAGGTTGATGAATTTTCAGTTTGACATTGTTGACCTAATAAGTGATAGGTTGGTAGCACTATGACTGTTTTCAATAATCTGATTTAAATCTGTTCGGAAAAATTGACGTGTGAATCCTTAAGTAATGCGGTTTTGGTTGAACCGTTTCAAAATAAAAACGGTTTAAGGAGACGTGTGAACGTAGTACCTAAATGCTAGGTAATAGTAGGTTATCATGTGTTTATACTCTGTCCACTAAAGTGTATTAGGAATCAGGCGTCAAGTCCACTGCGCCACCTCCATTATACAGGGCGATCCCTGCCACTCGTCCATTGTTTTCTGCCTGGCGGTCCTTCGCCGCTCTAGCAGAGCACCTTACGAGGTATACATATCCCTCATCTCCTTGGCAGACAGATACAGTGGCAGTATCGCTATTATAACCTGCACATAGTGTAAATAAACATGGTGTGCTCTCACGCGCATGCCGCCTTCCGAGCGCCGGCACGCTGCGACGTGCGAGTATTTCTGTCAGCGAACTGGCGGGAATACCACATGATGAATTATATTTTAATTTCAAAGTGATAGATTAAAGGAGTTCAATAGCCAATTATTTGACAATTATATTATAGAGAAGTGTAAAATAGGTAATTTAACTTTTTCTACAAAAATGTATTATTTATTGGTAAATTTGGTCATTTTTTTCCTAAGTTTACGCCTACAATTTTCGAAACTAATCCTTTTGTTTAAATGTCTGAGTCTGACGTATATTCTCGTTCGTATTAGATATAATATTATTTTGTCAGGAAATTGTTTGATGGTTTCCACTGGGGTCTATCTCTAATAATTTTTGAAATATGTTTGATTGTTTAGAAGACGACTGTCCATGGAATTTATGGAACTCTATGTCTACCAAAACAGGCTACTTTAATCATCTCTCACAGATATACAAGACTGACTCTAGATAGAAACTCAATCTAGTCTGGGGCCCGATTATATATATATATATATAGATAAGCACTACGAGCCTAGTAGGCCCATGGCTTGATTAATAATTCTCTTCCATCTAGTCCTATCTCTCGCCTCTTCTTTCCAATTCTTCACCCCTGTTGCTTCTAAGTCCCGGACGGCTTGAAGCAGCCATCTCTCTTTGGGTCGACCTCTCCTTTTCTTTCCCCCGATGCTTCTATTCAGCATCATGTTCGGTACTCTATCATGAGTCATCCTAATGACATGCCCCAACCATCTTAATCTCTGTTCCTTGACCACCAATGTTATCTTGCGTTCTTTATACATAGCCTGCAGTTCTTGGTTTGATCGCCTTTCCCAAAAGTCACCCACTTTTCTTCCTCCAAAAATTTTCCTCAGTACTTTTCTTTCCCATATTTCGAGCATATTAATATCCGCCTGCGTGAGAACCCACAACTCAGATGCGTATGTTACTACTGGTCGAATTAGTGTTTTGTATAGATGTACTTTCAGACTTCTCGAAATAAGTTTACTCTTCAGAAGTCCATTCAGACTATAAAGGCATTTGTTTCCTTTCATTAGTCTGGCTTTTATTTCAGCTGTCACATCCGGCTTCCTTCTGAATTCCGTTCCCAAATATACAAAACTATCGACCTCCTCGAAGGTCAACTCTCTTCCAGAACTTGTCTTCACTTTTAGGTATTGTCCCTTCTTAAACTCCCTGTCTGTCCATGACATGTATTTGGTCTTTTCTTCATTTACTACTAAACCGACAGACCTCGCCTCTACTTCTAGAGCTGCAACTACTTTCTGCAGTTCGGTTTTACTCCTTGCTGTTATTGCAATATCGTCTGCGAAGGCTAAGCATTGATGTCTCTTGTGATAAAGCAGACCAGTTCGGTTTATTTTTGCTGCTCTTATGACCTTTTCCAGGACTGCATTGAAAAGAATTGGGGACAAAGGGTCACCCTGTCTCAGACCTCTTTTCACTGTAAATTTCTGTGATATTCTCCTGTTTACCTTTACTTGGTTTTCAGATTGTTGTAGAGTCATCCTTACTAGCCTTATTAACTTTTCACAAACTCCCAGTTCCCTCAAGGCACTATACAGAGCGTGTCTTTCAATTGTATCGTAAGCTTTTTTAAAGTCAATAAATATCACATACGTTTCTTTTTGATGTTGGTAACTCTCGGCTTGTAGCTCTCTCAAAGTAAAAATTTGCTCAATGACTCCCCTCCCTGCTCGAAATCCACTTTGATATTCACCCAGATGATCTTCAATGTTCAACGATAATTTGTTCTTGATGCATTTTGAAAGTACTTTATAAGCAACATTGAGTAAGGCAATTCCTCTATAATTTGTGCACATAGTTTTGTCTCCTTTTTTATGAAGTGGACTTATTAAGGCTTCATTCCAGCTTTGTGGCATCTTTTCCTCTGACCAAATCCTCTTAATTATCAAGTAAAGCTCTTCTTCTAGAAGTTCACCCCCCCAACTCAACATTTCTGCTATTATTTCATCACTTCCTGGACTTTTATTTGATTTGAGACTTAGTAAAATTGCCTTAACGTCATCTTTGCTAGGAACATCATAGTGGTCAGTTCTTTGTAAGTCCACATCAACTGGTTCATTGGATTCTTCGATAGTTAGTCCTTCATTTAACAGCTCATTAAAATATCTCCTCCATCTCTCTAGTATCAAATCTTCTCCTGTTAACAGCTCTCCATTTTCATCTTTTACGCCTAATTTATTGATCTGCGGAGATCCTCTCTCCTTCTTGATTCCTTGGTAGAGGTTTCTGATTTCTTTACTTTTGTAAAACTCCTCTATTTCCTTTATCGACTGCTCTTTAGCCTTCCTCTTTTTGTATCTTAGTAGATGTTTGCACTTCTTCCTTGCTTCGTTATATTTTCTTCTCGTCTCTTCGTTGTTTTTGGAGAGCAGTTCTAGTCTTGCTATATTTCTCTCTTCCAAGGCTTCCTCGCAGTCCGTATCGAACCATCTTTTCCTATGTTTCACTTCACTTGTACATTTTTTTGCACATACAACCATTTTGTTTCTCAAAAAATTCCATTCGTCATCTACCATGTGACCTCTTTCTTCGTCCTTACTTTCCTCAAGCTTCTCAGTTAATAACTGTTTATATTTGAGTTTATCGTCTTCACTGAAAAATCTGACTAGGTTTTGTTTATTGTTTGCCTTGCTATTTCTCTTTAGTGGAAGTATTGGTTTGAATTTTATTCCTACTGCAAAGTGGTCTGAGTCGGCGTCTGGGCCTCTATACGTTCTAATGTTTTTTATGCTCCGTTCTTCTTCTTCTTGAATGAGGACATGGTCTATTTGATTAACAGTTCTTCCGTCTGGGGATTTCCAAGTACCCTTATATATGTCCTTTCTCTCAAAATATGTGCTTTTTATTATCAAGTTTCTTTCTTTGGCAAAATCTATCAAAAGTTCTCCATTCTCTGACGTTTCGTTGTGCAAACTATGCTTTCCAATAGTGGTTCCATAGATTGCTTCTCTACCAATCTTAGCGTTTGCATCCCCGAGAACAATTTTTAGGTCATAGCTTGGTATTTTATCAAATTCTGCCTCTAAGCGGCTATAAAACTCTTCTTTTGTTTCACTGTCCTTATTCTCTGATGGCGCATGGAAATTGAGTATACTTATTTTTTGATATCTTCCTCGTAAACGTAGATAGCACATCCTTTCATTGATCGGCCTAAATTCCATAATGCAAGCCTTTACTCTATTGCTAATTATAAACCCCACCCCCAACATTCTATTATTTCCCGGACTATTAAGAAAAACGTAATCTTCTATAAAACTAATTTCATTTGTAAGCTGCTTTGTTTCCTGTAGAGCCAAAATTTCAAATTTATACTTTTTACACTGCTTAACTAGATTTATAAGCGCTCCTTCCTCGAACGTTCCCCTAACATTCCAGGTTCCCATTAGTAAATCGCCTTTTATTTGCATCTTCTCTTGTTTGTTTCGTCTATATTTTTCTCTGGTGCTCTGCACGCCCCCTTCCTCTTTTTGCACTTTCTCCTCGTTTAATTCCTTACTATCCATTTTTGTTACTTTCTGTATACAACATTGTTCTCGCCTAACTATAGCATTAATCATATCCTTTTTCGTAGCCTCTATCTGAATCCTATCCACAGCCGCATCATTTATTGTTACTAGTCGTTTTTTTCCGGCATTAACTGAAAACCACTTTTAGTCCATCTCCAGGTTTCACCATCAACCATAATTCTTTTGTAGCCAGTTTTCACCATCTTCCCTTTATCCTTCAATTCTTTAACCTTATTTCTCATATCCTTCTGGATGGCTCTCTCAATATCTGTTAAGTCGTGGTTTATGTAGATCCGATCGTCTTTCAGAAACCTTAATTTATTCTTTTTCTGCATAACTTTTGTTTTATCTTCAGCCTCCTTTAATTGTACCAAGCATGCTTTGTTCCCTAACTTAACTGCTTTCTCAATCCTAACATCCTCGTTTAGCTCTTTTTTTATAAATTCTTGTACCCCTTGTTTCAGTTTACTCCCATCAGACGAGTCTATGTACATACCAGTGATGACTATATTATTTTTCCTTGATTCTCTTTCCATTTTTTCTAATCTATCCTCCATGTAATCTAGTTTTCTCTCAGTCTCCTCTAGCTTACTTCTAAGACTCTCATTCTCTTTGCGAAGAGCTAATAATTCCTCCCTGAACTCTCTATTCTCTAGTCTTATGCCTTTGACCTCTGTAATAACAGTTTTCAACATTTCTTTAATATCTTGCTCTCCACTTTCTTCACCTTTCTTTTGTGGGGTTCTGATCAATTTTTTGGTAGCCTTGAACGGCGAAAGTGAGTCAGTTCCTTTCCTTTTCCTATCATCAGACAGATAATCATCGCTATCGGTTACAGACGCCATTTTACTAGAGGAATGCGAAAAGGGAGACCCACCTCAACGGTTCGGAGGTCTATTCCTTATCAGACCTCGATTTTAGGACTTTTCACTCGACTTGGCAACACAGTCAATGCGACGGACGATGAATTCCTTTCCAATTACCCGGATAGATAACGGATCGGAATTTATTTCTTATTGTTTACTTATAAAAAATGTCTTTTTACTTACAGTTTTCAAATCACTACACACTAGTATCTTTTAACTTGCTCGTAAACAAATTGTCGTGAATTAATATCCTCTACAAACCCAATTAATTGGCAAAATGTAGGAGGAAATTATAACACGCACTATTCACTACCAGGCGTCGTTGCCGTTCCCCCTGGGGCCCGATTAGAAGAATGAAATTTGGTTTGCGCCCCCAAAGCTAGATTAGGATATTCGTTTTTGAATCTGTAGGCCACATGTCCGGCAATAAATTTCAGTCCCTCGTTGGAAATCGTGTCTGGCATTTTATTTTTTTCCAATTGACCCAAAAGGTCATGTTCTTCAGAAATAAAGTTATCTAGGTCATAATCTGGACTCTGAAAGGTAAAGTGGGAAAAATGAATATCATTTGAATCATTCTCTGTCCCAACAATATAGCTGTCAACAAGAACGTTCCTGAAAAACTCCTGAGTAAAGCACACGTCATCAGCTTCGATGTTATAATTATTCGAAACTAAGTTTTTGACTTGTAATGGTTCAAGTAGGTACGATTCGTTGCTTTCTTCTGCATTTTTATTGATTGAAAATATGGCAGGTTAATATTTTCCGAGGATGTACCATAAACATTTCAGTTTTAATAAATGTTTAATGCTAATTTGTGAAATGATTACCATTTTTCATATTAATTTCGTCCTTTCGGCGGCAAGCATTACTCCATTGCTTTGCGAGATTTTAATTTTTCGGGAACTTATAGAATTTTACATTTGGCTCTTTCATCTTACTATGGTTTTTACAACCGACAACTGCACAATTTGGCATTATGAATACAAATTTCAGTCTTCTATAACTCAAAATAAGAAATACAAAGTAAATTAAACAAAAATCGTTAGCGATTCTGTCTAAAACGCGATTAAACAGGCCGTGGTATCACGACGTCTAATATTCTCTGCGCGAAAAATCTTCGTTGCTGACGCAATGCGCAGAGCGATCGCAATTTCGTACGGCTGGCGAGCACACCATGTATACTCGCACCGCGAACCTGCAGTGCTGGTGCTCTTTCCTCTCAACCGCTTTATACCATACTGGAGCTCCGTATGACATAACTGAGTGGATACCTCCGTTCAAGATCTGTCTTTACCTCATACTTGGGCCGCCTACGATCGAGACTGTACGTAACAGTAATGCTACCTTTCTTTCTGCTTCCACCGCAGTTCTCTTTATATGTTCATTGAAACATAGCTCGTTGTCGATGGTAACTCTGCTCAATCTCCATCTGCACCGGGCATCACCGTGAACGATATTATTCCCAGTGCAAGATGAGTTAAGTAGTTAAGTATGCTTTTCGCTCCCTTCTTTTTCTTCTTGATACATGTCCCTATGTTCCTCTGCATCTTTCGATTTTAAAGTGCTTTGAACCATCTTATTTATGAACTATCTTTCTGCGTTGTACGCTCGATATTATTATAGGCACCATGTTTTCTGGGGACAGGTCCCCAGGCAGGTTTGCTCCCGCTTCCTGCTTGTAACAGGACCATTTGTCGCACTCAAATAGGGTGTGCTCGACTGTGTCGCTCTGGCCGAAATGTCGACAACGATCGTCCCTCGCTCACCCTATTTTGTTCGTATATACCTGAAAGAGACCTTGGAGCAACAACGTCTATTACTACGTTAACACGTTCGGCTTAAAACGGCTTACCGTACCGTTTAGTTAAAACCCATGTATAAATGGTCGTTAAAACGATTTAAGGCGCAGAACGGTTTAATTTAAGGCGTTTTAAAAATGAGGTTTAACTTGGCTTAAACCGGTTTTACATGCCGTATAAACAAAGAAAACGGTTTAACTTGTTTTAGAGGCAGTGCTGTCAACGATCAGTTACAAATTCGAAATCCCTTTTGCAACATTCAAGGTTGATGCCTGTGATAGCTAACCTTACTTTTAACGTCGAACTTCATCGTCAGTTTTGTATTTTGCTAAAAAGTGAGGTTGTTTTGTTTGAAGGTTGATAAATTTTCAGTTTGACATTGTTGACCTAATAAGTCATAAGTCATAGCACTATGACTGTTTTCAATCATCTGATTTGAATCTGTTCGAAAAAATTGACGTGTAAATCCTTAAGTAATACGATTTAGTTGAACCGTTTCAAAATAAAAACGGTTTGAGGAGATGTGTGAACGTAGCACCTAAATGTTAGCTACTAGTAGGTTATCATGTGTTTACACTCTGCCCACTAAAGTGTATTAGGAATGCGGCGCTTCGTCCTTTGCGTCCCCTCCATCATACAGGCCACATCCCTGCCACTCGTCCATTGTTTTCTGTCTGGTGGTCCTCCGCCACTCTAGCAGAGAACCTTCCGAGGTATAGATATACAGACAGATACAGTTGCGGTATCGCTATTATAACTTGCAGTGCTGGTGCTTTTTCATCTTCGTCGCTTTATACCATACTGGAGTCCCGTATGACGTAAGTGTGTGGATACCTCCGTTCAAGATCTTTTTTTTCCTCATTCTTGGGCCGCCTACGTTTGGCACTATACGTGACAGTAATGCTACCTTTCTTCCTGCTTTCACAGCAGTTCTCTTTATATTGATTGAAACACAGTTCGTTGTCTACGGTAATCCCCAAGTACACTATTGATTTGCTGGATACTATTTGCACCCTTCTAAGACAGAAGCTCACTTGGTTTCTAGTGATCCTAGAACCCCGGAGAATGACCGCCTCAATTTTGCTTGGTGCGAGCTGAAGCTGGTGCTTGGACATCCACCCATCTATACTTCCCAGTAACTCGTTTGTCGTTAGCACCAAGGTTTTCTCATCTTTCACGGATGCTACCAGAGCAAGGTCATCCGCGAACGCCCAGTTTTTGTGTTTCGAGGAAGAGCTATCCTTAAAGCCCCATCATACAGTATATTCCAGAGGACCCAGCGACGATCCCTGTAGAACGTCTGTAGACATCTCCAGCGGTACGTTTGCTATTTTTATAGCTCTGTCACTAAAATGGCTGCCGAAAAGACTCTGTAAATACCACGATGTGCCACGTTTATCCACCTCCTCCATTGTGATGCCCCGCGACGCCGTTTTAAAGGCAAGTCAAGTGTCAGCAGTACTCCTCCTTTGCTCACCCTTTGCCGGATTAGTATTTCGCACAACTTTCCCACTGTGTTCCGAAGACAAATGGGTGTGTATATCAAAGCAAGCTCTAGGGCTTTACCCCCCTTAGCGATCAGCACTACTCTAGCATTTTTCAAGATGGTCGAGAAAGTTTTAGTTTGCAAGAGGCGGTTCAGTAGTCCTATTAGTAGACTGGGTGCAGTGGTAATCAATTCTTTGACAACCTCTGGTGGAACTCTATCTGGACCCGGTGTCTTCCGTCTTAATCTTTTCTCCCGCTGCGCGTAGTTTGTCCAGTGTGAGCCGTTTCACATTCGTGTTTAAGCTGTCTGTTGCCAGCCATCTTGCCGGACTGGGAAAAGTTCTCGCACTATTGCGACCCTCCTTTCAATGCTTAAGCTGTACATGGGCGCCATGCCTGTTATTTTCTTTGCTGCCATTCGGTAGCCTTCACCTGAAATGTCCTCCTCAAAAGACAAACACAACTTCCATTTTTCTCTCTTGGCTGCAAGGATAATGTTTTGCAACCTCTTTCTTTTTTCCTTGTACAGGTCGTGGAGGCATTTGACGTTCGGGCCTGAATTCTTTGTTCTGCACCGGGCGCATTTCAGGTTTCGTTTTGCTGAATTGCAGATTACTCGTGCCAATTCAATTTTCGAATTTCACCGATAGGGAACCATGGCGGTACTTGTTCCTCTTTTAATCGTGCAGCTTGCGGTCATTTCTTTTATTAGTAATGTATTCTAGTCTACTCCACAGGATTTGTGATATCTTCGAAACTTGGTCGACTATGTAGTCAACTGACTCATGCAACAGAGGGTTGTTGTGCACTTCCGCTTGACTACAACGTCCTTGTGCGTGTAGTCCCTCACGTAAAGGATGTCAAAGTCCGTATAAACGGTATCGTTAGAAAGATGCCATGGGGTGTTATTGATTGTGTTCAATGTTCCGCTCTGCAGAACCTGCAGGCTTCGCATGTGCATCTTATCGAAAAAAATACCAAGCGTATGCGTTGGTGAATTGCCGAAGAGATTGATATTTTGAACAGGGATAACACCACTGACGAATTCCTTTATAGGGCAACTGTCAGGCGTAATACATTTACTGAAAAAAAGTAATAACTCTGTAAATACTAGCGTACTTCGTGCTTCTCTAAATAACTATGAACGTTTTTCTTTGTTCTTTCTGCTTATATCAGCAATACTAGAATTCACCATTTGTACTCCATTGATAAACGGCTTGACTTGTAAGGCTATCAAATTGAATGGATCTTTCATAGAAAACACAAAACAAGTTGCAGATGTTTGAAGTGTTCATTCTGTGGCTTTTTAAATTAAAGTGGGTATACAACAAAGTTCTGCATTGAGCTTCTTGTCACTCGTCATAGTTGTTAACAAACGTTCCTATATTACTCACAATCTAGTGATACGTGCTGATGATATAATCCATAACAAGTATGTGCAAAAGCTAAAAATAATAATACGTAAATTCAAACTTTTGTTATCATTCTACCACTTATGTTTAACAACTTTAAAAACGGTCTTTATGAGTTTCGCGCCATACTAGTAAAAGTCAATGAAGCTTTTCAATTACAATTAATAATAAGTCAATCCAACAGTCTGATACTGTAAACCCCTAGGGATCCAAAAGGATACCTAGTTATTACAATATATATTCTGCGTAGCTTTGTGATAAATATATCTTGGTTTTATTCTCACCATAATGAACCTACAGTAAAAAGGTAGGGTTTATTTTTCTTAAAAAGGTAACAACCGTATCAGTTTTCCTTTTCTCGAGTCCTCGAGTGAACCTCATTTAGTGTCGTATACTGGGCATCTGACGCTGAAAAGCGAATTGTGTTTACTTACCGGCAGAGCATATATAACCGCCTCCTTCGTCCGTATCTCCCTTTTCCTGTTCTTGATAGCTGCACAAAATCTGCCAGCAGCGCTCAAAAAACTCAGTAGCAGCAGCAAATTGCAGATACTCCTTTCATCCTAAAAAAAAGATGGAGACACTTAATGGGGTCGCTTTATCAGATTTCAGGGATATGAAGGCTTTTAGGCCTTTTTAACAAGGCTTTGTAATTTTTATATTCTGAATTAATTATGTTTGGTGAGAGGGATTATAAATGACGTATTATGGGTGAGTAAATTTTTTTTACCAATTCTGAATAGAGAGCATGGCAGATTTAAATAAGTTAGTACGGATTATTATATGTAGACTGAGAGCAGTGATCGGCAGACTCACGGTATTTTAGCAAACTTCATATTGACGTAAGGTTATGATTAGTACTATTATACATGCCGATGGTGAAATGGGGATATTCACTACTCCAGCGACGGCTCCTTTGGACGTGGGCGGGAGTCCAAAATCGCAAAAAGTGGGTTCTAATACGTCATTTTAGCAAGTCTGCCGTTTTAATTTATTGTAGTATACACCTCTTTTTATACAAAAACCCAATGGCAGACACCTATTCCGGTTCCTAATGTGTTTTATAAAATTTCAAAAGTTAAAAATTCTATGAAAGCCTACGTCATTTTGACAATCATGAAGATGATATCTTATTCACATTATTATTATAAATGTAGTTTTTGAATGGAAGACACCTAGACAGGTTCCAATATACTGACAGACGTTATAATGTATCTCTGTCGTACTAATTAAACAGCGTCAAGTGTGGCTTTCAAAATGTGATCTAAGCATAGACCAAACTCGTCGACTTTCTCGTATAATTAGGTATCCCTGTTACCCGATACTTTAAACTATCAGTCGTGTAAACAGCGAACAGCAAATTGCAGATAACTAAAAATACCCCAGATTGAGTCTTGACTTATAAATTTTAAGCTTTGAAAGAATACAGGGCTATACTGAGTGCAAGTACTGTTAATGACGAGTACGTGTCACTTGGTGACGTTTTCGTCTATGCGCTGAGGTCTATGCTTATTTTACATTTTCTCTGAGAATCCGCCATTTCTTTCAGTATATGAGTATGGCTGGTCTGAATGATGATGGTTAAGCTTCAAATGAGGTAAGAATGAATATAAAAGCATTTTTAGCTTAACCATACACAAACACTGAGTTCCTAACATTTATTTTTACAGCAATGGAAGAAAAATATAACGCTGAAGGGCAACGCAGCGGCTATGCAAATAGTAAAAAATGTAGGGAGCTATTTCAGAAAGTTGACACAGGTTCGATTTCCTGAATAAGAACTGAACATTACTGAGGTACCAAATAATTAGTAGTTTAATTAGAAACATTTTTATAAAAATGTATAAACATTTTATTATACAAATCAATAAAATAATCTATTTCTTTTAACCGACCATTTTTGCTGCGAATTTCTGGATATTGAAGCAATTTCTTGTTTACAGAAATAGTAATTCCTTTTTGGCAATGTGATATGTAAGAATATTACCAATACAGTCGTGATCGCAGGATTGCCAATCAACACCACTAGTAAAAAATTAAATTTGAGATACACTTCTTCGTCAGCAGATACCAATCAAATAGACGTCAAGCCAGTTTAAAGTATCAGATAACATAGTATAAGTCTACTATTTTATAATGTTGGAGAATGTACCTTTTTTCATTGAAAAACCCTATGCCAGACACTTACTCCTTTTCCTAATGTGACTTATAAAACTTACTCTTTTTCCTAATGTGACTTATAAAACTTCAAAAGTTGAAAATTTCATGAAAACTCACGATACTTTAGCAAGGATGAAAATGATATGTGTTGTTCATATTATTATAATAAACGTAGTTTTTGAATGTCAGACACTTAGACTGGTTCCAACATACTGGCAGACGTTATAAGGCCTCTAGGTCGTGCTAAACAGCGTCAAAAGTGGCTTCTAAAATGTGATCTTAGTAGGTTTGCCGGTTTATAGTATTGAAGTAAGTACCTTTTTCCATTCAAACACTCAATGGCAGACACTTACTCTGGTTTCTAATGAGTTTTATGAGATTTCAAACGCTGCACGGTTAGCACGATAGAGAGACATTATAGCGTCTGCCAGTATGCTGGCACTCGCCTAGGTGTCAGCCATTGGGTTTTTGTATGAGAGGAGAGAGGAGAAGGTATATAGGTACTACAATATATTAAAACGGAAGATTTGCTGAAATGTCGTTTTAGAGCCCATTTTTTGCGCTTTTGGACTCCCGCCCACGCCCAAAGGAACGGTCGTCGGGATAATGAATCTCCGTTTCACCTCAACATCAATATGATGTTTGCTAAATTACCGTAAGTCTGCCGATCACTGGCTCTCAGACTACTAGTTATTTATTCAGTGAATTTGGTCGAAATGTCATATATATTTGAATCACTTACTTGAGAAACAACCTAAGACACAATTCCGCCATTCTGAGATTGTTGAACTTTCTTATACGTTTAGCGTTAACATATATTATACTTAACCCGTAATCGGTGACGCTACATTCATGGTGACGTGAAGTCTTGGAGACTCCTCCCATATCACTGCATATATTATATTTGAGTATGTTTCTTTCAATTTCTAAGCTATTCTGTTGGACTTGACGCAAAAATACTTACATACTCTTCGCTGCCAAGCATTACTTAAAGGAAACTACTGAAAGGTAGTTTGAATAATAAAAATATATTAAAAACCTCTACTCTCGTTGAACATTACACTCTTTACATATCTTTCAAGAACAGAACATAGATAAGCTGTTTTTCTAAGTAACTTTGAGGGGTATAGATGACAATATTTCCTAAGTTCGAGCCGGTCTTGTTGATCAGAAGGTAATGAATCTAAGTGCAAAATGGTTTATTGAGCTTGGTTCCTCATCACTGGAAAACTGAAAGTTCTTCGTTTTCTGGCATATCATTTTTTTCCTCTGGGCTAGGTTCACCCTCGCACTACTCAGATATTGAATTATGATTCATTTCTATTACAAAGTCAGGATCAATATCATCAATGTCGCTATTATCTGAGTAGTCCAAGCTGTCATACCACTCTAAAAAGGTCTCTTCAAAGTTAGAATCTGTTCCACGAATACTCCGTGGCGTACTTGGACGTTTAGCCATCACAGTGTTCTAAAGGGCACAAGCAAAATTCTGAACACAGATATATACAACAGTCACACTAATGGTGACCTGGAGTCTGCTAGACTCCGACACGTGGTTTACACGTGGCTTACACAGCAAAGGGTTCCTGTTAACTGACGTCACAAGCTAAGCTACCTCGGGTGGTGGTTGTAGAAAGCTACCTGATGTTGCGTTTGTCAAGGCCATCTGGTTTCGAAATTATAGCTCTCTTCAATTTCGAAGGGGTCTCCCAGACTCCATGTCACCGGTTACGTGTTAATTGTTGATTTTGTTACGGTTTAGAATACCCATTTATTTCATGAACAACCTTAGTCCTGGACTACTCTACTACTACTACTCTGCATTAACTTGTCAATTATAATTAGACATACACCCTGACAAAATAATTACTAAAACGATTGTTTCTGAAATAAGCGATTTATTTGGACAATACTGGTAAAATACTTTTCATCATATTTGCTGTTTGTATGTAACTGTTAAAATGGATTTTCACATATGGGATTTAAAATCAACGAATGGGCAACACGAAACATATTATTGAATAGTAGATCAACAGCGGATCTATAGACTACGTTCCAGATATGTGGAGCAAACACATGCAGTCGTTAAGCGAATCTTTTGTTGTTACTCTCCGATTTAAAAACTTGCTGTACCCCGCGGATCTTTCAAACAAGCTACAATCCTACGTCCCATTAAGGTTTGCAGATAATAACGAAATTTCTTCCGGTAATCTAATTTCTACCATGGTAGATGGATATTCCTCTGTTTTTCATAGTTATGAAGCAGACTTTAGTCAAACTAACCACCTCCTTTCTTCTTCATCAAACCTGAATGCTCGTGGCAAGTCAGTATCACTATAACTCACAATCCGGTTGTGATGAACCAGGTTGTGGCAAGAAGCTACTTATTCAAGTTTATAGCTGCATCGAATTATAACTTCCTAGTTTGATACAGCTGCATATACCTAAGTATCGTTAATACCTCTAAGACTTGAATAGTGTAACGATATATTCGACAGCTTGAACGTGTTCACCCATCGCTGACTCTCGAGGTTTCAAATCAACAGTATAAATTGCATTAATTCCAAAGTTACAGCGTAACTCAACTCCAAGTTTGCGCTGATATTGTTTCCTGTTTTGCACACACGTCTCTGTTGGCTAACGTGACATGCACCGAGTAAGTCTAGCAACTTTGCAAAATGCTATGAATAAATAGGCTGAATAGGCTGCAGTATAGAGGCAATTTTGGTAATTACTTATTTTTATGTGTTTATTAATTTAGGTAATTTCTGATCAGACTATTCCATTTTGAGAGGCAGAAAACATAGCAAAACATAGTAACACAAAAAAAGCTAATCAAAAAAATAAAAATTATCACTCAAGCTACCGCTAAAAGATACTAACGATGTAACGGAAAAGATGGAGTACAATTATTATTCCACCAGCGCTGTTACCTTCGATTATACAGGGGGTTTCCTAATTGAATGTCAATACTTATGGATTTTTGGGTCCATTTTAAGAAGAAAACTTCATATGAGCGTATTTTCTAAACGTCTTACCTTTTGAGATACAGAGTGGTAAGGTTTTAAAAAATAAATAATTTATTATTAATATCTACAATAATACCACTTCAGATATTTTAATGAAATTCGTCATACAAGTGCTATGAATCAATCACTTTTTTCTTAAATTTCCACCAGTGGCGTTCGTGCGTAATTTGATATGCCTATTTTGGCAGACATTGATGGAACGCCACTGATTTCTCCTAAAATAAAGATTATTTTTTAAATCCCCACTCATTTCTGACCAAAGTTGATCCCATGATTTTTTCAATAAGATGCACATTTTTTGCTTAAAAAAAATAAAAACCCTTTCTCTGCATGATTGCAACAATATCGTTAGTATGACACTAACACCATGCAGAGACGTAGATTTTATTTTTTTAGATGAAACCCGTGCGTCGGGCTAAAAAAGTTCAAGAGATCAACTTTGGTTAGAAATGAGTGGGGATTTCAAAAATAAACCTTAATTTACGAAAAACCAGTGGCGTACCATCAATGTCTGACAAAATAGACAGGTGAAATTACGTACGAACGCCACTGGTGGAAATTTAAGAAAAAGATCCATTAAAAAATGCCTCTTGATTTACATGTACAATTCATGTATGACGAATTTCATTAAAATATCTGAAGTGGTATTGTAGATTTTGATAATAAATTACTTATTTTTGAAAATTTACCACCCTGTATCTCAAAAGGTAAGACGTTTAGGACATACATTCATATCATGAAGTTTTCTTCTTAAAATGAATCCATAAATCGCCCCCATAAATATTGACATTCAATTAGGAATTAGGAGCGCGCACGGAATGGTACCTAGCTATTCAACACAGTGATTATATGCTTGCATCATATTGGTGGATTTTGTAAACATCCAAGCTGTTTACCCTAGACAGCACATAGGCGGGTGCATATACACTTTAAAAGAGGTCACGATCTTCTATCGGAGATTGAAATGTAAATGTGTTTGTTCAGTGTGTCGTCGGTCCGCATTTAACAAAACAATATACTGAATATGGGAGTCGATTGTTGGGTGTGTTACATCAAAGTATTAGTGAATGGTTCACTGTACAAAGTAAACATTTTACTAATCCTTTAAAAGCAATAAAGTAGCTTACAGCTAAGAACCAATCAATGAAATCATCATAGTATATTACTCAACAATAACAGATATAATTTTTGTTGCAACAGAAACAGCATAACACTGTATCTACAACCAAAAGGATATAGATAGGTAATATTTATTGGTTCCAAATGACCCCATAGGGGTAAAAAACATGTCAAAATAAGAAGACAAATTACATGCATAAAATAAAATTAATGAAAACATACAAACATACAAAAATTTATACTCATCCATATATTCGTCAAATTGAGTACAATACATATTCATATTTAAAGTTCGACAGTACCTCATATGAAATGTCTCATCACATAAACGAAAAAGACAAAAGTAAACAAACTGAGCAGTTATCACAGTACTCGTTGATTATTCAAGAATTCTTGCAATTCATAGTATGCCTTACCTAACGTCCTAACAGAAAGTTTCGGATTCTGAATTTCAATATATTCAGTGGAATAGTACAGACAACTTACTGCTTATCTTTTCAATGAATATTTGGCCATTTTAGTACTAAGTGAAAAGTTGAGCGCATAATAAGTTACTTTACTTTTCAAATGATTAGATATTGTAAACTATACCTTTAGCAAAATTTATTATTTTTGAAGTAGGTCTGTATGTCCTAAGTTAAAACTTACATTAGCTTGTGCCTTTGCCTATTCCAGGATTATTCATCTCCAAGCTATACTTCTCATTGACTTTTAAATAAAATAGTTTTGGTGAATATAATTATTTCTGATGCTTTCAACTGATTTCAACTAGGAGGGGGCCGGTTGTACAAATGCGGGTTTAATACGAGCTTTGTTAAGCCTAAGCTTAGCTAAGCTCAGGCTTAAAGTCGACACCCGTTGTACAATCGTCGGCTTAGTTAAACCTGGTTGGTAATGAAATCCACTACAGTTGGCATCAATGAAGCAATACGTACTGACATAATGATCTGAAAATTTACCTTTTTTGGTTAGGCACTTATGACAGTTTGTGTCAAATCTCGGAAACGACCGTTTCTGTCTCTGTTCTTTCATTTGCTCTCTTTGTTAAATTAGACACAAATCTTTCAAAAAATATGACCTAATAAAGTGACAAGCAATTTGAAGGTTCATCCTTGACATATCATGTCACTTGTATCAGGTTAGGTTTAAACCTCAGCTAAGCTCGCGTTAAGCTTCGGCTTACGTAAGCTCGTGTTAAGCTTCGGCTTACGTAAGCTCGTGTTAAGCTTGGAGTGGGGGGTTAAGCCAGCATTGTACAACGGATGTTTTGCAACTGACGTGGTTTAACGTCGGCTTACCTTAAGCCGAAGCTCAAGCTTGCATTGTACAACCGGCCCCTTAAGGGCCGGTTGTACAAATGCGGGTTTAGCACGAGCTTTGTTAAGCCTAAGCTTAGCTAAGCTCAGGCTTAAAGTCGACACCCGTTGTACAATCGTCGGCTTAGTTGAACCTGGTTGATAATGAAATTCACTACAGTTGGCATCAATGAAGCAATACATACTGACATAATCATCTGAAAAATTACCTTTTTTGGTTAGACACTTATGACAGTTTGTGTCAAATTTCGGCAACGACCGTTTCTGTCTCTGTTGTTTCGTTTGCTCTCTTTGTTAAACTAGACACAAATCTTTCAAAAAATGTGACCTAATAAAGTGACAAGCAATTTGAAGGTTCCTCCTTGACATATCATGTCACTTGTACCAGGTTAGGCTTAAACCTCAGCTGAGCTCGCGTTAAGATTCGGCTTACGGAAGCTCGTGTTAAGCTTAGAGTGGGGGGCTAAGCCAGCATTGTACAACGGACGTTTTGCAACTGACGTGGTTTAACGTCGGCTTACCTTAAGCCGAGGCTTAAGCTTGCATTGTACAACCGGCCCTAAAAGAGCGTGTGTACTGCAAATATGATATAAACATTACGTATTTGTCACAGATCGACCCTCACCCGGTTAATATTCCTTTTGCACACAGAACAGGTTCTAACCATTGGGTGCACTCAGCAGACTCGACAGTTGCGGAGCTGCTACCAAATTTTCTGCTGAACGCGTGCGCTACCTAGCAGCTACTGCTCCAGCGGTCGCAATTTTTTGTAGCGATAGAAAAGTACGCTCACTTGGAGCGGTGCGGAATAAGCTACTTTTGACCTTGTGAGTGTCACATGTTGTGACACTTGTGTTATAGGTTATATTGTCATAGGAGGCCTTTACGGAAACACTGATGCTGATCCGGATAGATCAGTTATATGTCAAACAGCTGTCAAGTGGGATTTATGATTCGATGAATTTAACGGACATCGAACAACGAAAAAGTTGGTTTAACAATAAAAAACAGATGGTAAAGTAAAGCAGCTACTGATCTGAATCATCCGATCGCAATCACTTACTGTACAAGAGTGAACTACCCTATTTCTGGCCGATCCCAGATCACTTTCCGAACGGCAGGATCAGTGATCCAACTGATCGGGTTAACCCGATCACAGTTTCCGTAAAGGCCTATTTTAAAGAAAAAGTCCACACTACTAAAGCTTAATTCAGATGCACACGATATCCGACGGTACGAAACTGTTCCTATTGGTTGAAATACTTTGATTTGACATCATTTTGAATTTTTCAACCAATAGGAACAGTTTCGTATCGTCGGATATCGTGTGCATCTGAATTAGGCTTTACACAGTCCAAAACTTTGATACAATTTGGCATACCTTTTTTAGTTTTAATAACCTCAAATGTGACCACTCACTCATTTGACAGTCGTACAAATAATGCTTTTCAGCAGAACGCCAACTGTTGAGATGTAGCGGCTACAGAAGCAGCGGCTCCCGATCTTTCTGCTGAATGCGACCATTGTGTTTTATTACAGTTTGCACAATACTACTCAAAACACACTCAGCCACCAACGCAACGTAGACAAAAATTAAATCGTGAAATGATGCCTGAACACTGGCACTGGTCGGTTGATCTCTGTCTCTTCCTCCGTTGACAGAGAGAGCGCACCAAATTTAAAATCTACCAATGTATACGCGAGGTGACGCTTATATGTATGCAATATGTATCTGTCTCTATCTTGGACACAGAACTATCATCTGCATAATAATTTATCTAGTTATTTATAATCGAAGGCTTTCACCAATATTAAACATAACATATATGACATATTCGTAAATTGGAGAAACAACCAATAAGTTTATGCTTGGAGTAGAAGAGTTAGAAGTAGAATACAATTTTTCTTTCAAGCTGAGAACACAGTACGCAAAGTGTGTTAAAAAATCTTGTTGAAGCAGTAAATATATTCGCATCTAATAATTTACATACAGCGCGTCCCAACTGAATTTTGCCACCCACCTCATCTCTGAAATAATAAAAAAAAAAAAATCGCCGTGACATGTCAATTTTTTTTCGAGGGGGAACTCTTCCACGGAGTATGTAACTCATTGTGATATCAACCCCCCTCACCCCCAGCAGGATTGAAGACTCTTTCGCTATTATGGAAGTTAATAAAATATATGGTGATTATCAAAATGAAGTATTATTTCCATTGTCTGAAATATTATCGTAAGAAGGGTTCTAAGTGGTAGCAATTTTATTCCACACAGACGTACAGGTGATATTCAAAATACCTTCGATAGGTGAGGGAATTATTTATTTAGCGTATGGCGCAACACATGGCAAATTCATAAAACACGCACGAGTCAGTGTGCAAATAAGACACTACAATGCATGAACATCAAACAAACATATACAAGTAGATACAATGCTGTTATATTAAAAGGTCTAGTTCAGCTATCCATTCAAGACTTGATTGTGTGGTATGGAAGAAGTCCCTCGAATCGCCTTGATATGCCCTCAGTTCACACTCCAATTGTTTGGTTGGGGGCGCCACAGTCGCAGCCTGGGTTGGGTCGTTTTCCCCATTTATGGAGGTTATGGGCACATACACCGTGTCCTGTCCTGATCCGATTTAGGGTCTTCCATATATGTCGTGGTTGGTCGAAGCCATCGGGTTTTACGACTGGGTCAATGAGATTCCATACATCGGGTGGGGCATTCTCAGTCCAGAGGGTCCGCCATTCGGAGTTGATGCTGAAGTTTTTGGCTGCTAGTTGTTGTGCTGATAATATTGGGGGTTTCCTAGATCGGAGTCGATTTATTGACAGGTCCGGGATATCCTCATGGATAGGGAGTTGTGTATTACTGGATATTTTCTTGTATTCTTTTATCAGGGCGTCTTGTCTTCTTAGGGCAGGTGGAGGTATGTGGCTGAGAGTTGGGAGCCAGTAGGGTGGGGTAGTCTTAATGCAGCCACTAACTGTTCTCATTGATATGTTAAGCTGAGTATCGACTTTCTTGGTATGTGCGCTGTTCAGCCACACCGGTGCACAATACTCGGCCGCAGAGTACACCAGACTAAGTACAGATGTTCGCAGTGTATTTGCTGAAGCCCCCCAGCTAGTGCGACACAGCCTTTGGATAATGTTATTTCGAGTACTTATTTTTTGCGCTGTTGTTTCGAGGTGTTTTTTAAAAGATAGGGTTCTATCCAGGATTACCCCGAGATACTTTGGATACCGTTGATAGGGTAGGGCTGTATTATTCATTTTGACATCTAACTCATAATTTGCCTTGTTGTTGTTAAGGTGGAAGCAGCTGACTTCAGTTTTATTTAGGTTTGGTATTAACCGCCACTTGGTAAAATATCTGTACAGCTTGTTGAGATCGTTGGTTAGCGTGTTCTCTGTAGGCTCAAACTGTTTGTGTTGTACAGCTAGGGCTAGATCGTCAGCGTACCCAAACTTTCTCGCTTCGGTTCTAGGCAAATCTGAGACATAGAGATTGAAAAACATCGGTGCCAAAACTGAGCCTTGTGGTAGTCCATTATTGAGTTTTCTCTGTTTGCTTAAGTTACTGCCGTGGACAACTTGGAAGTGTCTGTCAGAGAGCATGTTGTTTATCAGTCGTAGTGTTGTATAACAGGGGACCAGTTTGGCCAGCTTGTACAGGAGCCCTTCTTTCCATACTGTATCGTAAGCGGCTGTTAGGTCTACGAAAGCTACAGCTGTTTTTTGCTGTTTTTGGAAACCCGCTTCAATATGTGTAGTCAGACTGAGAACTTGATCTACACAGCTTCGATTAGGTCTGAAACCTGCTTGTTCAGGTGGGATATGTTCCAGAATTCGTGCGCCTAGTCTGTTGAGAAGAAGTCGTTCTAGGAGTTTGTAACAGCAGCTTAGGAGTGCTATGGGGCGGTAGCTCTCGGCTTTATCTCGTGGTTTATTGGGCTTTAGTACAGCGATTATTTTACTCATTTTAAAAGCTTTCGGCAAGATTCCAGATTTTAAGGTACGCGAGTAGAATACAGTCAGCCATTTCTTTGTCCTCTCTCCGAAGTGGAGCAGGAACTCAGGATGTATCCCATCAAACCCAGGCGCCTTGCCAGTTTTCACGTCTCTGAGTGCGGTAGTTAGTTCCTCCGTAGTGAACTCACGAGAGAATTCCGTGTCGCGTGGTAGTGTTTGGCGTATATTACCAAGTTCTTTTTTAAGTTGTTTTGTGTGGTGTTTATCACGTGGGGCTCTGGATAATGTTACGATCCTACTGGCTATCTGATGTGGTGTGACCAAGTCGGTTTCTCGCACGGGTGGGTTACTGCCTCCTAGTTTTTTAAGTAGGCTCCATGACTTTCTACTGGATCTTTGGAAATTCATTTCCTCTGTTGTTTTTATCCACTTATCTTTCCGGGCTCCGTCTAGTGCGTGTACAAGATCGTTGGCCGCCTCTGGGTCGCCGCTCTCTATGTAGTTGTTATACAGTTCTTCACATTCAGCATTCCATCCTGGGATATATTCTTTACGATATCCTCTGGGCATGGCCTTTTTTGCGGCTGCAATCACAGCACCCGCAAACCTATCATAGCTCTCAGGCTCTGCCGGTATCCACCTTATGGTTTTGTCCAATTCAAGAGAGAATTTTGCCCATCTCGCCTTTTGAAAGTTCCATCTTGGTCTGGGTATGGATCGGATTATTGGGATCTGAATGCCTATTTCATATATAATTGGGCGATGCTGGCTGTGTGGAAAGTTTTCCGAGACTCTTCTGCATATATGGACTAGTTGGTTTTGAGTGTTTTGGGTCGAGAAACACAAGTCCGGATTGTACTCTCTGTTCCATGCTGCCGATCTAAACGTTCCCCTATCTTTTGCATCAAAAATGAGGCTTAAGTTGTTCTCGTCTGCCCATTCTGCAAGCGTTTCACCGTTATAATCATTACTCCTGTATTTCCACATTGTGTGGTGGCTGTTAAAGTCTCCCACATAGACGGCTGGATGAGGGAGCTGCGGCAGGACTTCAGGAGGCCACTGGGTTAAGGGAGGCTTATATATGTTTGCCACTGTTAGTTCCTCAATCTTCACCGTGACATTGTGGATATTGTTGTTACTAATATTGGTGCCTACCAAGCGAGCATTTTCTATGTTACTACGTATATAGGTTGCACATCCATATGTGTGGTGATAAGTAGCACCAAGAATCTCGAATCCCGGTAGTTTGCCTCTTGATCTGAGATCGGTCTCGTTTCCCACATGAGTTTCTTGAATGGTAGCCACGTCAACCTTATGTTCTCGTAAGATCTTTGATAGAACTTCGCATTTTGCTCTGCTTAGTCCTTCAATATTAAGCTGGCAAATTCGGAGACTAGGTCCGATACTTCTTGTCATATAGTTCCGAGAGGAACTGATTTGTTTCATTTCTGTTTCCATGTGTATCAGGCTAGGAGATCTTTTAGAAAAAGATAGGACTAGCCGCCAACTATCGCTCTAGCTCATTTAGCGTTACCCAGGGTGCACGTGCAGACTTCGTCTACGGACGCGAGCTAGTTTACACCCCAGGTGAGGGAAGTATTGTGATCACGAAAATTTTCGATTTTGAGATAATACCTTTTTTGGACGTTTTATGATGTCTACATAACGAAAATCCACGTCACTCATTTCCGTCGGTCTGTCGGTCTGTCGGTCTGTCGGTCTGTCGGTCTGTCGGTCTGTCGGTCTGTCGGTCTGTCGGTCTGTCGGTCTGTCGGTCTGTCGGTCTGTCGGTCTGTCGGTCTGTCGGTCTGTCGGTCTGTCGGTCTGTCGGTCTGTCGGTCTGTCGGTCTGTCGGTCTGTCGGTCTGTCGGTCTGTCGGTCTGTCGGTCTGTCGGTCTGTCGGTCTGTCGGTCTGTCGGTCTGTCGGTCTGTCGGTCTGTCGGTCTGTCGGTCTGTCGGTCTGTCGGTCTGTCGGTCTGTCGGTCTGTCGGTCTGTCGGTCTGTCGGTCTGTCGGTCTGTCGGTCTGTCGGTCTGTCGGTCTGTCGGTCTGTCGGTCTGTCGGTCTGTCGGTCTGTCGGTCTGTCGGTCTGTCGGTCTGTCGGTCTGTCGGTCTGTCGGTCTGTCGGTCTGTCGGTCTGTCGGTCTGTCGGTCTGTCGGTCTGTCGGTCTGTCGGTCTGTCGGTCTGTCGGTCTGTCGGTCTGTCGGTCTGTCGGTCTGTCGGTCTGTCGGTCTGTCGGTCTGTCGGTCTGTCGGTCTGTCGGTCTGTCGGTCTGTCGGTCTGTCGGTCTGTCGGTCTGTCGGTCTGTCGGTCTGTCGGTCTGTCGGTCTGTCGGTCTGTCGGTCTGTCGGTCTGTCGGTCTGTCGGTCTGTCGGTCTGTCGGTCTGTCGGTCTGTCGGTCTGTCGGTCTGTCGGTCTGTCGGTCTGTCGGTCTGTCGGTCTGTCGGTCTGTCGGTCTGTCGGTCTGTCGGTCTGTCGGTCTGTCGGTCTGTCGGTCTGTCGGTCTGTCGGTCTGTCGGTCTGTCGGTCTGTCGGTTTGTCGGTCTGTCTGTCTGTCTGTCTGTACGCGTTTTTCTAGCCACGTAATCTCAGTAACGGCTGGATGGATTGTTATGAAATTTGGGCAAAATTCTAATAATAGTACAAAAATGTGGAAAGTAGTTAATGAAATTAGATGTGAAAAACCTAATAATGAGATTATTTCTATAAAAGATGACAACGGTTATTCAATAAAAAATAAAAAACAAATTGTTAATCAATTTAATAACGTATTTTAATTAGCTGAAAATATCAAAGTAGATCATAATTTTTCACCAAATAAAAATATTATACCAAATTCTTGTTTTCTACAGTCCACAGACCCAAATGAAGTGAGAGATATCATATTACGGCTAAAAACAGGAAGGCACCTGGTGTCGACAATATAGAGGCAGAAACTCTAAAAGTAATAGCTAACGATATATGTGAACCAATGTCCTATATTATCAATGCCTGCATCAACACTGGCCTGGTACCATCTTCCTTCAAAATAGGAATTATAAAACCTATTTTTAAAAGTGGTGACCGACAAATCATCTCGAACTATAGACCTATAACATTATTAACATGTTTCGCAAAAATTTGTGAGACTATCATTTATAAAAGACTAATGAACTTCATTACCAAATACAAAATAATAAATAAAAGCCAATATGGATTTCAGAAAAATATTTCTACAGAGGATGCAATAGTACACCTAATAAATAAAGTCTATAACTGTTTGGACTCAAGTGTCCCTTGCTTAGCTGTGTTCTTAGACTTGTCTAAAGCATTTGACACAGTCAGTTTTGAAATTCTCCTTGAAACATTACATAATATCGGTATCAGAGGTCAATGTAATAATTTATTTAGAAATTACTTGTACGAAAGGACTCAGCATGTGCAAATCGAAGATGTACTGAGCAAATCAGAAACACCAACTTATGGAGTACCCCAAGGTACAATCTTAGGTCCTGTATTGTTCCTGCTTTATGTTAATGACATATTTCTACTAAATTTGAAGGGTTCAATAATCTCATTTGCTGACGACACCGTGATATTCTATCAAGCAAACTCTTGGGCAGATCTCAAAAACATAGTCTCTGATGAGTTGGTACAGATAAAAAAGTGGATTGATAGCAGACTACTCACGATAAACTTCAGTAAAACATGCTTTCTACCTTTCTATACCTATATAACTATAGCTCCTTTTTTCAACGAGATAGACATTAAATATTCTGGTCAGCATTACAAAATTCAGAGTTGTAAATCAATAAAATATTTAGGTATCTATATTGATAGTCAGTTGCGATGGGAAGATCATACAAGCTACATAGTACAGAAACTCAGATATATTATGCATGTCTTTCACAAAATTAAAGCTTTTTTGAGCCGCAAACATTTATCAACTGTTTATTATTCTCTGGTTGACCCACATATATCTTACGGAATAACAGCATGGGGAGGTGTACTGAAGTCTCATCTACAGCCGCTACAAGTACTCCAAAAAAGATTTTTCAAAATTATTCTACAAAAACCCTTATCATATCCAACTAAACAACTCTTTCAGGAAATACGTTTATTAAGTATCAGACAAATGTATTTCTATAAAGTTGGGGTGTACATTTATAAAAACAAACATATTCTGAAACATCCGACACATGATTATGCCACACGACAAGCTAAATCAGTATATCAGATTCAATTTATGAATAAATGCATTGGTCAGAGATCTCTAGCATTCCTAGGTGTAAGGTTGTTCAATCTCATACCCCTATCAATACAAAACTTAGGCTCAATTGCCTTATTCAAAAAGAAATTAAAATTATTTATTAAAAATTATCCAGTGGAATGTCTGTCTGCCCTAACTGACTAATATTTTATTATCGATTGCGTGTTTATACAATATGTGTGTATCCTTTAATTTTTTGTTCATCTATTGTATTTCATTGTATGATAAAAATGCTTAGTATTTCTCCTGAGGTGTTAGTGGAGTTTATATTTCTAGAAAATTAGTTTATTCTTATTTAGGTAATTTGCCCTAATCGAATCATTTACAATCATCTTAATAATGGAACTATTTATTATTTATTTTTTCTTATGTAGTTTTAATAAATTGTTGTATTTATTCTTATTTCTCCACATACAGTGCCTTGGCGCTCAGTGGATTGAATGTTCAATGTTTATTGCAGGTGTTGTTACTGTCATATTATGCCCCCTATTATGTATACTACTTTTACGCCAATAAACATTATTATTATTATTATTATTATGTTTTTTTCAAGCTTCCTTCGCATGACTGCGGTAGCAACAAATGCTGACGGGTCGTGCCAAGTCAACACCTGATCTATTACTGATCGGAATTTAAGAAGGATCGTACTATATTACAGGTCTTAAGAATTACAGACTTTTGGAATATTTTGTGTAGCTTTTCGTCCAGGCCTAGCTGGTGCAGGTGTGGTGTGAATGTGTTAGGTGTAAGGCCTGAGACCGACATAATTAGGGGTACAATAACAACTTCGTTTTGTTTCCAGAGTCGTTTCACTTCTATGGCAAGGTCTGTGTATTTAGATATCTTCCCAGCGTAGGCGGTTTGAACATTCGTATCATTAGGGATAGCAATATCTATTAAATAGGTGACTTTGTCTGCCTTCGACTGAAAAACTATATCTGGTCTATTGGCTGGGATAGTTTTGTCTGTGTGTATTTCGACGTCCCAGTATAGTTTGTATTGTTTGTTGTCAAGTACTGAGGTCGGTGTATAATTATAATATGGAGCTGTGTTTTCGATTAGTTTGTTAGTTGTGGCTAGGGCTTGGTGTATGATTTTGGCTGCAGAGTTATGTCTGGCCGTGTACTCGGTTCCAGCGAGGGTTTTGCATGCACTTGTTATATGATCTATTGTTTCCTTCTGTTGGTGGCATTTTCTGCAATTATCGTTGGTTACGGATGGATCTTTAATTATGTATTTTTTGTAGTTCCTCGTCGCAATTACTTGGTCCTGAATAGCAAGCATAAAACCCTCCGTTTCTGGAAAGAGCTGGCCATCCTGCAGCCAAGTGTATGACTGTTTTTCATTTATGTGATCTTGTGTAATTCGGTATCTATGTTTGCCGTGAAGTGCTTTCTGCGACCATGTGTTTATTTTTACTTGTTGTAATTCTATGGGATTGTGTGTGTCTGCTGCGTGGTTTGGACTGGAGAGGGTGAGTGGTGTATAGTTCTTGTCTGCTTTGACTATTGCTCTATGCAAATTCGTTTGTTTGCTCTGAAAGAAATGTCTGAGTGTTTTTATTTGTTTTGTGCGGAGTGACTGTATATCTATAATTCCTCTGCCCCCTTGTTTTCTATCTATGGTAAGCCTTTCTTTGCATGCGTTCGGATGTGACATTCTTTGCCTCGTGAGCTCTGTCCTTATGAGGATTTGGATGTTTTCTATGTCAGTGTGCGACCACTTGATGATGCCGAAGGAGTATGTGATGACCGGTATCGCGAATGTGTTAATGGCTTTTGTAAGATTTCTGGAATTTAGTTTTGTTTTTAGTAGCTTAATAAGGCGGTCTCTAAACTCTTGTATTAGTTGTTCTTTGACTTGTGAGTGGTCTATCTTAACACTTTGATTGAAACCCAGGTACTTGTATGTTTCGCCCTTGTCCATGTTGTCTAGTGTTTGGCCAGTTAATGTTTCCCGTTCTTGATGGCTCTTCCACTGACCTTTGTTGATGTGGAGCACCTTGCACTTACTCATTCCGAATTCCATCCTTACGTCTGACGTGCAAACTTCCGTTATTCTGAGCAATTCTCTCAGTTGTACTTCAGTTGCTGCATATAGTTTTATATCATCCATGTAGAGGAGATGGTTGATTTTATGTTGATTAACTTTCTCGTGTCTAATGTTGAAACCACAGTTTGTGTTGTTGAGTGCATTGGAGAGCGGATTTAGACAGAGGCAGAACCACAGTGAACTGAGAGAGTCTCCCTGGAAGATACCGCGTCTTATGTGTAGTTCATTCGTCTGGATATAGCCGTGCTGAGTTTTGAGGTGTATGTTGGTGCGCCATGTTTCCATGATTCTTGTAAGAAACTGACGAAGTCCTGAGTTGATTTTATATATTTGTAAAGTTTTCTTTAGCCAGCTGTGGGGCACAGTGTCAAAGGCTTTTTTATAATCTATAAAACAAGTGTGAAGGTTCCTGTGTTCTTTTCTAGTCTGCTCCATGATTACACTGTCAATTATAAGCTGCTCCTTGCAGCCTTGGCTTTGTTTTCTACATCCTTTTTGTTCTTCAGTGAGGATGTTGTTTTGTGTTAGGTGTTGCTCAATCCTTCTACATATTGTTGCAGTGATGATTTTGTACAGGGTGGGGAGACAAGTGATTGGACGGTAATTGGCAGGGTTCTTGGTATCTGTGTTTTTAGGTTTAATATACGTTATTCCTTGTGTGAGGAATTTAGGAAGCCTATTAGGTTGTAGTATGGCTTTATTGATTTGGTCTGTGAGCACTTCGTATGTTGAACTGAATTGCTTGTACCAAAAATTTTGTATATTATCCACGCCTGGGCACTTCCAATTGTGAGTATGTTTTATTGTTTCCGCTATTTCCTCTGGTGTAAGAATAACGTTACCCTGTTCCATTATATGTTGGTGCTTCTCCTCTTCTTGTCTGATCCATGGAGCGTCTTGATTATGCGTTTTGGGCTCTGACCATAAGCTACTCCAAAACTCAGTTAAGTCTTGTCTACTTGGAGGTTCTATGGTTGCTTCCTGGTTGTTTGCAGTTATTTTCTGGTAGAACTGCTTTCCACTTTTTTGGAAAAGATTATTAGCGTTCTTTCTCTCGTTGGATTCATTGTATCTGCGTAGTCGAGCTGCGTAAACTGCAAGTTTCTGTTTCAGTGTATCAGCTATTTCTGGTATCGATTTTTGGGGTGACTTGGATTTGAGTATATCTATTGTTGTCTGGATGCGTTTTGAACGGTTGTTGTTGTTAGTGTATTGTGCGAGGTGTGCCAAATCCTTTCTGATTGCGGAAATTTTATTTTCGATTCGTATTTGCCATTTAGGCTTAGGCCTGTTGCTTGTGTGGTCTTTAGACCGTTTCGGAAGTCTTTGGCCGTTTACTGTGAGTGTTGTTGCTGCTGCAGCGTATATAACGGTATGGATGTCCTCTAGGTTACTGACGTTTGTTAAGAATTGTGGTATTATGTTGGAATTTATTGTGTGTAATATTTGTTGGGTGTTGTTTTTAAAAATCAGTCTGGGCAAAGGATCTCGCAGCGCAGGATTGGTGCCACACCATTTGTTATATTGTGTGTCCATCACTTGTTCTGTGGATTGTGCGATGGAAGGCGGATGTGTAACCTTTTGGCTTTGTGTGGCTGTGAGGGGTAGGTTAATTGATGTCTGGTCTGGTGTATCTGGTATGTGCTCATGTTCTGAGTCCATATCTGATTGTATGCTGGTGTCATTAGTTGTGTCTGTATTTGGAGTCTGGCTATTTTGGGAATGAATATTTTGCCTTTCTGTGGTTGATTCATCGACTAAAGAGTCATTTGGTGGGACAGTATTTATTTCGTTGGATACAAGGCTCTTTATAGCTTGTAGTTCTTGCGGGGTAAGACGGTTGTTTTTAGTTATGACTCGTTTTTGATCAATCAGTCTTTGTTCGGTTACACGTGTTGAGAGGTGTGGGTATTGTGCTGTAAACAGCCTGTGTAGCTCATGTCTGTAGCCTGTAGAGATGGTTTCTAGTTTTGTGGCGGTATAGTAACAGTGCATTACAGATTTGTTCATCTCAGTAGTCCACTGTAAGCGCTGTCTTGGTTTACCAGCTTTGGTGGTTGCCGGCTGTACCGGCAAAACATCCGCAGTTGGGTTGTGTGCTATTGGTTGTGGTGTTTGGTTTTGGGGTTCAGGTGAGTTTAATCGACGTACCCTAGGCCGTCGTTGGTTATTTGAAAAAATAACTTTATCCATCGCGTTCCCACGAGTAGGGACGATCTAAGTGTCGCTCTCCCGGGTGACGCCCATTCCATTATTATTATTATTCATCTTTCTAAGTTCCTCTCGCATAATTGCGGTAGCAACAAGTGTTGACGGGCTGAGCCAAGTCAACACCCGGACAATTATTGATCGGAATTTAGGAAGGATCGTACGATATTACAGGTCTTCAGAATTACAGACTTTTGGAATGTTTTGTGTAACTTTTCGTCCAGGCCTGACTGTTGTAAGTGTGGTGTAAATGTGTTTGGTGTAAGGCCTGAGACTGACATAATGAGGGGAACAATAGTAACTTTGTCCTGCTTCCAAAGGCGTTTTACTTCCATGGCAAGGTCCGTGTACTTAGATATTTTCCCAGCGTAGGTGTTTTGTATATTCACATCATTGGGAATAGCAATGTCTATCAGGTATGTAACTTTGTCGAGCTTTGACTGGAAAACTATATCTGGTGTATTGGCTGGGATAGTCTTGTCTGTATGTATTTGAACGTCCCAGTATAGTTTGTATTGATCGTTTTCGAGTACTGATGTCGGAGTGTAATTGTAATACGGATCTGTGTTTTCTATTAGTTTGTTTGTTGCGGCTAATGCTTGGTGGATGACTTTGGCCGCAGAGTTATGTCTGGCTGTGTATTCGGTACCGGCAAGAGTTTTGCACCCGCTTGTTATGTGATTTATTGATTCTTTTTGTTGTTGGCATTTTCTGCAATTATCGTCAGTTATGGATGGATCTTTAATTATACATTTTTTGTAGTTTCGTGTTGCAATCACTTGGTCCTGGATAGCAAGCACGAAACCCTCCGTTTCTGGGAACAGCTGGCCATCCTGCAACCAGGTGTATGACTGTTTTTTGTTAATGTGGTCTTGGGTGACACGGTATCTATGTTTGCCATGGAGTGGTTTCTGCGACCAGGTGCTTATTTTTTCTTGTTGTGATTGGGTGGGATTGTGTGTGTCTGCGACGTGGTCTGGACATGATAGGTTGAGTGGTGTATAGTTTTTGTCTGCTTTTACTATTGCTCGATGTAAATTTGTTTGTTTGTTTTGGCAGAAATGTCTGAGTGTCTTTATCTGTCTTGTGCGAAGCGACTGTATATCTGTAATCCCTCGGCCTCCTTGTGTCCTGTCTATGGCGAGCCTTTCTTTGCATGCGTTTGGATGTGACATCCGGTGTTTCGTGAGTTCTGTCCGTATGAGGATGTGGATGTTTTCTATATCAGTGTGTGACCACTTGATGATGCCAAATGAATACGTGAGGATTGATATTGCAAATGTATTAATAGCTTTTGTAAGGTTTCTAGAACTCAGTTTTGTTTTCAGAAGCTTAATGAGGCGGTCTCTAAACACTTGTCTAAGTTCTGCTTTGATTTGTGTGTGGTCGATCTTAACACTCTGATTGAAACCCAGGTACTTATACGTTTCTTCCTTGTCCATGTTATCCAACGTCTGGCCTGTTACTATTTACTGTTCGGGATGGTTTTTCCATTGGCCTTTGTTTATGTGTAGCACCTTGCATTTGTTCATCCCGAACTCCATCCTGACATCTGACATATAAACCTCTGTTATTCTGAGTAATTCTCTCAGTTGCACGTCAGTGGCAGCATATAGTTTTATATCGTCCATGTAGAGGAGATGATTGATTCTGTGTTGATTTACTTTCTGATGTCTGATGTTGAAACCATGGTTTGTGTTGTTCAGTGCGTTGGAGAGTGGATTTAGACAGAGGCAGAACCAAAGTGAACTGAGGGAATCACCCTGGAAGATACCACGTCGTATGTGTAGTTCCTCGGTTTGGATATGGCCGTCCTGAGTTGTAAGGTGTATGTTGGTTCGCCATGTCTTCATGGTTTTTGCAAGAAACTGACGAAGTCCTGGGTTAATTTTATATATTTGCAGAATTTTCGTTAGCCAGCTATGTGGTACAGAATCGAATGCTTTTTTGTAATCTATGAAACAGGTATGAAGGTTTTTATGTTCTTTTCTAGTTTGCTCCATGATCACACTATCAATTATAAGTTGTTCCTTGCAACCTTGGCTTTGTTTTCTACATCCTTTCTGTTCTTCAGTGAGGATGTTGTTTTGCGTGAGGTGTTGTTCAGTCCTCCTGCATAATGTTGCGGTGATGATCTTATACAAGGTAGGAAGGCAAGTGATTGGGCGGTAATTCGCAGGGTTCTTGGTATCTGCATTTTTGGGTTTTATATACGTTATTCCTTGAGTGAGGAATTTGGGAAGCCTATCAGGTTGACGTATGGCTTTGGAGTAGGGACGATCTAAGTGTCGCTCTCCCGGTTGACGCCCATTCCATTATTATTATTATTTATTATATCTGACTTTCTAAGTTCCACTCGCATAATTGCGGTAGCAACAAGTGTTGACGGGCTGTGCCAAGTCAACACCCTGACTATTATTGATCGGAATTTAGGAAGGATCGCACAATATTACAGGTCTTCAGGATTACAGACTTTTGGAATACTTTGTGTAACTTTTCGTCCAGGCCCAGCTGTTGAAGGTGTTGTGTAAACGTGTTTGGTGTCAGGCCTGACACAGACATAATGAGGGGGACAATTGTGACTTTGTTTTGTTTCCAAAGTCGTTTTATTTCCATGGCAAGGTCCGTGTATTTAGATATCTTCCCAGCGTAGGTGTTTTGGATATTCACATCGTTTGGAATGGCAATATCTATCAAATAGGTAATTTTGTCGGCCTTTGACTGGAAAACTACATCTGGTCTATTGGCTGGGATAGTCTTGTCTGTATGTATTCCAACATCCCAGTATAGTTTGTACCGATCGTTTTCGAGTACTGATGTCGGAGTGTAATTGTAATATGGATCTGTGTTTTCTATTAGTTTATTTGTTTTGGCTAATGCTTGGTGTATGACCTTGGCCGCAGAGTTACGTCTGGCTGTGTATTCGGTATTGGCAAGAGTTTTGCACCCGCTTGTTATGTGATCTATTGTTTCTTTTTGTTGGTGACATTTTCTGCAGTTACGTCTGTTATGGATGGATCTTTAATTACGTATTTCTTGTAGTTTCTCGTCGCAATAACTTGGTCCTGGATGGCAAGCATAAACCCCTCAGTTTCTGGAAAGAGCTGACCATCCTGCAGCCAGGTGTATGATTGTTTTTCATTTATGTGGTCTTGCGTAATACGGTATCTATGTTTGCCATGGAGTGGTTTCTGCGACCAGGTGCTTATTTTTTCTTGTTGTGATTGTGTGGGATTGTGTGTGTCTGCGACGTGGTCTGGGCATGACAGGTTGAGTGGTGTATAGTTTTTGTCTGCTTTTACTGTTGCTCGATGTAAATTTATTTGTTTGTTTTGGCAGAAATGTCTGAGTGTCTTTATCTGTCTTGTGCGAAGCGACTGTATATCTGTAATCCCTCTGCCTCCCTGTTTCCTGTCTATGGTGAGCCTTTCTTTGCATGCGTTTGGATGTGACATTCGGTGTTTGGTGAGTTCTGTCCGTATGAGGATGTGGATGTTTTCTATATCAGTGTGTGACCACTTGATGATGCCGAAGGAGTATGTGAGGACTGGTATCGCAAATGTGTTAATGGCTTTTGTAAGGTTTCTGGAATTCAATTTGGTTTTTAGTAGCTTAATAAGGCGGTCTCTGAACTCTTGGGTTAGTTGTGCCTTGACTTGTGTGTGGTCTATTTTAACGTTCTGATTGAAGCCCAGGTACTTGTAAGTTTCGTCCTTGTTCATGTTGTTTAGTGTTTGGCCAGCTACTGTTGCCTGCTGGGGGTGGTCCTTCCATTGGCCTTTGTTGATATGGAGAACCTTGCATTTACTCAGTCCGAATTCCATCCTGACGTCTGACGAGCAAGTTTCTGCTATTCTGATTAACTCTCTCAGTTGTACTTCATTGGCGGCATACAGTTTTATATCATCCATGTAGAGGAGATGATTGATTTTGTGTTGATTTAATCTCTCGTGTCTAATGTTGAAACCGCAGTTTGTGTTATTAAGTGCGTTGGAGAGTGGGTTCAGACAGAGACAGAACCACAGTGAACTGAGAGAGTCACCCTGGAAGATGCCGCGTCTTATATATATTTCAAAAAACAAAAAGTGCAGCCCGGGCTCCGACACACCGAGCTGCTGTTCCATTACCCAATGACTACTCCTCACACCGTGAGGTGAGCAATCACTGGGTCCGCGAATCGTGCGCCCTAAGTAGACGAAGGGACCCAAGGATGACTGCCTTCTGCATTCTGGCGGCTAAGATGTGCGCCGCCGCACGGCACACCGGTATTTTGTGCAGTGCAGAGAGCAGCGTATTCCTCATTCCACCTAGGGATCCAATGACCATAACCAGCAGACTTACAGTGTAGTCTGGCCAGAGCCTGGGAAGTTGTCCGAGCAACTCCTGATATTTGGTCCGCTTTTCCTCCTCCTTAGAGACGATGTTCACTTCGGCAGGCGCCGAAAACTCAATAACGAACATCGTCTTCTGTTGGTGGTCGAGAAGGACTATGTCGGGCTTGTTTGCCTGTACAAGCTCGAGCTTGGGGAACGAGTAGTTCCAGTAAATCCGGCATCTCTCGTTCTCCACAACGGACTCTATATCCCCTGGAGCGTATGGCAGCACCGGTGTCTCATCGATACCGTATGAGTGCCTTAAATGATAGTAGAGCACTCGTAGAGCCGCGTTGTGCCGATGGACGTAAGCCGTCCCAGCGTACGTCTTACACGCCGACAAGAGATGCATAAGCGTCTCTGGCGCCTGTCGGCAAGCTCTACAATGGGTGTCGGGTACATCTACACCCATAACCCTTCTACGGTATACCAAGGTGTTGAAGACACCGTCTTGGCAAGCCATTATAAAGCCCTCAGTCTCCGACTTCAACCCACTAGACCTTAGAAAAGAGAAGGTCAACTGCTCAGACAAGCCATGCTCTTCTAGATGTTTGTAGAAGATTCCATGCATTGGCTTATCTTTATCAAGTCTTAAGAGGAAGTCGACTTCGGCAGTTTTAATGTGGGCTTTTAATTCTGCGGGAGCAAGTTCCGTAATGGACTGCTGACACCTCCGCTTGAAGTCGAGTGTGAGGCTGAGCTCCTCGGCTGCTCGTTTCGCTGCGCTAAAAAGAAAGGCTCCTTTTCCCGCATTCTCGTGCTCTCGCAAGAAGCGGATCAGGGGATCGGTGCTGTTCGTTACATAGCAGGCAGTGGCCAGTACTACTCTGTTGTGCAGACGCTCCAAACTCAATAGTCCACGCCCTCCCAGGTGTCGCGGGAGGTATATTCGCGGGACAGAGGACTTAGGATGCAGGCTTCTCTCCATATTCATCCCTTTGCGGGTCTTCGTGTCGATTTCCTTCAGCTCGTTCACTTTCCAGTGTATAGCACCAAAGGTGTATAATAACAATGGGACCGCAAGCATGTTTGTGGCAGCGACTTTGTTCTTGCCGGACAGTTCTGACGACCAGATCTGCCGGAGTCGGTGCAAATACTTGCGGCGGAAACACTCTTTAACCAATGTTGCCTCTTGGACATGACGCTGCGCCACTCCAAGCTAGGTATAAGTATCTCCGGCATGCAGTTGTCGCAAGATGCTCCCATCAACGAGCTGTTCCTCATCTCCACTATCTCCGCTTCGTCCTTTCTTGAGATGAACCAATGCACATTTGTCTGTCCCGAACTCCATTCCGATAGCATGACTGTACTCCTGCACCACCCTCAGCGATTGTTGTAGTTCGCGTTGGCCGGAGGCATAAAGTTTTAGGTCATCCATATAAAACAGATGAGTGACCTTGTGCCTCCGGTTATTGGGCGTGCCACAGCTGTATCCTTTAGTATTTCTCAGCGCTATGGACAGAGGCAAAAGTGAGATGCAAAAGAGCAAGGGACTCAAGGAGTCTCCTTGGAAGACACCTCTTTTCAATGACACCAACTCTGTCTGAACCCGAGTTTCACCTGATGTTATAGTGAACCGGGTCTTCCAGAGTGGCGTCAGTTGTTTGATGCATCCCACTATCTGATTATCCACCGAAAGGCATTCCAACAGCCGCACAATGAGCTCATGAGACGTGCTGTCGAATGCCTTGCGATAGTCAATCCAGGCCATAGAAAGGTTTCGCTTGTACTGCACGGAGTCCTGCGTGACACAACGGTCAATCAACAAGTTCTCTTTGCAGCCAGCTACTCCTTTCTTTGACCCTCTCTGCTCATACACGTCGAGAAATACAGGATTCACAGCTTGAAGGAGACGCATGTACAAGATTCTGGTGAAGAGCTTGTAACATGCGTTCAGACATGTTATTGGCCTGTAGTTTTTGGGATCAGACAAATCTCCGGTCTTCGGGAGAAGCACGGTTCGACCCTCGACAAACCAAGCCGGAGATAGCTGCTCCTGATTTAGCCACGAGTTAAAAACTCTAGCTAAATGCCGGTGGCAACTGGGGAATTTTTTCCACCAGTAGGTGTTTATGCCATCCGGGCCAGGAGCTGCGAAATTCTTTGCGCCTCGTAAGGCGTCAAGAATTTCTTCCGCGTTTATCGGGTGACGCAGTACATTCAAGTTAGGAGTCCTCCTACAAACGGACTCGAACTGCGCCAAGGCCGGAGTGTCTGCTGAGAAAGGTTTGGGTTGTTCGTAAATGTCCCTCCAAAAGGCCTCCACGCGATCAGCAGTTGGCGGCTGCTCTATGGCTGGAGGCGGCTGTTGGAAAAGGCGAGAAGGTCTTTCGTAGAACATTCTGTTCTGCTCCAGACCTCTCGCCCGCGCCACCAACGATCGCTTAGCAGCGATTAGCATCCGTATCCTGTCAAGACAGTGTTGCTTGACTACAACCAGTACCGCTTGACTATTATTATATGTTTAAAACAAAAAAGTGCAGCCCGGGCTCCGACACACCGGGCTGCTGTTCCATTACCCAATGACTACTCCTCACACCGTGAGGTGAGCAATCACTGGGTCCGCGAATCGTGCGCCCTAAGTAGACGAAGTGACCCAAGGATGACTGCCTTCTGCATTCTGGCGGCTAAGATGTGCGCCGCCGCACGGCACACCGGTATTTTGCGCAGTGCAGAGAGCAGCGTATTCCTCATTCCACCTAGGGATCCAATGACCATAACCAGCAGACTTACAGTGTAGTCTGGCCAGAGCCTGCGAAGTTGTCCGAGCAACTCCTGATATTTGGTCCGCTTTTCCTCCTCCTTAGAGACGATGTTAACCTCGGCAGGCGCCGAAAACTCAATAACGAACATCGTCTTATGTTGGTGGTCGAGAAGGACTATGTCGGGCTTGTTTGCCTGTACAAGCTCGAGCGTGGGGAACGAGTAGTTCCAGTAAATCCGGCATCTCTCGTTTTCCACAACTGACTCTATATCCCCTGGAGCATATGGCAGCACCGGTGTCTCATCGATACCGTATGAGTGCCTCAAATGATAGTAGAGCACTCGTAGAGCCGCGTTGTGCCGATGGCCGTAAGCCGTCCCAGCGTACGTCTTACACGCCGACAAGAGATGCATAAGCGTCTCTGGCGCCTGTCGGCAAGCTCTACAAAGGGTGTCGGGTACATCTACACCCATAACCCTTTTACGGTACACCAAGGTGTTGAAGACACCGTCTTGGCAAGCCATTATAAAGCCCTCAGTCTCCGACTTCAACCCACTAGACCTTAGGAAAGAGAAGGTCAACTGCTCAGACAAGCCATGCTCTTCCAGATGTTTGTAGAAGATTCCATGCATTGGCTTATCTTTATGAAGTCTTAAAGGGAAGTCGACTTCGGCAGTTTTAAGGTGGGATTTTAATTCTGCGGGAGCAAGTTCCGTAATGGACTGCTGACACCTCCGCTTGAAGTCGAGTGTGAGGCTGAGCTCCTCGGCTGCTCGTTTCGCTGCGCTAAAGAGAAAGGCTCCTTTTCCCGCATTCTCGTGCTCTCGCACAAAGCGGATCAGGGGATCGGTGCTGTTCGTTACATAGCAGGCAGTGGCCAGTACTACTCTGTTGTGCAGACGCTCCAAACTCAATAGTCCACGCCCTCCCGGGTGTCGCGGGAGGTATATTCGCGGGACAGAGGACTTAGGATGCAGGCTTCTCTCCATATTCATCCTTTTGCGGGTCTTCGTGTCGATTTCCTTCAGCTCGTTCACTTTCCAGTGTATAGCACCAAAGGTGTATAATAACAATGGGACCGCAAGCATGTTTGTGGCAGCGACTTTGTTCTTGCCGGACAGTTCTGACGACCAGATCTGCCGGAGTCGGTGCAAATACTTGCGGCGGAGACACTCTTTAACCAATGCTGCCTCTTGGACATGACGCTGCGCCACTCCAAGGTAGGTATAAGTATCTCCGGCATGCAGCTGTCGCAAGATGCTCCCATCAACGAGCTGTTCCTCATCTCCACTATCTCCGCTTCGTCCTTTCTTGAGATGAACCAATGCACATTTGTCTGTCCCGAACTCCATTCCGATAGCATGACTGTACTCCTGCACCACCCTCAGCGATTGTTGTAGTTCGCGTTGGCCGGAGGCATAAAGTTTTAGGTCATCCATATAAAACAGATGGGTGACCTTGTGCCTCCGGTTATTGGGCGTGCCACAGCTGTATCCTTTAGTATTTCTCAGCGCTATGGACAGAGGCAAAAGTGAGATGCAAAAGAGCAAGGGACTCAAGGAGTCTCCTTGGAAGACACCTCTTTTCAATGACACCAACTCTGTCTGAACCCGAGTTTCACCTGATGTTATAGTGAACCGGGTCTTCCAGAGTGGCGTCAGTTGTTTGATGCATCCCACTATCTGATTATCCACCGAAAGGCATTCCAACAGCCGCACAATGAGCTCATGAGACGTGCTGTCGAATGCCTTGCGATAGTCAATCCAGGCCATAGAAAGGTTTCGCTTGTACTGCACGGAGTCCTGCGTGACACAACGGTCAATCAACAAGTTCTCTTTGCAGCCAGCTACTCCTTTCTTTGACCCTCTCTGCTCATACACGTCGAGAAATACAGGATTCACAGCTTGAAGGAGACGCATGTACAAGATTCTGGTGAAGAGCTTGTAACATGCGTTCAGACATGTTATTGGCCTGTAGTTTTTGGGATCAGACAAATCTCCGGTCTTCGGGAGAAGCACGGTTCGACCCTCGACAAACCAAGCCGGAATTGGCTGCTTCTGATTTAGCCACGAGTTAAAAACTCTAGCTAAATGCCGGTGGCAACTGGGGAATTTTTTCCACCAGTAGGTGTTTATGCCATCCGGGCCAGGAGCTGCAAAATTCTTTGCGCCTCGTAAGGCGTCAAGAATTTCTTCCGTGTTTATCGGGTGACGCAGTACATTCAAGTTAGGAGTCCTCCTACAAACGGACTCGAACTGCGCCAAGGCCGGAGTGTCTGCTGAGAGAGGTTTGGGCTGTTCGTAAATGTCCCTCCAAAAGGCCTCCACGCGATCAGCAGTTGGCGGCTGCTCTATGGCTGGAGGCGGCTGTTGGAAAAGGCGAGAAGGTCTTTCGTAGAACATTCTGTTCTGTTCCAGACCTCTCGCCCGCGCCACCAACGATCGCTTAGCAGCGATTAGCATCCGTATCCTGTCAAGACAGTGTTGCTTGACAACAACCAGTACCGCTTGACTGAGTGTATGATGGTCGCGCCTCAAACCGTAGGCTATCTGGCGCACTCGGCGCGTAAATGGCTTCCCAGCCGCTCTATATTCCATCACGCACTGGATACGGGATGCTTCCTGGCGAGCCAACTGGATTTTCGCTTCCATTTGGCGCACCCGTCTCTGTGCTCTCTCAACAGGAGAGTCTCTCACTCTCCCCTGTCTAGCTAGCCTCAGAGCCGCAACGTAAATTTCGCAATTGATGCTCCAAATGTCAGAGGCCTCCGATAGACGTTCACCAACAACCTCATCCTCTCTCCTTAAATCTGCCAGCTTCAAGGACCTTCCGTTGTTATGCAAGGCCCTTCGGTCTCTGAAATCCCCAGGTGAGACGACTTGGTCGATTTCCCTCTCAGCGGGCCTTACCGGCGAACTTTCAGCCTGGTTAACAGGCCTTCCGTCCGCCGAAGGGGCAGGCTGAGCTGGAGCACGAACATATCCCTGCCTCCGGAGGTACGATACATAATCTCGCAAATTCTGAGAGGTAAGCGTGCTATGCTCTGGGTGCATTTCACACCACCTCTCATACATGCGGGACATGTATCCCCTACGGCGCGGGCTACTGCTCTCGTAGCAGCTCAGTAGGTCATCCTTGAGCTCCGTCGTCCACCTAAAACGGTCCATGTCATTGCGGGGGTCGTCAACAGGGCAATTCGAAGCACCGCCACCTTGCCCAACGCCGGCTTGGCTTATTATTATTATTATTATTATTTATTTTTTTTTAAACCAAAAAAAGTGCAGCCCGGGCTCCGACACACCGGGCTGCTGTTCCATTACCCAATGACTACTCCTCACACCGTGAGGTGAGCAATCACTGGGTCCGCGAATCGTGCGCCCTAAGTAGACGAAGGGACCCAAGGATGACTGCCTTCTGCATTCTGGCGGCTAAGATGTGCGCCGCCGCACGGCACACCGGTATTTTACGCAGTGCAGAGAGCAGCGTATTCCTCATTCCACCTAGGGATCCAATGACCATAACCAGCAGACTTACAGTGTAGTCTGGCCAGAGCCTGCGAAGTTGTCCGAGCAACTCCTGATATTTGGTCCGCTTTTCCTCCTCCTTAGAGACGATGTTCACCTCGGCAGGCGCCGAAAACTCAATAACGAACATCGTCTTCTGTTGGTGGTCGAGAAGGACTATGTCGGGCTTGTTTGCCTGTACAAGCTCGAGCGTGGGGAACGAGTAGTTCCAGTAAATCCGGCATCTCTCGTTCTCCACAACGGACTCTATATCCCCTGGAGCGTATGGCAGCACCGGTGTCTCATCGATACCGTATGAGTGCCTCAAATGATAGTAGAGCACTCGTAGAGCCGCGTTGTGCCGATGGACGTAAGCCGTCCCAGCGTACGTCTTACACGCCGACAAGAGATGCATAAGCGTCTCTGGCGCCTGTCGGCAAGCTCTACAAAGGGTGTCGGGTACATCTACACCCATAACCCTTTTACGGTACACCAAGGTGTTGAAGACACCGTCTTGGCAAGCCATTATAAAGCCCTCAGTCTCCGACTTCAACCCACTAGACCTTAGGAAAGAGAAGGTCAACTGCTCAGACAAGCCATGCTCTTCCAGATGTTTGTAGAAGATTCCATGCATTGGCTTATCTTTATGAAGTCTTAAAAGGAAGTCGACTTCGGCAGTTTTAAGGCGGGATTTTAATTCTGCGGGAGCAAGTTCCGTAATGGACTGCTGACACCTCCGCTTGAAGTCGAGTGTGAGGCTGAGCTCCTCGGCTGCTCGTTTCGCTGCGCTAAAAAGAAAGGCTCCTTTTCCCGCATTCTCGTGCTCTCGCACAAAGCGGATCAGGGGATCGGCGCTGTTCGTTACATAGCAGGCAGTGGCCAGTACTACTCTGTTGTGCAGACGCTCCAAACTCAATAGTCCACGCCCTCCCAGGTGTCGCGGGAGGTATATTCGCGGGACAGAGGACTTAGGATGCAGGCTTCTCTCCATATTCATCCTTTTGCGGGTCGTCGTGTCGATTTCCTGCAGCTCGTTCACTTTCCAGTGTATAGCACCAAAGGTGTATAATAACAATGGGACCGCAAGCATGTTTGTGGCAGCGACTTTGTTCTTGCCGGACAGTTCTGACGACCAGATCTGCCGGAGTCGGTGCAAATACTTGCGGCGGAGACACTCTTTAACCAATGCTGCCTCTTGGAAATGACGCTGCGCCACTCCAAGGTAGGTATAAGTATCTCCGGCATGCAGTTGTCGCAAGATGCTCCCATCAATGAGCTGTTCCTCATCTCCTCCCTCCCTCCCTCCTTATTTATTATGTTTAAAACAAAAAAGTGCAGCCCGGGCTCCGACACACCGGGCTGCTGTTCCATTACCCAATGACTACTCCTCACACCGTGAGGTGAGCAATCACTGGGTCCGCGAATCGTGCGCCCTAAGTAGACGAAGGGACCCAAGGATGACTGCCTTCTGCATTCTGGCGGCTAAGATGTGCGCCGCCGCACGGCACACCGGTATTTTGCGCAGTGCAGAGAGCAGCGTGTTCCTCATTCCACCTAGGGATCCAATGACCATAACCAGCAGACTTACAGTGTAGTCTGGCCAGAGCCTGCGAAGTTGTCCGAGCAACTCCTGATATTTGGTCCGCTTTTCCTCCTCCTTAGAGACGATGTTCACCTCGGCAGGCGCCGAAAACTCAGTAACGAACATCGTCTTCTGTTGGTGGTCGAGAAGGACTATGTCGGGCTTGTTTGCCTGTACAAGCTCGAGCGTGGGGAACGAGTAGTTCCAGTAAATCCGGCATCTCTCGTTCTCCACAACGGACTCTATATCCCCTGGAGCGTATGGCAGCACCGGTGTCTCATCGATACCGTATGAGTGTTATTATTATTATTATTCATCTTTCTAAGTTCCTCTCGCATAATTGCGGTAGCAACAAGTGTTGACGGGCTGAGCCAAGTCAACACCCGGACTATTATTGATCGGAATTTAGGAAGGATCGTACGATGTTACAGGTCTTCAGAATTACAGACTTTTGGAATGTTTTGTGTAACTTTTCGTCCAGGCCTAACTGTTGTAGGTGTGGTGTAAATGTGTTTGGTGTGAGGCCTGAGACTGACATAATGAGGGGAACAATAGTAACTTTGTCCTGCTTCCAAAGGCGTTTTATTTCCATGGCAAGGTCCGTGTACTTAGATATTTTCCCAGCGTAGGTGTTTTGTATATTCACATCATTGGGAATAGCAGTGTCTATCAGGTATGTAACTTTGTCGAGCTTTGACTGGAAAACTATATCTGGTCTACTGGCTGGGATAGTCTTGTCTGTATGTATTTGAACGTCCCAGTATAGTTTGTATTGATCGTTTTCGAGTACTGATGTCGGAGTGTACTTGTAATACGGATCTGTGTTTTCTATTAGTTTGTTTGTTGTGGCTAATGCTTGGTGGATGACTTTGGCCGCAGAGTTATGTCTGGCTGTGTATTCGGTACCGGCAAGAGTTTTGCACCCGCTTGTTATGTGATTTATTGTTTCTTTTTGTTGTTGGCATTTTCTGCAATTATCGTCAGTTATGAATCACTTGGTCCTGGATAGCAAGCATGAAACCCTCCGTTTCTGGGAACAGCTGGCCATCCTGCAACCAGGTGTATGACTGTTTTTTGTTAATGTGGTCTTGGGTGACACGGTATCTATGTTTGCCATGGAGTGGTTTCTGCGACCAGGTGCTTATTTTTTCTTGTTGTGATTGGGTGGGATTGTGTGTGTCTGCGACGTGGTCTGCATGATAGGTTGAGTGCTGTATAGTTTTTGTCTGCTTTTACTATTGCTCGATGTAAATTTGTTTGTTTGTTTTGGAAGAAATGTCTGAGTGTCTTTATCTGTCTTGTGCGAAGCGACTGTATATCTGTAATCCCTCGGCCTCCTTGTGTCCTGTCTATGGTGAGCCTTTCTTTGCATGCGTTTGGATGTGACATTCGGTGTTTCGTGAGTTCTGTCCGTATGAGGATGTGGATGTTTTCTATATCAGTGTGTGACCACTTGATGATGCCAAATGAATACGTGAGGATTGGTATTGCAAATGTATTAATAGCTTTTGTAAGGTTTCTAGAATTCAGTTTTGTTTTCAGAAGCTTAATGAGGCGGTCTCTAAACACTTGTCTAAGTTCTGCTTTGATTTGTGTGTGGTCGATCTTAACACTCTGATTGAAACCCAGGTACTTGTACGTTTCTTCCTTGTCCATGTTATCCAACGTCTGGCCTGTTACTATTTCCTGTTCGGGATGGTTCTTCCATTGGCCTTTGTTTATGTGTAGCACCTTGCATTTGTTCATCCCGAACTCCATCCTGACATCTGACATATAAACCTCTGTTATTCTGAGTAATTCTCTCAGTTGCACGTCAGTGGCAGCATATAGTTTTATATCGTCCATGTAGAGGAGATGATTGATTCTGTGTTGATTTACTTTCTGATGTCTGATGTTGAAACCATAGTTTGTATTGTTCAGTGCGTTGGAGAGTGGATTTAGACAGAGGCAGGACCAAAGTGAACTGAGGGAATCACCCTGGAAGATACCACGTCGTATGTGTAGTTCCTCGGTTTGGATATGGCCGTCCTGAGTTGTAAGGTGTATGTTGGTTCGCCATGTCTTCATGGTTTTTGCAAGAAACTGACGAAGCCCTGGGTTAATTTTATATATTTGCAGAATTTTCGTTAGCCAGCTATGTGGTACAGAATCGAATGCTTTTTTATAATCTATGAAATCTATTATTACTATTATTATTATTATATGCTGTGGTGTCGTAGTAGGTAATGTTCCTATAATTTTGAAAATCGGTGCATGGGCGGAGTAATTAGCAAAAAACGAAAAATTTTAAATATGCCTCAAACTTCGTTTTTAGGCGTTTTAGGGGTTCCTGATCATTTTCTACTTTTTTTTTTGGTAGGGGTGAAATTGGGGTGGTTGGTGGGTAGGGGGTTGTAAAATTGAAAATTTTGTTGATTTCATAATAGACTGTCCACTGACCTGTGAAGGAAGATCCAGTGACATAAATAACTTCTTTAGGTCCACCCGAACATTGCCTTGCCTATTACAGAAACCAAAGGACTTAGAATTTTTTCTGGTGCAAACATACGAGTATTGCTTTAGATCGTTCTATATGATGTAACGAACAAACTGTTGAATTGATTTTAATGAAATTTTGACACAGTATTACTACCGTGGCAAGGATGGAAAATGCGTATGGTTTTTATAAGTCGTGCCAGCGGCGGCGCAGAAATAATGACGCTTTTAAGTGTTTTAGAGGTTCTTGATCATTTTCTGAGTACTTTTGGGTGGGGGTGAAATTGGGGTAGTTGGGGGGTGGGGGGTTGAAAAACTGAAAAATTTGCTGTATTGATAATAGGCTGTCCACTGACCTGTGAGGGAAGACCTAGCGACATAAATCAGCTTTTTAGGTCCATTTGAACATTGCCTTGCTTATTACCAAAAGTAAGGGACTTGGAATTTTCTGTATACATACGAGTATTATTTATTGCTTTAGATCGTTTTGTATTTTGTAACGTGGAAACTACTAAACTGATTCTAATGAAGTGTTGACACATTATTATTGCTGTGGTGGGGATGGAAAACGCGTATGTGTAACAGGTCAAACATCGTTTTTAGATGTTTAAGGGGTTCCTGACCGTTTTCTTTTTTGGGTGGGGGTGAAGTTGGGGCGATGATTTGGTTGCAAAGTGATAGACTAAAGCTTCATGCTATGGGAAAATAATAAACTGGTATCACCGTAATGTGTGGGAAGTACTGAGTCAATCAACTTGACTCCATTTTTTATGGGGACATTTGAAATCTAAGGTTTATATTACGCAGCCGGTTCTATAGACTATCTCCTCAGTGACTTTGGAGATGTTGACAACTGTTAGAAAATATTTCGAATATCGTCTGTACGTCTGTATGGAACAAAATGGTTGCTATTTAGAACCTTTCTCACGATAATACTTCAGATAACGAAAATAATACTTCATTATGATAATCACGATATTTCTTATTACCTCCATAACGGTGAATTTCCTTCAAAATGGATGATTTGAAGTAGAGGTTGCTGGGGGTGGTCTTTGGACCACAGATACTCCACAACAATGTATATCGTAGGTATAAACTTAACACAGCAAAATTAAAAAAAATGAGTCTCAAGATTATCTCCTATTTATAAACATGATTTTCTGCCTTTGTAGGGCAACAAATTTTGTTTCACGCTACATATTTATGTTGCTATAATGTGTCCACTTACTGTTACATGTTACATATGTGCATGCAATATGGTATCGTGTGGTATAGAAAACGTTTCGCGAATTGTGTCCACTGTCGATTGTTGCAGTTGCGGATTTGCGGTGCGGTGGTGGATAGCCAACACAAATTGCTGCTACGCCCATTGTCTTTTCCAATTTAAGACGAAGACGTGTGAGAAGAAAAACCAAAACGAAATGAGAAATTGGCCTACACTGAACTGATGGCAGAACTGAGAAGTGGGGAGCATGATTTTTATAAATATTGCTTGCGTATGGATGCAACAGATTTTGACCACTTACTAAAATTCATCTCGGTTAAGATAAGGAAAAACAATACACGGATGTGGAAGTCAATTACTCCTGTTTAACGTTTTGCTGTGGGTTTGAGGTGTGAGCAACTGCCAAATTAACTTGCCTTATTGCATTTGATGACATCAAGTTCGTTTCCATATTTTATTTTTTGGGTAACTCATATAAATATGATTGATGTGTCTCTATAGAATTCCCCAAACAATATCCCATAATTCGGCTCTTACCTCATATTCAGTTATTAAAAGACGATGTCTGCCACAGACAATCGACGGAGATGAGTTATATGGCTTTTCATTATATAGCCATGCAACGCCCATTTTTGGGCATATTATCTCGAAATCGAAAATTTTCGCAATCACAATACTCCCCTCACCTATCGGTGTGGGATGTAAAATGATAATTATCAGCCAACCTACCGTTAAAAGATACCAACGAAGATAACCTATTGACGTGACGGAAATGATGGAATACAATTCCCCATGCACTTTCACCAATATTAAACATAACATAATTCGTAAATTGGAGAAACAATAATAGGCTTATGCGTTTGTGCTTGGAACAAGTAAGTGCGATTTTGCTTCCAAGCTGGGAACGCAGTACGCAGAGTGGGGGTGCATCTTATGACTTACATATTAGGGTGCGGTGGCCCATATTGAAACAAATTTAGAAAAATTGTTCGTGCATGTTTGCTATTAAAAAAATAAAACAAATTAATAATACAAAACAAGTCTCTCAGCTTTAAGGAACATTTTGAGTAGCATACATTATTTTTATATTTGTTAATAACAAGAGAAAAGCAAAATTAAGATGGTGTTACAAATGGTTCATTTTAGGCCAGCCAGGTGCTTAAAATGGAACTCGCGCTCTCTTAATTTGAACCTACCCTCAGATCTTGATGAAGTAGGGATAATACCTTAAGGAAAACAAATTAAACTGAACTAATAATTGCTAACAAAATTTGTAAGAAGATTCCGTACTGCTAGAGATGGACACTTGAATGCTTACTTTTTGGGTCCAACACCAACATTATATAGAAATTACATAGGAATTTAGAATGGCCTTAATTGAACCGGGGATCAATTAGAAGGTTTCTTACCGCTTTCAAGGGTGCCGCCAGAAAATTGTACAGGGCAGGGGCGACTTACTTAAATTTAGTGCTAAAATCAGGGACATAGGGGACAAACTTGGTTTTTGGTTATACAAGTTTCTTATCTCCGCTGCTCCAGGGGGTTGGCACGCCCCCCCCCCTGCACCCCTCGGCTGGCGCCCATAGCCACGCTTCCACGTATTTGACTTAACATCCTAGTTTATATAGTATTTTTTAATTTCACCAATAAAAACTTACGTGGCAAAAATTTCTCTTCGACTGTGCCGTCAACGTATCCGTCGCGCGCCGTCACCTCGTCTAGTTTAATCCATACTGAACAACACGATACGTTGTATACGCTCACCGCTGACGGAAAGAACCACAACGCAACGGATTTTCCGTTCGCGTAGTTGCGCTCGTTTGATGGTACGGTTCTTGTAACGACGTGCAAACCGCCGCGTGAAATTTGGCTCTTAAGGTACAAGTTCATTGGATACCTCTGCACGACCCATGACCATAATTTTCATTGTTATTTAAAATGGAACATCCTGTATTTTATGGCATTGTCAGAGAGTTCTCACAATATCCTTCCACTGTTATAAGCATTCCCTATTTCAATTTGAAGGAGTAAAACAACATTTTTGCTAAATTCTGATTTTTGTTAGAGTTGGTCATGGGTGCTATGTTTCTTATATTTATTAAATAGTTGAAATTAATATTTAAGTTGTGATTAAGTGTCGAAAAGCGCATGTCAATTAAAAAAGATATCCGAAAATAGAACTACAGAAACTTTAACAAGGCTATATTAGTTATTATAAGAAGGTTCATGTGTGAACGTATTAGAAACGAAAATATAGATTTTGACTAAGCGAAATAGCTCCATAACTGTTACATTTACGTACGGCGAATGCTTAATAAAAGTGGAAGTGTTATGTAACAACTTTATGACGATAAAATGCAGGGTGTTCTGTTTAAAATAACAAAGAAAACTATGGTCGCTAGCTTTGGTTCACCCTGTATACAGAATCAAAGATAGAAAATTAATAATTTCACACAAAACTAAATAACCACGGAACAATACTAGCATTGATAATCAAGCTTCCAGTTATAGATTTTTTAAGATGAATTCATTAATATTTTCACATAAAAGTGGCCATATCTCCGAAATTACCCTGTACAATCTAATAAAACCCTATATTTGTGGAATAGAGAACGCGAGCACAATTGAAATTTGGGATAATATATAGGATGTTTTATATGAAAAAACAAAACTTTCGTATGCCGTAACTAATAACCATGTATACTACAAAATAATTTTAAAATCCGGATGCCGTGACTTTATTAATAACCCTGTATATAAAAAAATATTTGAAAACGTAGACCTTAGCTTTATCTGCAACTTTTCTTCGGGAGTTTTTTTTTGTATCTACCATAATAACGGAGGTATCAAACTTCGGAGTATAAATTGATCACCCTGTATTTAGATCTATATATAGATCTAGATCTATATCTAGATATAGCGACAAGGACATCTGTTCTCGCTCTGAGAAAATGATCTTGATGGGGAAATGGCTAATTTGAACCACCGAAAATATACGTAAATTTAAATACCCATTATGCATTCTACTAAGTTAGTTGGTTTCTTCCATATTAACAGGCTTTTGTTTATTTTTCATGGCACGCTAGGTTGTTTGCACGCAGGACAATTGAAAAACACCGATTTAACTGAAAATTTGAAATAAAATGAAAACCAAAAAAGATTGGTATTGATAATCCTATATCGTTAGAAAGGTAATTAAATTTTACGTTTGATTCTATAAACCAAAATAGGCATTCCCAATTGAAAAAATCAAGTTATCTGCCACTGAAGTTTCCTTAATTAATCTACTGATTTCTACAACTATAAGAAGAATTCAAGTTTATCCATCTAATTCAAGGTGGCGCGTTTCCTGCTTCATCATACCGCAAAGTCACAGCCTTCTAGGTCTAGGTCTCATAATCCCTGCGATATTCAATTTTTTTCTGATACCTACTTATACCAAAAATGATGATGTGCGCCTAAACGCCTTTGATATGAATCACCCTGTATAAACGTCAGAATTTAAGTGAAATTATTTTTATGTTATAGCCCTCAAGGTTCCCTACCATGATCAAGTGACAGGTTCTAAAATATGTTTTAGTAAGCCCACAATCTTCTGTCCACGCACTATTGGCCCACCCTGTATGATCAAAAATGTCATATCCTTGTGTAGTTGCAACTTTGCGCGCACTTGAATGAAAGTATTTATTTTTCGTCCAAGAATTTATTTTTGTGTGCATCAATGACAAAATCTATTGGTATAATACTAATGTCAGTAGATATAACATTAAGGCTTACCATCATCAAGTCTAGGAAGTATTTTGAAAGTTTGCAAGTGGATTCGTGAAATAACTACATTAGTGTATATTTAAACAACCATTTATTACTTCTTACGCTTGTTGCTTATGCACCCATGACAACAAAATCACTGCCACAAACATATTGTTTAATTTAATGAATGTTTACATTAAAAGAATGAAGAAGTCAGTGCATGTGTTCGGTTCATAATTTAATGTTTTTTATTGTTTCAGTGTATTAATCATTGGTTAGTTACATTTATATTAACCTGAATAAAGGACTGCAACTAGTCAACTTAATATGAAGTCAAACCATATACCTTTAACCATCGTACATAATGGGAATCGGCTGGAAAGAGGATAAAGCGTTAGATATTTAAATAGCTTGCATTGCATGCGGACTGAACATACATATTTCAATGTCGATGTCCTACTGTCAATATAAATTGACTCTAAATTACTGTGTCCATTCATCTTTTCTCGTTTTATGATAGATAGATTTATTTCATTATGATATGTAGAACTTACATTTGTACCGAGTCAGAATAAAATAGTGAATCCATATATACACATAAAATGTAAAAACATAAAATCAAATTGTAATAACAGAGACAATACACACAAAGTGAAAAACAATAATACAAAAATAACTACTTTACAAATTTGAAAGTACTTGTTGTCTTGAGGGTATCCATGTACTCACGGATTGAATAAAATGCATTTTCCTGAAGAAATGCTTTAATGGGGGCATTAAACTTTGCATGCTCTAACTTTTTGAGGAGAGCTGGTAAGATATTGTTCAGATGTAATAAATTGTGAAGAGTTCTGAGAGTATTAGTTCTGCGGATTGGGTATTATAAGAATGGTAATTTAAATTTAGGCTGTAATTGTTCTTATTTTTATGAATGTCCACAAGATGCGAGTACATGTATAACAATGGAAGTGTCATTATCTTGAGGCGAATGAAGTGGGGTTTACAATGGTCCCTATAGCCAGCAGCTACAGTAATACGTACAACCTTTTTCTGAAGTATAAAAATATGAATTGCATATGGCGAGTTCCCCCACAATCTAATGCCGTAGCTAATATGGCTGTAGAAAAGAGAGTAATATAATCAATCATAATATGATTTTGATTCACCAAACTACCAGATAACTGCTTGCAAGTTTAGTAAACATTCCAGGGATTGTGGTAATTCATTTCTAGGCAAAACATATCCTCAACTGCACTTGCAGTTTAACCTTTAGCTACACGCGCCTTGTACACGCATGGTGTATTCGGTTCACCACATAATGTATATTGTATCTTAGGTAAGAAATACCAACAAACTGATTGCAAAATAAGTACTAACTGCACTACAGTGTTAACGATTTTATTACACAAAACCGCTCATATCTTATCTCTGGCAAAAAGGTTCAAGCAGTGAATATTATACAGCGCACTAAACCTTTTTGTTTCAGGTGTACACGCGTAGTGTATTTAACGCACCAAAGAAAGCACCATTAGCTAAAATATTGTCATCATCACATTTATAGCTTTTAGATAAAAGGACTGTATGTGTTACAAAGTTCATTTATAAAAAACTGAATAACTTTGTTAAATAATAATATACTTCTTTCACATTTACACACTTGCTGTATTTTAGGCACCAGACGGACTAGCGGTCAAACTTTACTTGCTCGGCAAAGTTTGCGAGACAACTGACGGCGAACGGCTAAGCAAGCTTTAAGTAAATACATTTTTTAAGGTTAGGCAGAACAACAGAGGCGGCACCTCACATCTTTCAGGAAATTCAACGTACTTAAATCCGGACACTGCACACCAGCGCATGCAGTTAAAGGTTAAGAGCAAGTACAATACTGCTTTTGTTGCTGCTTGCACGTTGTTCTTTATCAAAAATGATCACCAGTCCCCTTGAAACTTGGCAGCATTCCTCATTTATCCACTATCAGAGATGAAAAAGTACTTGTACTCTTTTCTTCATTCGATTTTCACTTATGTACATATTTTCTACCTCATAAAACAATCACACAGATGTTACACCTTGATGTAGATCAGCCGTGAGCTGCTTATGTAGTTAATCGTTCAACCGTTGCCTTAAGGGGCCTGGATACACAGTTATACACATTTATACATATGTATGTATTTGCCATGTAAAACGCGGTTTCGCAAGTAAGCACAGAACTAACTTGTTTTTCAAATTACATACATAGTATTTCAGAAGGTGATAGTTAAGATGAGTGACATCTCAGGGCATTTTTTTCAAAAAAGATTTTTAGTGTGCAAAAAATCTTGCAATACGAAATCATACAATCTTCAAATGTCTCTAATTTAACAAACAAACACGATATCAAAACAAGACCACTAAAGTGACATAGCGCAAGCTTTCTTCTTCAATTTGCTTTTCGAATCATTACGGTGAGTTTAAAAGTAACGCCAAGAGGTTCTAAATGCAAAATCAATTTTATGGCGACATTTGGACCTTACCTGTGGACCTTTTGACCTTACCTTTAGACTTTTGAACTAATCGCCCCCCATTTTAGGCACATATACTGGAGAAAGGGAACAGGCGGCCACGCCTCCTCGCTAACACGGGAATACGTATTTTCTTGGGTTTTCAATTTCGCGGCTATATCCTAGATCCCTCGCCAGATCCATAATAATTCAATAGTTGTCACAAAATTAATGGTGACGTCGCCGTCGTTGAGTTGATGCTTTTTTTTTCAAGGTCACTTACTTTCTTGGTTTTATGTTACTCAGCTGCCAAGATATCCGCTTTAGAAGCGCATCTGAAGCAACTACCGTGTTCCCAATAACACCAGCACTAAGCAAAAACTACGACTGGACTACTTAGTTCCACTACAAAGAACGAACTGCTTAATTGATAAACTTTCAGAAAACGCTCCAACAAATCAGGCTGTGACCGAAGCATAGAGCTGCCGCATCTGCTGTATTATACACCGCTCTAACAAAGGATGCGGTGAAAGTTTCAAGGACGGATGTGTCAACAGCCGGATACAGGAGCATGTATAGGACTGCTGTAGCAGTATAGATCTGGAAAGGCCATGACAGTTATTTTCATCTGTCCTTCGATCCGCCAAGCCAATTTGTCTATTGTCATTCATATCGGCAAGTTTTATCAGTCAATAATGTCGTCTTTATTTTGCCACAACTACATCGTAACAAAAACTATAGAAAACCTCATTGGCGAAGTTTAGCTAGCGCTACTCTTACACTTAACCAATGAATTTAGCAACAAGTTTCGAAAATTGCAGATAATTTTGAGTTGAACAATCCAGTTACAAAAAACAGGAATCAGATACAAATCTTATAATATCAATGGGAATAAAATATACATAACATAGTTTGTATAATATGTCTATTATGATGCAGCTGTTAGGTAAGTGTTGAATTAAATATAAAACATTTCAATTTTAATCGAAAAACTGATAAGGATAAGGAATATAATTTATTATATGATTTTAGTAAAGAATTATGAATAATAGCAACGTTATATCAAAAACTGTTACGGTATTGTAACAATTTTATTCCTGAGAGTTTTATTATGTATATTAATGTTGAATGATATATTTTCTCTGAGATAATGAGGCTGTGACTAACAATAATTTATGTACAAAAACTGAATCCCACACAGCTTTTGATACCCACTGTATAGTCCCAGGCTATCCTTAAAGGGATATGCAAAGTGTCACAGGGAAAGCCTTATCCTGGACGACCTGGCATGGAACAGCCGATAAATATACCGATGGGACTTTATTAGACCATCATGTGTAAGCCTTTACGGAAATCCTCAGGTTGACCCAAAATATTATCATTTAGTCTGCCGTAGGTTATCCCATAGGTAAATTCTTAGGGTGTCCTGAAAGATAGCAGTACAGACCGCCATGAGTTAGCTTATAGTGAAACACTTAGGTTACTCGAAAACTCAGAGTAACAACTGAACATAGAGGTAGTAAACAACTAATTCTAATATGTCGACATCTTTCCTTACGCTGTGGTATTGACCACCAGATACGGCAATCATAATTACTTACTATCGTCTTTATTGCATAGTATCCAGAAATATTCCATTCTTCGTTAAAAAAGACGGTATTTTGATGGTTTATCAGGAATGATTACAGCAAAATCAATAGATATGTTGACCTCTACAGCGTTACTGTATATTTCTTCATCATAAACGCACATTCTGAAGTGTTGCATAAATTTTGAGGAACTGGCAACGCCGACATAATTTTCGTGCGACTTATTTACGGTAGAAGCTCGACTGTGAAACGTTTGTTTTGTTTGTGCGTCTTTTATACTTGGTTAGTAAAATAGAATTTGCTATTTGTTGGTAACTATAGTGAAGCTTTACGGACTTGCCATGTTATATTCGAGTGTAGTTTAACAGTTTTTTGAGATGGAACTGCAAAAGTGCGGTGTTTGTAACATGGGTTGCATTGGAAGAATTTTCAGGTTAGTTGGCGTTACGCAGCATTGTTTACAATTTGAACTGTCACTGCGAGGTCACAGCTGATCAATGTTTGGAGGCTGAAGTGTCAAAGATGATGGCTTTGAGCACGCCATGCTGAAGTGGTTTGTTTACTACCTCTATGTTCAGTTGTTACTCTGAGCTCGAAAACAACGGGATTAGTTTTCTAAAATTGCTTTCCTATTATACTCCTCTAGTTTACGTACGGTGTTATTCACCTGGAGAATTGTCTGGGCACAGATTAGCTAATGTGTCACCGTTCTCACTAGCACCATCACCATCTAAGGATCCAATAGAGTGTTTAACATAATTCAATCTAACCTCATTCTATTCCATTCCTTCATAAAGTGCATTACAATAATTAGTGGTATAAAGTTTTACCATAAAACTTTTTTTTCCTTTTTTATGTTCCTATAGAATGTTGGCTTGGAGTGCAAGGGGATTTTTCTATAAACTTTAGGCATTATAATGGCTTGGACAATTTTACGCCTACTTTGCAAAAACAAACAGGTTACCGAATGATTATCTGACTTGCAATTTGTGGTTTGTAATTGGAGGGCCTTGGCGTGTCGGATGCTACAGATCACAAGTACAGGTGGTAAAGGTAATAAAAGATATGATAAACGGCGGAAAACGATCCAGGAACCAGGGACTACCGCATGCTACACTAGCACGGCATAGTAAACAACTGACAGAATATCTCTAGGGATTTCCGATATAAAAATGGTTCCCACAGAATTTGACCTTCGGATGATTTTACGGGTGTGAATTTTGTGCAATATTTGATTACACTCCCCAATAATAATTATATAATTATTTTCGATACTGATACCGCTACAAAAGTAGCGATACCAGCTTGGAATCGCTCAAAAAGTGTCTAAGATAAAAATACTCGATATTAGTGCAGAAGTACAAGTATCGAAGTATCGTTAGCATGCCTACAAATAATCAACCAAAAGGGGGGATGCGCGTGTAATTGCCGCCAACCTGAGATATTGTGCTGATTGTTTACTATGCTGTGCTACTAGCTTCCTGCAAGTCACCTTCACCCTTCACTTCTTTCTAACGTCAACACTGTCAACTGTCAGATTTTGTTTACAGAAGGGTATGGTTTTGAAACTTGAAGGGATATCTCTTGAACGGCCTCATAGTACCTATACAAGCTGAGGATCTTCAAAACCATCATCCCTAGGATATTCCAGTGGGATGTCCAAAGTATGTCCATGCCTGCCTGCCACAGAATATTCTAAATAGGTTATCCTAGGTCTAACTTAGGATAACCTAGGATAGCCTACAGATAACCTGTAGATGTCATTCTGGTCTTATCCCAAATTTGGGCGATACGACTTTCTTTAGGATGTTATAGGGATATCGGTTGAATAGTTTTCATTTTAACAAAACTAACTCCATATTAGTCAAAAGTATCTTGACTATTTTAATACCAAAAGATTGAAAACAGTAAGAAAATTTTGTGAGAGCGAGAAACAATATTCTTGTCGCTAGTATATCCTTACAGGACTATTAGATTCTTGAATTGAGAATATCTCTTATATGATTGTGAGTTAAAGTATCTTACGTACATCAAGACATCGTAAGCAGACTTATCCAATAGCATCCAATTATTTACTACAGAGTGTCTGCAAGGGTGGGAGTGAAATAGAGACGGTAGAATGGCTGGGTAGTAGTAGTTTCAAAAGAATCGAATTAAACCTCTAAGGTGTTGTTTATTGAAACTGTTATTTGTAATTTACATCAGACACTTTGAACTTACAACGGCTGCTTTAGAAATGTTAACTTGATCCTTTACTGCTGGAAAAGGTACAGATTGAAGCTTGCATTTACTTGGGTGCCTTTGGGCTTTTTAGATTGATATGGTGGGGTGTGGGTCATGCCAATAGACTCTTTTTTTAATACGGAGATGCCTAGCAAAATCATAAACTTTAAATTCAAACCAGGTGTACCTATATTAGACACACAACAAATTATGAGCCCCAGAAGTTACTCCAAGGAAGCTAGTGTGACGCTGTTTTACCTCTCCAGAAGACATGGAAGAAAAATGCAAAAGAAAACGGTTAAGTCAATTATAAGTTACCTTTACTAAATGAAGATTGAAAATAACAACATCTTTTTATCTGGGTGCCTGCAAGCTAGCTAAGGAAGGTTTCTTATCTACAGACATACAACCTGACCAATTCTGGTAAGATTTTCTGTCCAATCTACGCATCTTTATGGCACCAATAAAACTGCTGTAATGCAACCTAGTGGAGGCTTGCATTAGAATTTTGATCCTGAAAATACGACAGAGAGAATGACAGGCAGACCGACGGAAATGAGTGACGTGGATTTTCGTTATGTAGATATCATGAAACGCCCAGAAATCGTATTATCTAGAAATCGAGAATTTTGGCGATCACCTATCGGTGTGGGAAGTGAAATGGAAATTATTGAAATGACGTAAAAGAACCTTTTATGAACAGGACATCAAGGCATTCAGGCACCTATGCAGGAGGATGAAAATTGATGCAGATCTTGCTTTTCAACGGCATATCTATAATGCAGAACAAAATATTAATATTAATCCAAATAATTTTTGGTCATATGCCAAGAGGAGCAAAAATCTTACTAGTATCCCTATTTCAATGGTTTTTGCCGAGTTTTCTCAATCAACTTGCATATTTTCTAGTGATTTTGACGCCGTTTCTGATGCGCTTTATAATATTCAGACATGTAACTGTAATAATGGAAGACCAAGTGAAGCTTGCTTTATCTAGGCTCAGACATAAATGTTCTCTGGTCCATATTGTACACCCGGTTTTTTATTGAAAGACTGAACACGTACCGGTGGTGTCAACATCTCTAGAGGGAGCCTAATTTGAATATTGGCCAGCCAACATCTATAGCGCTATTGCCACTCTTCTTCGTCCGCTTCCAGTTTCTTCAAAATCTGGCAGTTTCCGCAGTTTGAACACAAAGTATTTAACTGGGTATTTAACTATACATTCCAATATACTTGCAATGTAACTGGTTTACGTGAAGATAATTTGTATTGATTTAATCAAATCTCAAAAATGGTAAATTTCATAGCGGAATGTCGCAATAACTTCTAATATGTCATAAATCTAGCAACCTACAATCGGCGTGCCCTTAAGCTGTCATGTGGCTGTAATTGTAGTTGCGGTTATTGCGTGTGTCGAGATTTTTGTGACTTTAGTGTATATTTGACTGACTTTGTGACTATTTGTGGTGTGAATTAAATTATTTATGAACAATATTGTCATAATTGCATGATGAGACAACATAAAAAGTGCATAGTTTGCTGTAATAGCAACCAGTCGGTGAACACTTCTTATCATAGGTGAGTATAGGTCTTGTATTAGTTTTCAGTAGCGTAATATATGGGGAGAAGTGGGAACAAAAGTAACTTCACTCCAGTTTGAGGAATAATAATGGTTGTTTAATGTATGTTTCGTGCACGCATTACATTCATGTCAATCAACATGAATTTTCCAAATTCCATTTTTTAAACTATTTGAGGACATGAAATGCAAAAATGTATGCCACATTTACTTACAGAAAATCTATCTATGAGAATTTTATAGAACTGGATATTACCTAATGCAATTAGTATATTTTATTGCTGAAGTAAAAATACGATGCAGCCATTCCAACAGGCTACCTTTCAGAACACTGTTAGATATATTTTGAAAAACACTTCATGGTAATAATAAATTATCAACTGTTACAGTGAAATTATAATAAGGGTAACTCTCTAAGTATAGCTAAATGCTAATACAACTTATTGGTATCAGTTTGTAACATTACAGTAATAATTGAATCTATTAATGAACATCCAATTTTAATATAAAGCCGCACGCTACTGGTAATGCCTTTAAGCTGTCAAAATTTCCGTTACATGTTGGCTGGTCAGCGACCTGTACATTTTGTTGTTTACACTCCCTCTATAGATGTTAACTCTGTGAGTTAAACCATACTAGCTGAACGCCTCAAACACCCATAATCTTTCCTTGAAACAGAGCAAGATTGAATGCCATCGACCTACTATAAAAGAGCCCATGCTGATGAGGTGAAATGAGATGTTTCATATAAGTGAAAATAAGACTATGTACTATAGATTTAAATACCTTGGCTATATTGCTCGTTGTAACAATAACTCTACAGTTTCCAACATTATTTACCTATTTACCTGTAATTTTTAGCAGTCGGGCGTACAGAAATATATTTCAATTTGATTGTCTTTGTTTGTTTATTATGTGTCGTTTTCCCATATATTTTTTATACGTGTGCCTTTTTACTGATTATTTGACTCAAGGAGTGCACTTCTGATGTTAGTACAACCTGTCTTGTATTATATTTAAAATAAATAATAATAATCATCTCCCCTTTTTATTGTTTTTTGTAATTAATTTTACTACAAGCCATGTATATCTGTTTGTAATTTTTTATTATTGTGCTCCCTGAGTATGGACTAATAAAGGTCGAAACGTCGGCGAAGCAGTAAAGGAGAGAAAGAGATCTTTTTTTGACCTAACCCTAACCATCTGTTTTTTGGAATAGTTTCTGTTATTAGCAAAACTATGTGTAGAAAGTACTGAGTCAAGCCACTTAACGCCATTTATTGCATCATTATTCAAATCGGTCGCATTTTCATATCTCAGTTTACATTTTTTACCAGTTTACAGCATACTACTTCAGCGGTTTACCCATTGAGTTTGACCACATTTATACGAGTCCCAGCTTTTTAAATGTCTAGTACAAAAACCCTAAAAGCGACCGGATCCAATAAACTAAGTCAACAATGTCTGGGCGGATGCGGATGGTCAAAGGTACTTTATGTAATCTGCGGTTGCGGTCAGAGTTGCTTTGATACCGGCAAACAAACGCTTACATGACATGATGGACGCCATCCTCAGTCGTTGCAGGTCGGCATCCCATCGATTTTAATTAGTAGACCTAGATGCTCTGTAACCCTTTATGGCTAACGCACATGACTGGCAACATGTAGTGGCCGAGGTCTCGGGGTAGCACTGTAATTATTGTAAAATTCTCGATATTGAGACAAAAGACGCTGTAAAAGAGGGTACAGACGTGGGACCACTGCTTTTCTTAATTTTTGTTGGCGACATCAATCATGTATTATGTAAGACTTTCGCGACCATTATCCGATGAACTGTTGAACATCAATCATACCATAACTATTAAAAACAATGTTTGCTGACGATCTTAAGAATTATTCACTAATTAAGAGGCAAGGGAGTTCAGAACAATTACAAGAAAATCGAAAACGAATAGTTGACTGGCTTAAAAAAATGATCTAAAGGTAAATCCTAGTAAATGCATAATAATGTCAATCACAAGAAAGCAGTCTACTATGCTATGTGACTATAAAATTAAAGATTACAAACTTACAGGAGTCCAAGAGAACTTGATCCTATCGTTTGATAAACAGATGGTTCAGTCAGCTTCACGTATACTCGGATCCGTTATTAGAAACTGTGAGTTGTTCTTAAACACCGGTGCACTTGAAACAATATTTCAGTTAGAAGTGTTCTTGTGTATGGGTGTATTACGTGTATATACATACCATATACTACCCACGTTTTTAAAGTTGAAAGCATTCAGGTTAAATTTTTGAAGAATCTTAATTTAAAAGCTAATGGTTATTACCCACCTTTCTAGCCCAAAAAAGCCCTCTTGCACAAATTTGATATGATAAGTCTCGAGCACCGTAGATTTCTATTGAGCTGCTGTTTCGTAAATAAGTTACTTAACGGTAAGATTGATTGCAGTGAAATTCTAGCTAGTTTAGTTTTTAATGTACCCAGGTAAAATAGTAGGTGCAGCTTTACCTTTTATTTACCGAGAGCTTATAAAACCCAATGTTAGTATCTCCGTTGTATATATCTCAAAGCTTTGACGATATTAGCCACTTATTTGACTTCAATGTGAGTGGTCGTATATTTGAAAAAAGGATGTCATTTATTTCAAAGCAGCTCATTGACCAAATCTTTCGTCTGGCAATCTATAAATAAAATTATGTGTCTATCGTATTATGTCTGCTTGTAATTATTTGTAATGAACATTATTGTCATGTGCTACTGCACTGATAGTATTATAGATGTTGGGTTCTTGATATATACACATGGGTTTTGGATCTTGTATCTGTTGAGAAGTAATTGAATAAATAAGTAAATAACTTGTTGTTCGTTTTATGGTGTTTACATCACGAACGTACAATAATGTTACTCATTTCACTCTGTCTATTTGTCAGTCTGTCACTCAGTTTACATGTCAGTATGTTTGTCTGTCATTCTTCTGACAACATAATCTCAGCGACCGCTTTACTGATTTTGTTTAAATTGGGGGTTTAATTTGTTGTGGGGCCATAGGTAGAACGCAATGCTGGTGTCAACGAAAATAGGTGCAGTGATGTCACTGAAGTCACAGTAATTTAGCAAAAAGTCAAAAATTCACAGAACTGTCCCAAACCTCGTTATTTTGTGTTGGTGGAGAGAATGTTGTTCAAGGGTTGAACTCTAATTATTTTTGTGTATCCATAATAAACTGTCTATTGTCAGAAAAAATGAGCTTGGTGATATCCTGTCGTTTACAGCCTTATCCGAGCATTGCCTTTGAGTATCACAAGATTCTGTGGGAGTTCGGCCCGTATATGGGATAAACACTTTTGAGCACCTTATACATCCAACTGTTAGATTACATGCACAGTTCTAGCATTATATATGAATTATCATTATAATGGTATTATCGGATATTTTCAAATGCATCAGAGGCTTAAGGTTTATTTCGGTATGTTTAAAGATATTTGTATATGGCGCAATTCCTTAGTACTGCCACTTGGTATTCGTCCGTTACACCGTGCATATGAGAGGAAGACAGCAACTCAAAGGTGTCACACAAACAGAAAATGAGAAAAGGTATATCATGCTGGCTTTAAAACTGCCTACAATCGCCAACATGCGCTTAACGGCCCCTTACCTGCGAATGTCGAGCCTCAAGCTTTGCTAAACAATAGCTCTTTCTAGATATGTACCAGGTGTTTCCTCATACTTCGCCACCCCTCCTATATTTTTTATTTGAAGAGATAGAAAAAAATGAAGTCAAGTTGATTGACTTAGTACTTCCCACACATTACGGTGATACCACTTTATTATTTTCCCATAGCATGAAGCTATAGTCTGACGTCCTCTTGCAACCAAATCATCGCCAGCCCCCCTCCCCCCAAAAGTGTGTTATGCCGCCTAGGTCTTTCCTTCACAGGTCAATGGATAGCCTATTATCTATACAACAATTTTTTCAGTTTTAAAACCCCCCCACCCCCAAAATTTAATAGTTTTATTATTATTGCAGCGCCACCACTGACACGACTTCTAAAAACCATACGCGTTTTCCATCCTCACCACTGTAATAATACTGTGTCAAAATTTCAATAAAATCAATTTTGATAGTTTCCACGTTATAAAATACAAAACGATCCAAAGCAATAAATACTCGTATGCACACAGAAGTCCCTTAGTTTCGGGAATAGGTAAGGCAATGTTCGGATGCACCTAAAAAGGTGATTTATGTCGCTAGGTCTTCCATCACATGTCCGTGGCAAGCCTATTATGAATACAAGAAATTTTTCAGTTTTTGAACGCCCCACCCCCAAACCACCCCAATTTCACCCCCACCAAAAAAAAACGTAGAAAATGATCAGGAACCTCTACAATGCTTAAAAAACTCTTTTTATTTATGCGCCGCTATTGACACGATTTCTAAAAATCATATACTTTTTCCATCGTTGCGGCGGTAGTAGTACTGTGTCAAAAATTAACTAAAACCAATTCAGTATTTACTGTTACACAATACAGAATGCTCTAAAGCAATACTCCAGCCATCAGAAAATTCCCTTGGTTTCTGTAATATGCAAGGCAACGTTCGTATGGGCTTAAAAATATGTATTATGCCGCTAGGTCTTTCTTTCAGAGGTCAATGGATAGGCTATTATGATTACAACAAATCTTTCAGTTATACAACCCCCCACCCCCAACTACCCCAATTTCACCCCCACCCAAAAAAAAGTATAAAATTATCGGGAACCCCTAAAACGTCTAAAAACGAAGTTTGAGGAATATTTATTTTTTTTGTTTTTTGCTAATTACTCCGCCGCCCCTGCACCAATTTTCAGAATTATAGCAGCATTACCTACTACGACCCGACAGCATATCGGTGCACAAATTTCATCGCAATCCATGCAGCGGTTACTGAGATTACGAGGGTAGAAAAATGCTAACAGGCAGACAGACAGACAGACAAGTAAAAGGTTTTTTGTATGAAAGTTTTATAGTTTTCTCAAGTCCTTTAGAATTTGATACGTACAAAAAGAAAAAATAATAAAAAATCCTGTTTATCGTTTAGTCTTAATTCTCTAAATGGGACATCCTGTAAATTATATCACGAAAAAAATATATTTTTCTCTTGTTTTTTCTTTCACCTTATATTGGAATGTTTTTAAAATAGTTAAGTTCAAAGTTTCTAAAATGTGGAAGTTAACCTCAACCCAGCCATGGCGACCGCAAAACAATTGAATGAATAATTTAGAAGCATTTTTTACAACAAAACTGGAAGTTATCTGCACTCGTAAACAAAGCGATGCATTTTACCTCGGCAAAATGTCAGAATGACACCAAACATTACCACGTTCAATTGTTTTTCGGTCGCCATGGCTATAGTGGATTGAGGTTTACTTCCACATTTTAGAAAATTTGAGGCTAAATATTTGAAAAACTTTTCAAAATAAGGTGAACGAGTCCTATATTTTTGAAAACAAGAGAAAAATATATGTCTTCCCATGGTATAATATACAGAGTGTCCCATTTAAAAAATAAGACTTTATACGAACAAAGCGATTTTTTATTATTTTTTCGATTCTTTCTTGCCAAATTCTGAATGTCAAGAGAAAACTATAGAACTTTCATAAGAAAACTGTTTTCTATCTCTTCAATTAAAAAAGAAAATGGAGTCAAGTTGATTGACTCAGTACTTCCCACACATAATGATTTCATTTTATTGTTTTCCCATTACATGAAGCTATAGTCTGAAATTCCCTTACAACCTAACCATCGCCCACCCTACCGAAAAAAAACGTATTGTACAACACAAAACTTTCGTAAATAGTTTCTTGCGTCTCCTTCTTTAGAAACCAGGACGCCACAGTTTTCATTCTGCATGCTTCAACTGAACGATGCAAAACGAGCCTCTAAACCGTCTAAAAGCGAAGTATGAGCTGCTTTCATATTTTTAGTTTTTTAATTATTGTTGCGCCGACACTGGCGCGTTTTCCACTCTCGCCGCGATAGTCAATTCTTTGTCGAAATTTCATTAAAGTCAATTTAATAATTTTTGCTTTACGCAATATACATAGAACGAAATTAAGCAATACTCGTATATGTATACATCACAAAACTGTAAGTCCCTTGGTTTCTGTAATAGGCAAGGAAATGTTCGGATGAGCCTAAAAAAGGGTATTATGCCGCTAGGTTGTTCATTCACAGGTCAATGGACAGCCCATTATATGAATACAACATATTTTTCCCCCCAACCAACCCAAATTCACCCCTACCCCAAAAAAAAGTAGAAAATAATCAGCAACCCCTAAAACGCCTAAAAACAAAGTTTGAGGCGTTTTTATTATTTTTTTTTATTATTGCTGCGCCGCCACGATTTTTCCACAACACACACGTTCTCCATCCTCAACGCGGTAGTAATACTGTGTCAAAATTTCGTTAAAATCAATTGAATAATTTTCGCGTTCCGCAATATAGTACGATCTAAAACAATATTCGTATGTCTGTGTCACGTCTGTATACATTACAAATTCTAAGTTCCTCGGTTTCTATAATGAGCAAGGCAATGTTCAAATGGACCTAAAAAAGTGTATTATGCCGCTAGGTTTTTCATTCACAGGTCAGTGGACAGCTCATTATGAATACAACAGATTTTTCAGTTTTCCAACCCCCCACCCCCCAACGACCCCAAATTCACCCCTACCCAAAAAAGTAGAAAATTATCAGGAACCCCTAAAACGCCTAAAAACAAAGTTTGAGGCTTTTTTTATTTTTTTTTTTATTTTTTTATTATTGCTTCGCCGCCACTGAGACAATTTTTCCAAAACATACGCGTTTTCCATCCTCGCCGCGGTAGTAATACTGTGACAAAGTTTCATTAAAATCCATTCCATAAATTTTACGTTACTCAATACAGAACGATCTAAAGCAATATATTCCTGTGTAGTTATCAGAAAATTCCCTTGTATCTGGAATAGGCAAGGCAATGTTCGGATGGGCCTAAAAAAGGGTATTATGCCGCTAGGTCTTTCTTTTACAGGTCAATGGATAGCCTATTATGAGTACAACATATATTTGAGATTTACAACCCCCACCCCCCAACCACCCCAATTTCACTCCCACCCAAAAAAAGTAGAAAATGATCAGGAACCCCTAAAACACCTAAAAAAAAGTTTGAGGAATATTTTTTTTGTTTTTTGCTAATCACTCCGCCGCCCCTGCACCGATTTTGAAAATTATAAGAACATTACCTACTATGACCCCACAGCATATCGCTGCCTAAATTTCATCATAATCCACGCAGCGGTTACTGAGATTACGACGTTAGAAAAACGCCAACAGACAGACAGACACACAGACAGACCGACAGACAGACCGACAGTCAGACCGACAGACAGACCGACAGACAGACCGACAGACAGACCGACAGACAGACCGACAGACAGACCGACAGACAGACCGACAGACAGACCGACAGACAGACCGACAGACAGACCGACAGACAGACCGACAGACAGACCGACAGACAGACCGACAGACAGACCGACGGAAATGAGTGACGTGGATTTTCGTTATGTAGGTATCATAAAACGCTAAAAGGCGTGTTATCTCAAAATCGAAAATTTTCGCGAACACAATACTCCCCTCACCTATCGGTGTGGGAAGTATTAAGGGGGGTAGCGAAGTATGAGGAAACACCCGGTACCTTTGTTGAAATGTGAAGACAAACCTAACGAAAATGCCCAAAAGCAACACAGGTCACGTAAAGAGGAAAATGGTAGGTTTCTACCGAATAGAATTCACCCGAGATATGGACAAATGTGTGCAATACATGTACATATATCTAGATTATATCCTCATGTTTTGCTCCCAGGTCTTGTTTCGAGCGGAGGAAATATAAGTGCAAATCACCTTTCAAGATTCCGTTCACCTTTTCTACAAAACGAGGCATTCACTTGCCTGTACGAATGCAATATGTACGATAGACAATTCAGTTTCCTCATCATAGCTCCTAGAGTACTTTGACTTTAAAATCAAGAGCTATAAAAGTGGGAACGTATTTGGACGGGTGCGCTGACTACTGAGAAGGTACACATTCTACTGCGCAAGGTACTCCCACCGTATTCAACAATACCATAATCATACCTTACAGTTCACAGCAGTAACTCAGGGCTCAGTAGGTTATCCCACTTGCAGATACTATAACTTTATCATTTCTTTTTATGTGTAGATGACTCTCACAACTAAAGCTACTTAATAGTTTCAACAATGCAGCTTCTAATAATAACTGGAGTACGAAACGCAATATCACAGTCGTAATAGTTAAACATAATTATACATATGAAATGAAGTACGGAAAGGTAGAGTGAACAACATGTCAACTCAAATAAATATAATACTTATACACACTGAAAAACCAACCACAATAAACCCAAGTAACAAGAAGTGTGCCTTTTAAGGCGCAAGTGTAGGGATGTCGCCTTTAAGACTCATATAACTTTCTGGAGTTATGTTATAATATAAACACAGCCTTAAGAATTATGGCATAAGTCACATGGATCTTTCATGAACTCCAGAACACAGGCATATATGTCGAGTTGGACTACCTTTTAAAATAATGATTTTTGTAGGGTGTCTAGTAAAACCGTGACATATCACAGTTATGTTTTTTTGGTCAATTCTAGTGTAACTTTAATTATCACATATGGAACTTAAAACGATCCGCTTAGGAGCAAACCATTCAAGTGGATACCTATCATAAAAAAAAATTAATAACGCAGGGTTGTAAAACGTAGAAGACTGCAACTTTGCAGTATGACTAAGCATGAAATGCGTCAGCTTGGGCTTAGACCAGTGTTTCCCAACTGGTGATCCATGGACCACTGGTGGTCCTTGGAATCACCGGAATTGGTCAGCAAAGCCATCCGAAAAAAAAAATTATTTATTTAACCCGCCAGGCAGGATAAGACGGGAAACAACTGTGCCTTAGAAAGTACAAGCATTCTCAGTTGGGCACAACAAAGGGTTGCTGTATTAGTTATGTGAGTCAAGATTGCACATACGTTTCGCTCATTTGACGAACAGGACTTAGGAGTAGGGTTGTGGATAGAAAATCGAGGGCTATGGGAGGGTTACCCTCTAGGCGAAACGTCAAGCCTTAACGCTAAACGACGCCGACATAAAAACCGATGACCCAGAAATTCATTGGACGATGGCTGCGATCTTGACTTTCTAAAACGCCAAATTGCCGCCGCCGAAATAAACGATTTTAAAATATGTAGCCTCTTTACCTATATTCTACAATTCTACGTCATATCACCCTCGGGAAAAGCTTGCATTGATCTGGTCAGAAGAAAGACTTCACTGGAGCTATTCCATCGACGATGTCCACCCGATGTGAGAGACTCTCGGTAATCTCGGGCAACAGTTCATTTGTTATTTCCGTTGTAATTCTGACCAAGCGGTTAGTTTTTATTGACTCGTATATGTTCACATCCAGCAGATACTTCTTCATACATAGTCTTACTTCATTTGAAAACCGGAATTCTCGAACACCACCGACTAAAAGAAAAAACGCCGAGACACGTCAAAAGATCTGTCAAGGTGGATAAATTGTTAACCAAAGACTACTTCATCTTCTTGTACTCCCTCCTCCCCAAGGATCATCCCCTTAAACATTTTTTAACGACAAGGTGTATCAGTTGTTTTAAAGGTATGTCGAAGTACTTTATTTTGACGTTTGATTTTTAAAAATCGGTCGATTTGTTTTCGAGAGAATTAGAATCTTTATGTATCTTAACTTGTTCAACTAGAGTACAAATGTACATGAAAATATCACTTTGCATTGCAATAAGTGTTCAATTTTCAAATTCCTGACGGGAAGTTGCAAAAACATGTTGTGATATATCATATGATAATGCGTTAACGAAGGTCATCCAAACTGCCCGTCAGAGGAATTTGAAAATTGCCTATATCATTGCTTAGCCAATAACTGGCGACATTTTAACAGGTTTTGCAATAAAAAGTGATATTTTCGTATGTTTTTGTATTCTATTTGCGAAGATACATAAAGATTCTAATTTTCTTGAAAACGAATCGACCGATTTAAAAAAAAAATTAATGTCAAAATAAAGAACGTCGACATACCTTTGAAACAAGATATTACTCGATACCCCTTGTAATTTAAATTTTTTAGGGGTGGATACTGGGGGGCAGAGGGCACAAGGGGTGAAGTAGTTTTTGGTTAAAAAGTTGTTTCCGTCAACAAATATTTTGACGTGCCTCGGCGTTTTCTCTTTTAGTCGGCGGTTTTCGGAAAATCCAAGGTGTGAAGTTTTCAAATGAACACACTATATATGTATTATGTACAAAAACAGAGATCAATTCCTTCCAAACACAAAACTACATAATTTTAATATACACAGCAGAGTGATGATTTACATATACCTCTTGCAAAATGCTGCAAAGGAAGTAGGTTACCTACCTAATATTCTGGGACTAAAAATATTTATAACAAACTGCTAAATGGAGTGAAGTTCTGCAAATCACTGAAATGTTTGAAAGGAAAGCTCAAAGCTTTGTTGTTAAATAAGTGCCTGTCTGACGTCACAGAATTTGTAAATACTTAGATTTTGTATTATTTCCTTTAGTTTATTTCTTTTGTTTATACAAATTCACGCGTTCTCTTTGTTACCAATATATTGAACAATCCAATGCATATTTTATGGCGAATGGCTAATAAAGAATTATTATTGGGTAAACTCGCCTATTGTTGGCACCCTTCCTATCGTTGGCACTCTGATCTATTTTGCTAAAAAATAAGGTAACGGTAAAGTAATGTGCTTTCAGTATTCCTTCATGTATGACAGCCAACATCGCTTAATATTTTCCAAAGGCCTAATCATGCCTATGTGATTTAGTACGTCTTCGAGAGCACAGCAAAGCGGTTGTATTTTTGCGGAGAGTAAATCAAGGTAAGTTATTAGCGTTTTCTTAAGACGTACTATCAGGGCATTATTGGTATAAAAAAACTATTTAACGAAAATATCTATTTCCAGTAGCATATACCCTTGAAGTAATGTCGTAGGTTTGATTTTTATCTATTTTTTCTTTGATAAAATGTATATTTCCTAAAATAAATAGGGTGCCAATTACTAGTCGCGTAAAATGTGCGTAATGCCAATTACCGGCACACCTGTGCCAACGACTGGTACCTGGTAAAAATAAGCCTGCCTAATGTTGGCACTTTCATTATTTTTGCTTTTTTTTACCTACTTAGTTCATAAAAATAGTTTATGCCTGAGTAATTGATAGGAAAAAGAGAACTAATAATGGGAATAGTTATCACAGAGAAAAAATATTCATATTATATGTTAGTTTCTTACTTTTTATTGGTAGTAGTAAAACTTGTTTCGTTTTGTAAGATCGAGGTCGTTTTATGGGCATTATTTTAGAAAATTTGCATGTTTTTTACACTATCAGTAATCAAGAATAGTAGAATACGATCAGAGCTACTTCTATTCAATTTGAAAATGTAATTTTTTAAGGCTTTGTAGAAAATATTTACGTGCCAACTACTGGTAACCCAAAACGGCCAGTTTTCCATTACTTGGCACACGACTAAGAATTGTAAAAACAAAAAACAATATAATAATGTTGTCAGAAACTTCTCAACACTCAAAGTGTACGAATTACCATAGTGTGAAAAAACAGATGCCTTCCAGATGCATGCAATACGGAAAACTGAGTGAATCCTATCAAGCCATTCTGAAAAATCTATAAAAATGGCCTTAGCTCAGGTCAGATCTGGTGACTCAAAGAAAGCGACAGCAAATATGGTAATCTTAGGGCAACTCTGCAGTTTTGATTGTGAAATAAATTAAAAAAGACATCAAAAGGACCAGCTACGACTCTAACAGAAAAGGAATAACTCAAATTAGTAGGCTGGATTATTGACAACCAAAAGGCTTTCCAAGAACAAGAATCGACGTACAGGTGTTTGTTCAACAATTTTTGAACACAAACCACAGAAAAACGGCATTCAAGAACAACTTCCCATGAGCAAAATGGTATAGAAGTTTGTTCGCTAGGCATTCTTCTCCTACACATAGAAAAGCAGGATCAGTAACACCTGCTTCCGCAACCGTAGCTGAGGGAGGTGTCAGGAAGTGGTTTTGTGACAATAAATTATTGAAGATGGCATGCAAGATCGAACAAGGATTTACAATGGCAATGAAACTAGTTTCTATTACTGTTCGACAAATCTGGGAAAAGTTATCGCCACAAAAGGCACCAGACACGTCTATGAAGTACACCAAGGAGATGTACACCAAGGAGAAGCAGAATTCAACAGTTATGTTAACTTTTTGTGCTTCGGGAACAAGAACGCCACCCATAATTTATCCAAATAAAAGACTGCCCCAAGCCGTTAAGGACAGTGATCCACAGGAATGGAGCTACGCTGTGAAAAATGTTCGTTTATTCAGCAATACTTTTCCCAGGAAGAAATTTATATATAATTTTTAAAAATATACGTTACAATATTATTTATTTAAGGAACAAAATATTTTATACATTTCACTGATTGAGATAACTGTGAGATTTAGTTTAATACTGTTGTATACAAAAATATTGCATCAACGCGTAGGTAGGCTAAAGATTTTTGTTCTTATCTAAAACACGGTAGTATTTTCTATGGAAGAAACAAAGGTTATTTTTTTCTGATCATTGGTTGTCATACTTTTTAAGTTTAACATATGATTACCAACATATTTACTAATATTCTTATAATAAACTGTTCGGTATTTTTTCTATAGTTTTATTAATTATACAGGTGAATTGGAACAAACATCTTGGCATATGAACTAAGCTAGATATTTCTGCAAAAATTATATATAAAAAATGTTGCCCATATGGGCACCTACTTTATTTTTATTTATTTTTTATTTTTATTTTGTTTGGAATATTCCCAACAGGCAGAACCCAATTACAGGAAATGCACAAAAATATAGTTATATAAAACACTCGATTTAAAATTTACACTAGTGTCTAAGTATATGAGGTATAATAAGGCCTATCTACTACTATCAGGTAGCTGTGATTTATAATACTTAACAACTGACATACAGCTATCATTATGAATATCACAATTCTCACAAATAGAGTTGAACAGGGAGCACATGATATACAATGGCGATTTCAACATAATGTTAGTACGACAGGCATTACAATAAAATGTAGTCTGATGACGCCTCCCCAACCTTGGAACAGAAAGATTAAGTTTAGCCAGTAAGTATGGGCAATCAATTTTGCAATTTATTAATCCGTGTAGGAAGGATAAAGCAGACATGTTCCTCCTTGTTGACAGTGCATCAATGTTAAATAATTCAAGCAATGTACTATGGCAGAAGCCACGCTCAGGGTAAAAACCATTGCTCTTAAGGAAGAAATACTTCAATGCCTTTCGCTGAATGCCTTCAATTAAAACAACTGAGTTTTGGTAAATTGGTGACCAAATCAGAGTTGCATACTCCAGCTTACTCCTAACTAAAGTAAAATATAGAATCTTTAAGCTATTTGTGTTGGAGAAACCTTTGCAATTTCTTATGCAAAAGCCGAGCAGTCTAGATGCAGCTGTTGATATGTCATGTATGTGGTCATTGAAAGTTAGTCCTCTATCAAAAATTACTCCAAGATCCTTCAAACGGGAGCATCTTTCTATAGCCTGTCCACTAATGTTGTAATCATCATATATTAAACTGTTAGTCTTTCTTGTGTAAGACACTACTTTACATTTAGAAATGTTCATGGTTAGGTGATTACGCAAACACCACAAGGAGATTAGGTCTAAATTATTCTGTAGGGTGATACAGTCATTAATAGAATTTATTGATCCATACATTTTCAGATCGTCAGCAAAGAGTAAGTGCGGACATTCGAGTTCATAGGACAAATCATTAATAAAGATCAAAAACAGCAATGGACCTAAATTTGATCCTTGAGGAACACCAGATGTAGCTTCATAAAAACTCGACCGATACCCACCATATTCCACACATAACCTCCTTACACGAAGATATGAACTCATAAACACTAGCATGGACTCGGACAGGCCTATAGCGCGAAGCTTATCCAGAAGCACATAATGATCAACTTGATCAAATGCCTTCTGGATATCAGTATAGATAACATCTACCTGTCCTTGCGAGTCAAGTACTGACATGATCTGAGTAATTGAAGCCAAGTTAGTAACAGTGGATCTGTTGTTCACGAATCCATGCTGGTTCGTGGAAATGACGCCCTTAATAGACCAGTAGATAGTGTCATAAACTATTACCTCAAATAATTTGCCAAAATTACACAATATTGCGATTTGACGGTAATTTGACACATCAGCAATATCACCATTCTTATGGATAGGGCATATTTTTGTTGTTTTCCAGACATCTGGATATACTCCTGTCTTCAGTATTAAGTTGAATAACAAGGAGAGTGGCTTAGCAAAGACATGTATACAATCACGCACTATGAAACTAGGAATACCATCACAGCCAGAAGTCATTTTATTCTTTAATCTTTTAGATGCCTTGATTACGTCCTCCTCACTGATACTTTGTAGATAAATTGTAGAACAATTGGAATAAATATGTGGGTGCGATGATCTTGACGAATCAGACTGAATGAAGACCGTTGAGAAGAAATTGGCGAAGCTATTCACTATATCCTGTGGTGTATTGGCGACGTTGCTGTTATGTATCATTCTAGAAGGAATTCTTGACTGCTGCTTTTTACTATTGATAAATGACCAAAATTTAGTAGGGTCATTAGCAATGGAGTCCTCCACTTTTTGGATGTATGCAGAGTAGGCAACTGTAATCTGGTCCTTAATCAACTTCCTGAGTTGGCTAAATCGGGCGTAAAAGTAATTAGTTTTGTGCTTCATCCAGATTTTTCTTGCCCTGTCTTTGCTTCTTAAATTCATAATAATTTCATGCGTGAACCAAGGAGGATATGAATGCGTCTTATGCCTAAATACAGGAACGTGTGTCTCAAAAATATTATTTATAATAGAATATAAAACAGTACAAGCGTCATCAACGTTAGCTAAGTCATCTAGTTGCGACCAGTCTGCATCAAGGAAGCTATTGTACATACCCAAAAAGTTAGCTTTGCGAAAGTTAAACTTAGGAGCATCACTAAATGAAAATTTCCTCGAGATAGCAGACGTGCTAAACTCAAAAATAAGAGCAGGGTGATGGGCATCCTCCTTAACTAATGGCGAATTATCCCGGGACACTTCAACATCAACATTAGCTAAAATTAGATCTAGTAATCGACCATTCAGATTCACTACATTGTTAAAATTCTGCATGTCTAAAAAGGAAATAAAATTATTAATTAACTGAAATTTCTGATCATTGATATCCCTATTGAACGAAGCGACATTAAAATCTCCAGTAAGGATTATATTAACATTAGAGAATACATTATTGAAAATTTCAAGTGCCTCAAGATAATTACCAAACATCTCTAATGAAACCATGGGCGGAGCATAGACTGAATATAAAACAAAAGTCTTGTGATTAATGATTACCTTGACGCATACAGTATCGATTAATGGAAAATTGTAGCTTAAGATACCAGTATCAATTTTAGCTGCATCATAGGAATGTCTGACGGCAATGAGTGTTCCTCCACCAGTAGCTAGACCAGTACCAACAAAGTCACGATCGCACCTGAACACATTATATTCTGTTGGAAAAATCTCACTGTCACACACATTCGCAGACAGCCACGTCTCACTAAGACAAATTATGTCAAACTCAAAATCACTAACTGCATTGAAAAATGACACCGTTTTAGAGTTGAGGCCTCTCACATTCTGGTACGCGCACCTAAGGCTGACTTGTTCATAACTACTTGTGCTGTTATTGGGTTCAACTAAGCGTTTAAAGCCACAATTTTAGGGACTCCATTGACATACTTAATTCTTAGGTTAGCTTCACCTTGAGACATCTGTTCGTCAAGCTGACCTTTTACGCGACGATAAAACTCCATTTGCTTAGGAGTCTTATCAAAAGCCACGGAGACCTTTTTGAACTTGTCACGGTGTCTCAAGCTGACGGCCTTCTCAATAATGGCGTGCACCATATCCTGAGAAGGCAATACAGCTTTCACTGGCCTAGTTGCCCCTTCTCTGAATTGTCCTACTCGCAGAACTTTAATGTTAAGCCCAGTGACATCACAATCAGCAGCCTTCAGCAGATCCTTAACAATAGCTTGATCGGTCGCAGCTCTATCAGTCCCTTCAGCAGCAGCAGCCTCAGGTAAGCCAAAAATCATCAAATTACTTTTGCGCTTTTCTCTTTCAGTAACTTCTTGAATTACTTCCTCAAACACCATAGGATCATACAAATTTGCATGCTTCTCAGCTTTAAGGTCATTAATTTTGCTTTCCAGCGCAGAAATTTTATTGCTAAAGTCATCCTTAAGAGCTGTTAACAAACTTTTTAGGTCACCCAGTTCACCCATCAGCTTGCTGCAGTTTTAGAGTTAGAAGTTTAACTGACCTTGACTTACTACGGGTGACTCTTACCTCATCAGCACTGAGACCGACGCAGGTAAGGTGAACATCCTTATTGCAACCATCACACGGTATCGATGATCCTTGACGAGATATACTCATAAGGCAGTTGGGGCACTTGACGCCGCTCATATTTGCAGAAATCCAACAAAACGCGGCAACAGCGATGGTACTATTCTGGCACGTGTAGCAATGCAGATGCAGCAGAAATACACAGAATAACTTGCTGCGAACAACCTCACTTATGCCCTAAGTACTAACTAAACGACTTTTGCACTTTCCAAAATTTAATTAACCCTATTAACTCACTTATGGACTAGGTAAACAATAGCGCGATGTACATTGCTTGCGATGTTGCGCGATTCACAAACAAAACTACTTACTTAAAAGCATTTAGGTAGGTACGTATATATCAGTAATGTACTTGCCCACGGGTGCCAATTACTAGGCAATAGTGGGTGCCAACAACTGGCCAAGGGTGTCAATAACTGGAACATTCACAACTTTTCATTTTAAACCAATTTTCATGGAAATAGCTTAATGCTTCATAATTCTGATTACGCTTTGTGGAACTAGAATGTTAGAGCTACATAACTTCATAGCTTCAATAACAGGTTTGATACATAAGCCTTTTAAAAGGACATCCAAATGTAAGGAACCTCTTAAAGTGCCAATAACTGGGTAGTTTACCCTTGATATTATAATGGTCTCTATGTAATACTAATGAAAGTATGAGATACTGACTTGCGACCCTCTTTTTTGTGAGTCATTCACGAATGTGTCGAGTTCAGGGTTGTACAGTTATATGTGCAGTCAAGTGGTATTTAATTCAATTACACCGGCTCGCTTAAACGTAGGTACATCCTAGTTTCTGGAATAATAGAATGAGATATGTTAGCGAATCCTGGCGTGTACATAGTATGCATCCCTGCCTAAACGTTTTAAACTCTACCGTTCTAGCTAGATCGACAATAGTATATTGTTTAATGAGCGGTAGTGACTGTAATAACTCACACAGTTGAAGTGTAAATCAACAAGTGGGCTATTACCATTACCGGTAGTTGAATTTATACTTTATCTACGACCGAAGCTATGAATAGTACGATTTAAATAAATAATAATTACACAATATTGACAAATTAACCTCAATCCTGTTACTTAAACAAATACTGTCACCGATCTGTAGTTCTTGGGTTTTTAAGCAGGCATCGTTTAGCGTTGAGGCTTGACGTTTCACCACCTCGGGTGGATGGCATCTTTAGAAGCTTTTTCACTTTGGCGACTTCCGAATTGAAAAATTTGTTGTACTCATGATGGGCTGTCCATTTCCAACGACTTGTGAAAGAAATACCTAGCGGCATAATACACATTTTTAGGTCCATCCGAACACTGTCTTGCCTATTACAGAAACTAAGGTACTTCGTTTTTATGCGTTTTTGGGGTTCCTGATCATTTTCTACTTTTTTCTGGAGAGGTGGGGGGCGCGATATTGGGGTGGTTGGGGGTGGGGGGCTGTTAAATTGAGAAATGTGTTGCATTCATAAAAGTCCATTGGTCTATGAAAGAAAGACCTAGCGGTATAATAAACATTATTTGCGGTCGGGCGGGCGATGATTTGGTAGCAAACGGGATCTAAAGCTATACTGCCGTCGTAACAAAAAGTACCGCATCTGCAAAATCTTAGTTTGGAGAAAATCAAGGAAAAGTGTTTTGATCTCTGCCAGGCTCAATAAGCTACGTAAGTTTACAAAAATGGTGAACATTTGTAAACTTCAACTTACAAAAACTCACCATTCACCAAACTGAAATAGTCTCAGACGTCTAAGTAAGTTATTGTATGTAGACATTTCATTTGTGGCTCTTAAAGTTACAACTGTGATAATATTGCAAGCGCTTCTTTGAGCAAAAATACCGTAACTGGATTCAGGAGTATTTACGGTATTTTAAGCTAAAACTTTTATGTATATTTATACTCACCAACTAACTCTACTTTCAAATAACAGCAATTTTGGGAATAAATAGATAGTCTGAAATTATAATATTGTTTTATTAGTAAACAGAATGGATCTAACAACCACTACTGCTACTATTTTAGTACACAAATTTTTATTCAAAATGCTGCACTAAGTCATTAGATTGATCTGATACAGGAATATTTTACCAAAACCTCAACCTGGCTTTCGGCATAATTGAGGCTAAGTTCTTTAATATACCATCGCGTTTGATGACAGGTATCTCTCTATTTTCAGATTGTTTTTCAGGGTGTGACATTTGATGTCATTTGTTCGCAAGAGAAACTTTTAAAAAATTCAGTGTCTTAAGGTCACTCTCCATAAAATCAGTTTTATATTCTAAACAGAGCGACCCTCGTTTGGCAGTAACTTCTATTACATCTGACAAATAGACTTTAGGTTTTGATCTGCTTAAAACAGCCTTCGCGCGATGAGTGGTCCTTCCAGTGATAGAATTCTGAGAAAGTCGTTGGTTTTACCACTTTTACTTCCCACACCGATAGGTGAGGGGAGTATTGTGATCGCGAAAATTTTCGATTTTGAGATAATACACTTTTTGGGCGTTTCATGATGTCTACATAACGAAAATCCACGTCACTCATTTCCGTCAGTCTGTCTGTCTGTCGGTCTGTCTGTCTGTCGGTCTGTCTGTCTGTCGGTCTGTCTGTCTGTCGGTCTGTCTGTACGCGTTTTTCTGTCCTCGTAATCTCAGTAACCGCTGCATGGATTGTGATGAAATTTGGGCAGCGATATGCTGGGGGGTCGTAGTAGGTAATGTTCTTATAATTTTCAAAATCGGTGCAGGGGCGGCGGAGTAATTAGCAAAAAACAAAAAAAAATAAATATTCCTCAAACTTCGTTTTTAGGCGTTTTAGAGGTTCCTGATCGTTTTTTACTTTTTTTTGGGTGGGGGTGAAATTGGGGTGGTTGGGGGGTGGGGGGTTGTAAAATTGAAAAATGTGTTGCTTTCATAATAGACTGTCCACTGACCCATAAAGGAAGACCTAGCAACATAAATAACTGTTTTAGGTCCATCCGAACATTGCCTTGCATATTACAGAAACCAAAGGACTTAGAATTTTTTCTGGTGTAAACATACGAGAGTATTGCTTTAGATCCTTCTATATTGTGTTACAAGGAAACTGTTGAATTGATGTTAATGAAATTTTGACACAGTATTACTACCGTGGCGAGGATGGAAAACGCGTATGGTTTTTATAAATCGTGCCAGTGGCGGCGCAGAAACAATAAAAAAAAGTAAAAATATAAAAACAGCTCAAACTTCGTTTTTAAGCGTTTTAGAGGTTCCTGATCATTTTCTGCGTTTTTTTTTGGGTGGGGTGAAATTGGGGTTGTTAGGGGGTGGGGGGTTGAAAACTGAGAAATTTTTTGTATTCATAATAGGCTGTCCACTAACCTGTGAAGGAAGACCTAGCGACATAAATCAACTTTTTAGGTCCATCCGAACATTGCCTAGCGTACTACGGAAACTAAGGAACTTAGAATTTTCTGTATACATACATACGAGTATTTATTGCTTTAGATCTTTTTGTATTTTGTAACGTAGGCACTATTAAATTGATTCTAATTAAATTTTGACACAGTATTATTACCGTGGTGAGGATGGAAAACGCGTATGTTTGTTAAATATCGTGTCAGTGGCAGCGTATATAGCAATAATCAAAAAACTAAAAGTATGAAAACAACTCAAACTTCGTTTTTAGATGTTTTAGGCTGTCCATTGACCTCTGAAGGAAAGACTTAGTGGCATAAGACAATTTTAGGGGAGGGAAGGCTGCCGATGGTTTGGTTGCAAGGGGATCTCAGCTTCATGCTATGGGAAAATAATAAACTGATATCACAGTAATGTGTGGGAAGTACTGAGTCAATCAACTTGACTCCATTTTTTTATCCGAGTTTGCACATGAAACAGAATTTTCAAAGTCCGAAAAGTCATAAACCTTTTTTTTTCTTTTTTAACGACATCTCCACTTGGTGATGGAAGATCAACTAAAGACAAACCGACCGGCGCGGCGCATCTTAAATCACGTAAATTATCAGCTTAAAAAACCGTAAGTAACCTATTTCAAAAATAGTTATGGCTTTATAAGTTTGAATTGTCGGATACGGGTTTCTAAGTGACATTCGCATAGCGCATTGATCATTCAATTTTATTCTATATTCCTTGAAAATGTAGATAGGTCTTTATAGGTAAGGTTTGTCAGTTAAGGCTTTCTTAGCAAAAAACATCGGCTATTACGTCATATTATCAAAAACGTATATGCATTTGAAGCATTTACATTGTCGATACGGCATTTTATGATAAAGAAATGAATTCAGATCGCTCTAAATAGTAGAAATAAACATATCTAACAAAAAATTAAAAAATGCAGATACGGCACTCTTTGTTACGACGGCAGTATAGCTTCATGCTCAAAACACAACCGAATAAGCGAACTATAATACGTGGGAAGCACTGAGTTAATCAACTTGACTCCTTTTTTTTATTGAAGTGTCAGTAAAAAACAATGAAACGGTGAGTCAACCTCAGGATACATTTATGGAATTAAATTTACGTAAAATAGTGGGTTTACGATAAAAGCAAAAATAAATAGTTTTTGAAATCAATCAGTCGCATTTGTTTAGCAAACTCGATTTAATTCTCTGTGTTTGAGCAGAAGAAGAAGCAAATCATTGAGAAGTGTACAAATATAAAGTAGAGCCCAGAGATATACCATTTGTGTACGTTTTGCGCTATATAAAAACTGCATACCATCTCTTGGTACAGTTCATCATTTGGAATAGATACAGTTTTGATAATATTCAATGGTTACCATTATTTTACTTTCGTACTCGTAACCAATTCATGGAATGTGCTTTTAACCAATTTTCTAACAAAATGTAACCTTTTAGAATGGTGAAAATGAAACACTAAGTTGTATTTGAACGTAAATCTTGTCGGATGACGTTCACGATGTAAATTTTGACTGAACTATGATAAGACCGACACTTTCCAGGATTATTAGCGACTCGATCGATGAAGAGGACCGGACTTGGTCAAATTGTTTAGGCAGGTATTACTACCGTCATTGATAGCAACGCCAACCTGCTTTTACTTTTGTGCGTTACTTTTCTGTCTGAATCGGACGTTTTTTTTGGAAGTGTGACAGCTAGAGTATGTTTCGGCCTTGGGAAGATAATGGGATTTCACAGCGATGTGAATTACCCTGCAGCAGTGAAGCTACGTCGGCGGTTTGTCATTACGGTGGTGAAAGTAGTGACTATAGTACGGACACTGATAATGAATTTGAACAGAGGGAGGTGGAGGTAGACCAATTAAAACCTCACAAAAAGTCACATCTTAGCGCAGATGCAAAACAAATAGTACTAAATGATAATGAACTAACGAAGGATCCGGAGAATGAAAATAAGGGGAGTATGATCAAAAAGACGTCAATTCTAACACACGTTCCATATGCAACAGTATGTGAAATTTTGAGAAAGGGGCCACAAAAGAGGAAGCGTAGGTTTGATGCTGATGTTTCAAAAGAAGTAGATCCCACGATCACAAAATTATTGAGGAATATTGCGTACGAAAAGTACAAAATTAATGAACTACCCACAATCGAATCCATTCAAAGACAATTGGCTAGAATGGGGTAACAGTATCCAAGGAGTACATTGCAGCGATGGATTAGGAAGATTGGGCTTAGGTACAGAACTGTGAACAAACGAATGGCTATAATGGAAAGTGCAAGGATTGTGGGATGGCGGCACAATTACTTGCATAAGATACAGCAATACCGGAACGAGGGGAGGTCAGTGTACTACCTTGACGAGACCTGGTATTATACCCATGATACCGCTAGAAAGGGATAGACCGACGGTACAAGGAAGTGTTAGCTAAAAGGCGTTCCACCAAATAAAGGATCACGTATAGTTATCTTACACTGCGGATCATCTGACGGCTAGGACGAAAACGCACTCAAATTATGCGGAAAGAAAATTGAAGACTGCAATATAGACTACCACAAAAACATGGACTCGGGAATATTTGAGCACTGGTTTGAGTATACCCTTATTCCCAATTTGAAGCCATTTAGCGTCATCGTAATGGACAACGCAAGCTATCACTCCAGACAAAGGTACAAAATTCCGAATTCAACGTTATCGAAGGCGGAAATACAAGACTTTCTCATAAAACAGGATTTGTTCTTTGAAAAAACTTACAAAAAAACTGAATTATTGGAAGTCCTCCACACTGAACAGTTTAAGAAACAATATGTCATAGAAAGCATAGCTAAAAAGTATGGTCATGATGTCTTAAGGTTGCCTCCCTATTTTTGCATTTTCAGTCTTATAGAATTAATTTGGGGACAACTAAAACAACGAATCGAACGTTAAAATTGGGTATGGAAAGGAATAATTTACCATATGGTTTATACGGTTATATTGAAATGTCTCTACCATATATTTATCAACAGATAATAAAGTTTCAAACATCTTGTTCAACCAACTGATGTATGAGCACTTTATTGGATGGAATGAACATTTTCGTTGTTGCCCACTCCAACGAATTCGAATGCCCAGTCCGACCCCGTTCCCTTTCTCTGTCGGCACTTTTTGCGGAGATCCTCACTTTGTAAACAAATGGTATATGTCTGGGCTTACTATAACAGTCCAAAGAGAGACAGCAGTGAAATTAGGTTAGGCAAAATTTTAGTGTATTATATTCAATGTCAATACCTCAAACAAGGCATAGCCTTCGAGGTGGTAATATTTGTAAGGCACATACAAATAAATGAATGAATGAATGTTCTAGGCAAAAAGCACGCAGATTGATTTTTCTATTTTCTAACGAAACTTAGCGTTGCGTCCAGTTAATCCTTTATGATCTTTACCAACTATTAAACCAAGAATTCTTTATTTTTTAACAATGTTTTTTCTGTCTTCCAAAATTCGCCATTTTGGACATGTCATATGGTGGTTGTAACTACAAGTTGTACTGTGTGCAGTAAACAATGATAGACATTTGATGGGATGATGGGAATGTTTTCACCAAAGCCACTTGATTAAAACCACAAATTAAACGGTATGCGCTTATCCGACGATGTCGACTTCCAACTGATGGAATTCAGTAGTTTGTTTTGCTGTGAAATGCGCTATTGTGTTGGTTTGTAACACTTGTAACAGTTCCAATTTCCAATAGCAAGAGTGAGAGAATCATGCTGATGTACCAAAAATAGGATCCCGAGCCTACAAGCAGATCAAATAGTATTATGTTCCTGACAAATACAGACCAGGAGAACAGATGTGTAAGAACAAAAGTCTGGATCTCGGGAACCGTATCTTCGAATAAGCTGTTTGTTATAATTATGTATTTAAGATCCTACAGAGGAGTCAAACCTAAATTAACAGGTCATTTGAATAGAATTAACAAAACGGCAGTGGCGGGTTGTCTGTAAGGGCTATAGGCTACAGCCCCATATAAGAAATCAATTTTTACATACATAAAATCATAGAATTAAAATTAACCTATTTTTTTATTTACCTACCCATACGATTTTAATGAAAAATATTATATTCCACGGTTATTTATATAATACATTGATGTATTACTTTCAGTTTTGTTAATGTCAATCATAATCTGGCAGTCCGTTTCTGCATGGGCGTTCAATCCTATAGCCGCATATTCCCGCATCAGAGCACACGGCGAGTGGACCCGAAAGTCGGAAAAGACTGAGACTGGGGTAGTTACCCACTCCTTGACTGAGGGTTGAGCTTTGCGCCGGCGCCGCGTGCGCGTGTGTCTGTTAGTACAGTTGAGCACTTCTATCACTTCTAAGTCACTGTATAAGTTTCGTTACTGTGTCTACTCTTGGTGACAGCATCGCTTTAATACTATTCGGTAGTACACACTCTGCTCTTTCGCCTTCATAGCAAGGGCACTCTATAAGAACATGACGTACAGTAAGCCTAGTCTCGTATACATGACACTGAGGCGGGTCTATCCTTGCAAGTATGTAGGAGTGTGTTAGTTTGATATGGCCGATACGGGAAAATACTTTGTTGGCGCCTGTGAATATTTTTCGGTAATATCGTCGGGCTCAATAAAGGTTTAACAGTTTTTAACTCTGCCTTACTATGGTTCCATTGCTCCTGCCACCTGTTTCGTGATATTTGTTTAAAATATGCTTTTAGGTCGTCAGGGCGGGTTAGTATATTCAATGACACATAATTATCTGTAGCGGATTTTGCAGCTGAGTCTGCTATCTCGTTGCCTTTGATTCCAGTGTGGCTAGGAATCCAAGTTAATATTATAATTTTATCCTCTCTCCGTGAATCTATGACAAGGGCTTGAATCCTTTGTACTTGCGGGTAATTTGTATAAAGGCAATCTATAGCTTGAATAGAACTCAGAGAGTCTGTGAATATAATGAACCTTTGTTTAGTAGAAAAATAAATGTATAGGAGGGTCTGCCATATGGCGTACAGTTCTGCCAAGTATACACTCGATTGGTCCGGTAAAGCCCAGATGTATGGTATGGTGTTGCAGACAAGACCTGTGCCGCTTTCGGTCTTGGAACCATGGGTGCAGATGGCTCCATATTCTGGGTGGGCATCTAAGTATCTCGTGAACTCGTTTCTGACAACTAATGGGTTCGTTTCAGCCTTATTAGTGTCGCAGAGCAGTAAAGAAGGACGTTTTAAGTTATCCCATGGAGGGGTTTCACAAGGTCCCACAACGAATATTGGAAGCAGTGTAATTTCCAAATTATCCAGTGTTTCCTTTAATCTTACATGTATGGGTCTGGTTATGGTTGGTCTGGAGTTATAGCTGTTTTTTTTTTCGTTGCTGTCAAACATGAACCGGTAATTGGGATGATTTGGCTGTGTCCAGACTTTCAGACCATAATTGAGCAGTAGCTGTTGTCTTCTGGCTTTAAGAGGGGCAACATTTGCTTCTGCACACAGAGATTTATATGGACTAGTGCGATATGCCCCTAAGGCCAACCTTAGAGCGGTGCATTGTACTGAGTCTAGTGCCTTGAGATGTGATGGTCTTGCAGCACCGTATATAGAACTCCCATAGTCCATCTTCGATAGTACTGCTGATTTATAATAGCGAAATAATACTTCTCTATCTGCTCCCCAATTTATACTTGACGGTACGCGCATAGGGTTTAAAGCTCTTTTGCATTTCAGAACAAGCTGTTCAACGTGCTGCTTCCAGTATAGCTTTTTGTCAAAGGTAAGACCTAGACGTTTGATGGTGTCACGAAATTGGAGTGGGATATTGTTCAGAGTCAGAATCGGGTCGTAATGTTCCTTCCTAAGGCGACAGAAGTGCACGCAACAGGTTTTAGAAGTGGAAAAACGGTATCCTATTTTATTAGCTTCGTCAGCTATTGTATCAATAGCCTCCTGTAAAGTTTCTTGTATATTTACGATTGACGGGGAGGAATAAAATATCATCACATCGTTGCCTTCCCTAAAGCTCCTATTATTAAGAAAACTATGGATAAATTTCAATATGTTTCCTTTTATGTCCCATTGGAGTAGAGTTCTCAGTACGTTATATCTCCATGTAACATCGAAAGCTCTCTCTAGGTCAAAAGACACTGCTATCAGATGGTTTCTCTTGGTAAAGTTGTTTTGTATCGCACGTTCCAACAATGGTAATTGATTTAGAGTAGATCTGTTATTACGAAATCCTGATTCTGAGGTACAGATATAGTTATTAGCCTCCAGGTACCATGACAGTCTATATGCGACCATTTTTTCCATGTGCTTACCCATACCGCAGGTGAGTGAGATGGGTCTGTAATTAGTAGGAGAAGTACGATTGGTGCTGGATTTAGGATTGTGAATTATAATTGCCTCCTTCCATGCCTCTGGGTAGACTCTAATATTCCGTATCTTATTATAAATTTCCAATAATAAAGCTTTATTATCGGGTGTTAGTTGTTTTATAAAGTCATATGGAACGTTGTCGATGCCTAGAGCTGAGGATTTCAGCTCGTTAAGGGAAAAGTCAAATTCATCCATACTAAATTGCTTATTGTACACATGACAAGATGTATCCGAGAACACTAGGGGGACATTTTCTGAATTTTTTATGTTGAGGAATTCATCGGAATAACTGCTGGAAGAGCTGATTGATTCATATTGCTCTGCGAATATTTCTGCTATTTCACTAGGACCTGTTATGATTCTACCATCAAAGCAGAGAACTTCCTTGTGGTTTGGAAGCTTTTTTCCAGAGATAGCACGTATTTTGTGCCAGACGTCTGTAACTGGGGTGTCTCTGTCTATGGTGGAAATGTATCTCCTAAAAGACTCAGTTTTTGCTTTTAAAGTAACTTGCCTTGCTTTGGCACGAGACCTTTTGAACTCAATAAGATTTTCTTGGGTGGGTCTGCGTTTAAATTGGTTGCATTTTGTTTTTCTGTCTCTTACTGCAGTTGATACTTCATTATTCCACCAAGGCACTTGCTTTTTACCAGCCCTGCCCGATGATATGGGAACAGAATCTGCAGCTGCTCTTAGATATTTCGTGAGATATTTGCAACCAGGGAATTTACATCCTGTTCGAGAAGGTCTGGATTGATATATTCAGATCTTTTGTCTTTATATAGGTTCCAGTTAGCTTTATCCATCAGCCATCGTTTAGGTCGGTCATAAGATAGAAATCTTCCAGCACATTTAATATGCAAAGGGAAGTGATCAGACGACTGGATGTGTTGTAGTGCTTCCCAACGGAAAATGTGAGCTATATTAGGAGATGATGTAGCCAAGCCAGAAAAATTGTTCGATCGGGAGTTAAGGTAAGTGCCTTCACCAGTGTTAAGCAGAACAAGCCCAAAATTATCAATAGCCTCTTCAATGAGTCTGCCCTTTGGTGTTAAGTTCGCAGAACCACAAATAGAGTCATTAGTATTGAAATCGCCTATTATTAAAAAGGCCAATGGCAACTGAGTAATCAGGCTTACTAAATCGCTATGGGTCCAACTCTGGTCAGGTAAGTATATATTGCATAAGTTACTGGTATAGGACATCTTATCTTAACAGCTATCGCCCGCAGATTTGTATTGATGTTTAAGTTGGTAACAGAAATATTGTCTCGAACGAATGTTTGCACTCCACCATGTGCTCTCAGACCTTCCGGACCATCCTTTCTAAAGCTGTTATATCCCCGTAAAAAAACTGTCTAGGCTTCAGGTGCGATTATTGAACGCGTACGCAAAGAGGGCGTTTTACTTCCCACACCGATAGGTGAGGGGAGTATTGTGATCGCGAAAATTTTCTATTTTGAGATAATACGCTTTTTGGGCGTTTTATGATGTCTACATAACGAAAATCCACGTCACTCATTTCCGTCGGTCTGTCTGTCTGTCTGTCTGTCTGTCTGTCGATCTGTCTGTCTGTCTGTCGCTTTTTTCTAGCCTCGTAATCTCAACAACCGCTGCATGGATTGTGATGAAATTTGGGCAGCGATATGCTGTGGGGTCGTAGTAGGTAATGCTCCTATAATTTTGAAAATCGGTGTATGGGCGGCGGAGTAATTAGCAAAAAACAGAAAAAAATTAATATTGCTTAAACTTCGTTTTTAGGCGTTTTAGGGGTTCCTGATCATTTTTTACTTTTTTTTGGGTGGGGCTGAAATTGGAGTGGTTGGGGGTGGGGGGTTGTAAAATTGAAAAATTTGTTGCTTTCATAACCACTGACCACTGACCCATGAAGGAAGACCTAGCAACATAAATCACTTTTTTAGGTCCATCCGAACATTGCCTTGCCTATTACAGAAACCAAAGGAATTTTTTCTGGTGTAAACATACGAGAGTATTGCTTTAGATCCTTCTATATTGTGTTACAAGGAAACTGTTGGATTGATGTTAATGAAATTTTGACACAGTATTACTACCGTGGCGAGGATGGAAAACGCGTATGGTTTTTATAAATTGTGCCAGTGGCCGCGCAGAAATAATAAAAAAACTAAAAATTTAAAGACAGCTCAAACTTCGTTTTTAAGCCTTTTAAGAGGTGCCTGATCATTTTCTGCGTTTTTTTTTGGGTGGGGGTGAAATTGGGGTGGTTGGGTGATGGGGGGGTTGAAAAACTGAGCAATTTCTTGTATCCATAATAACCTATGAAGGAAGACCTAGCGACATAAATCAACTTTTTAGGTCCATCCGAACATTGCCTAGCCTATTACGGAATCTAAGGGACTTAGAATTTTCTGTAAACATACGAGTATTTATTGCGTTAGATTTTTTTGTATTTTTTAACGTGGACACTATTAAATTGATTCTAATTAAACTTTGACACAGTATTATTACCGTGGTGAGGATGGAAAACGCGTATGTTTGTTAAAAATCGTGTCAGTGGCAGCGTATATAGCAATAATCAAAAAACTAAAAGTATGAAAACGACTCAAACTTCGTTTTTAGATGTTTTAGGCTGTCCATTGATCTCTGAAGGAAAGAATCTAGCGGCATAAGACAATTTTAGGGGGGGCAGGCTGCCGATGATTTGGTTGCAAGGGGATCTCAGACTAAATCTTCATGCTATGGGAAAATAATAAACTGATATCACAGTAATGTGTGGGAAGTACTGAGTCAATCAACTTGACTCCATTTTTTCAAGTAAGAGTCCTTTTAATTCGCAATACTGATATTTAATGCCATTCACGTTCCACTGAATTATGTTTTCGAAATTATCCATGTGCGTAGATACGCCTAAAGGATAAAATAAATAATGATTGGATGGAATTGCGATCCGTGTACAAATACACAAACATTAACAAGATAGATATAAAATATATAAATACTATTTTATCACAGATGGATATCACGGTTTCTATAAAACATAGATGAAAATATATAGTAACTACTATACTATCACAGATGAATATCACAGGTTCTGTTTCCTAGGTTATCCCTTTGGCCAACATTTTTTTACTTCCCACACCGATAGGTGAGGGGAGTATTGTAATCGCGAAAATTTTCGATTTAGAGATAATACACTTTTTGGGCCTTTCATGATGTCTGTCTGACTATCGGTCTGTCTGTACGCGTTCTTCTGTCCTCGTGATCTCAGTAACCGCTACATGAATTGTGATGAAATTTGGGCAGCGATATGCTGTGGGGTCGTAGTAGGTAATGCTGCTATAATTTTGAAAATCGATGCAGTGGCGGCGGAGTAATTAGCAAAAAACGAAAAATTTCAAATATTCCCCAAACTTCGTTCTTAGGCGTTTTAGGTGTTCCTGATCATTTTCTACTTTTTTTGGATGGGGGTGGAAATTGGAGTAGTTGGGGGTTTGGGGATTGTAAAATTGAAAAATTTGTTGTATTCATAATAGACTACCCACTGACCTGTGAAGGAAGACCTAGCGACATAAATAACTTTTTTAGGTGTATCCGAACATTGCCTTATACCTATTACAGAAACTAAAGGAGAATTTTTTTCGATGTATACATGTGAGTATTGCTTTAGATTGTTCTATATTATGTATTGAAGAAACTGTTCAATTGATTTTAATGAAATTTTGACACAGTATTACTACCGTGTCGAGGATGGAAAATGCGTATGGTTTTTATAAATCGTGCCAGTGGCGGCGCAGAAACAATGAAAAAAACTAAAAATACAAAAACAGCTCAAACTTCGTTTTTAAGTGTTTTAGAGGTTCCTGATCATTTACTGAGTTTTTATGGGTGGGGGTGAAATTCGGGTGGTTTGGGGGGTGGGGGGTTGAAAAACTGAAAAATTTGCTGTATTAATAATAAGCTGTCCGCTGACCTGTGAAGGAAGACCTAGCGACATAAATCACCTTTTTAGGTCCATCTGAACATTGCCTTGCCTATTACCGAAACTAAGGGACTTAGAATTTTCTGTATACATACGAGGAATTTATTGCTTTAAATCGTTTTGTATTTTGTAACGTGGAAACTATTAAATTGATTCTAATAAAATTTTGACACATTATTATTACTGTGGTGAGGACGGAAAACGCGTATGCTTGTTAGAAATCGTATCAGTGGCAGCGTAGCAATAACCTGACCGTTTTGTACCTTTTTTGGGTGGGGGTGAAATTGGGGTGGTTGGGGGCAGGGAGGGGCGGGGGGTTGTAAAACTGAAAAGTTTGTATTATTGATAATAGGCTGTTCATTGACCTGTGCAGTAAAGACCTAGCGGCATATGACAATTTGGGGGGGGGGGGGGGGTACTGGCGATGATTTTGTTGCAAGGGGATCTCAGACTAAATCTTTATGCTATGGGAAAATAATAAACTGGTATCACCGTAATGTGTGGGAAGTACTGAGTCGATCAACTTGACTTCATTTTCTTCTTTGCAGAGGGATTGTTATCTTTGGATGAACTGTCTTCACCAGATGTCGTTTCATCCCGATTTCTTAGTCGTTTCTTTTGATCTGTTGCCACCGATACGTTGGTGGACATCGAATCTGTTCGGGTTCTCGCTACGAAGCTAGTTGATGGTTTTTCAGGTTCTCTAAATTCACTAATGGTGTCAGTTATAGTCTTTCTCAGTGCGTCTATTATTTTGTGGGATAGCTGCATCTATAAGTTGTTTGTGTAGGACTGGTGACTGAAAAGATACCTGAGCATGAGGTGTGTTGGGCCTGGGGGTCGTTATTTGAATTTTCCTTCTAGCCTCAGCAAACGATATTCCCTCTATTACCTTTATACGTTGGACGGCCTCTTCCTCTTTATATTTGGGACATCCTCTATATCCAGAGGAGTGGTCAGCTCCACAATTGACATAGTTTTTTGATTCCCCACATTCTGTTCCACTATGAGGAGCTCTTCCTTAGACGCATGGCTTTGAGCTACGTGCCCAAAATCTTGACACTTAAACATCTTACCGGAGGAGGTATATACGGTCTTTCTTTGACCTTATTGTAATATGCAATATCTATATCTTTTGGTAAGATTGGTTGGTTGAATGTAAACACATGGTTCGGAGTATCAACGAGACTACAATTCTCTCTTGTCTTAAGTCGGCGGACGTCAATTACGCCTTAATCTTTAAGCTCTTCCTTTATTTCTTCTATTGTGCACTTAAGTAAGCCAGTGCAGTAAACTACACCTTTTGAGTTGTTTAGTGATGGGTGCGGAGACACTTCGACGCTAGTTTCTCCTAAGTTTTTTATTTCCAAGAGTCTTTTTCCTTGGTTTTTTGATACTGTTTCAATTAACAGACCATTTTTTACCTCGCTGACGCGCGATACTTTACCAATCAATCCATAAATTGCTTTGGACGCGTAAAATGGGCTGACTGTTCTAAAGCCCTCCTCACTTCCGTCACCCACTCTCTTGACAATCAGGAACCGGGGGATATTACCCTCCCTCACCTGACTTGTCGGGATATTTTTAAGTGGTCTCCCATCACTGCCTGCTTTTGGGAGAGCAGACACCTCCGTAGTGTATTCTTCAGAAGGTTTCATTCTGGTCACACGAGTTTGCTAGGAAGCAAAATCGACTACAACAGTGCCTGCACACCGTAGAAGAACTACATAAAACTGGAGGACGTCAGGTATCCAGAGTCCACCGTTCAAGACTCACTGTCGCAGAGCCATTCACCCCTCGGCACGGTCCGAATGATACCTTGGGTTGCGGATTTTTGGACAGGTTTACTCCTGGGGAAGCTGTGGGGACCTCCATGCTCTACCTCATCGCATGACAGGGGGTTGGACTAAGGATGGAAAGATAAAAAGGGCTGACTCCAGGTAAGTTTAGAGTAGGAGTTAGAATAGACAGGATGAGGTAAAAGGACAGCGTGCAGCTGGTCGGGCGCTGGCAGTACGGTCTGCGACATTATCGTAGCACAGGAATGCCACCTAACGAAGCAAGGCTTCTAAAGATGGTACTTCTAATGGCCAGACGGCCAAGTAGAGGTTATTGTTCGCGAACCTATTTCTTCTGAGGAAAGACTTGTTCTATCTTTGAGGTATTTAAATACAACAAAACATATTTAGATCATCAAAACATCATCAAAAATATTCTTCAACGGTTAACTATACAACCGCGCACCTAATAGGTATTCGTAAGTGGTAAATAATAGTAGTAGAAGGACATCGAAGTTTTTGGTGGATTGGATTTGATCCAAACAACCTCATATCACATCTACAAATTTAATATGACTTCACAGCCCCTCGGCAACTTACATAATAACTATGTACCAACTATGACGATAGATACAAATTCCCAAAATTTGTAACCAAATTTGGTACGATAAAATGGCATTTATGTGGATGGATATAATAATAATAATAATAATAAATCGACTTTATTAGCTCTGGTATAGGTAATAACAAAAAGAAGTACAATAAACCTGTGGCGAAGTCTAGCCAAGCTGCTATTCCACTTAACCACAGGTGGGATAACCCAAAAAAAAAAGAAACCTTAAGTAGTAAAAGGTAGTGTAACGTGTACAAGTACATAGCCTTTTCACTTAATATTAAAAAAAACCTTAAGTATTAGTAGGTAGTGTAATGCGTACATAGTCTCTTCACCTAATATTATCAACCAGGTTTAGTAAAACTCAAAAAAAAGGTATACAAGAATCTTTAAAATAGATGGATACGTAAATACATCGGCGCCTATTGTCTGTCAATTAAATATTTTTTTAACTTGTATTTGAATTTCAGAATATTTAGTATTTTAAATTCATTAGGAAGAGAATTATAAAAACGAATGGCATTGAAAACAACAGACCTTTGAAACATCGCAGTTCTGTGTAGCGGCATTGTGAGAATAGATTTGCGTCTGATATCCCGTGAATGTTTTTTATAACGTGCTGTTAAATTGCGAGCGACAGGAGGTGGATTAGGGGAACAAAGAAGCCTATGCGTGAAATTTCCTAAATGTAAGAGTCTCCTATTCTCCATATTTAACCACTTACAATCCTTGATTTTATGAGAGATGTGCTCATACTTTTTGATTCCAAAAATCAATCTACAACAGCTGTTCTGGACTCTTTGAATGCGTATTCGATCTACTTTGGTGAGGCAAAAGCCATAAACAAAATCACAATAATTAAAGTGACTCAAAACAAGTGAGTCACATAGCATTCTCAACATTTTTTGATTTAAAAAATGTCGACATGCGTAAATCAATTTTAAAGCTGCAAATGCCTTGCCAACAGTATGTTTGACGTGCTGTGAGAGCCGCATGTCTGTGTCCAATACTAAACCTAGATTGCGAGCACTGTCACAGAATGGAAGACTGGTGTTGTCAATCCTAACTGAAATGCTACCTTTTAAATGCTGATTGTTTCTGTTGCCAAAAAAAGAAGTTTTGTCTTTTGTGAGTTAAGCTTTAAATTGTGACATTTCGACAATTCCTTAATTTTGTCTAGTTCAGTATTGACAATTGTCTGAGCAGTAGCACACTCACTATTCTTGAATCTATAGTAAATTTGTGTATCGTCAGCGTATGCTAATGCTCGACAACCGTCAATACTGTTTAAAATATCAGCAGTATATATAACAAAAAGTAAAGGGCCCAGAATGGATCCTTGCGGAACGCCTCCCAGCACCTCAGCTGTAGATGAGTACGATCCCCTGGAAAATATTTTCTGATGGCGACCAAGTAGGTAGTTCCAAATTAAGTAAGTGGATGCTTCACTGAAACCATAATAATGCAGCTTAGCACATAGCAGTTCGTGATTGACGGTATCGAACGCCTTGGAAAAATCTAGTAAAACTAAGATACTTGACAAGCCTTCATGATAAGCTTCTAGGATGTCAGAAGTAACCGTTGCCAAGGCTATTTCGGTGTTCCTGCCTGACCGAAATCCACACTGACAATCAGGTAATAAATTGTTATTGGTAAAATATTCATACATTTGTGAGCAAATAAATTTCTCGAATATTTTAGATATCGCAGGTAGGATGCTGATAATTCGTAGATCCGAATAGCTCTCAGGATTATTATTTTTTGGAATAGGAATCCCTGTTGAAGTCTTCCACATATTTGGAAAATAAGAATTCTCAATACAACTATTAATTATATGCACAATAAACTTATCAATAAACGGACTGCAATGCTTTAACATCTGAATGTTGATATTATCAACTCCAAAAGCTTTAGTTTTGATACTGTTCAAGATAGAATTAACTTCTTCGATGGTTATCATTCTGAAGGAGAATTTTATTCCTGAGTTGTACAATGTTTTATTATAAAACTCTATTTTCTCGTCGCAGTCATTAGTAACAAATTGGATGAAGGGAGAGAAATAATTGCTAATAGCGTTGGGATCAGAAAGATGTGCCGGAATAGTTGTACGGCTGAGAGAGCACACACTCAACTCCTTCAGACTTTTCCAAGTAGTCTTATAGTCACCGCGTTGAAAAGTACGCACGAGAAAACACTTTTTCTCGCATCTTGTGACAGAAACTGTTAGATTGCGCAGCTCCTTATATCTATTATGATCTTCTACCCTTCCAGATCTCTTAAATTTTTGTAAAGCCTTATCTCTCTCGCTCTGTAAAAGTCTCAAGTTATCAGTAAGCCAAGGTGCAGGTCTCTTAGTAACTTTTTTTTGCACTATAGGTGCATGAACGTCGTATGTAATCAGTACATATTTATTGAAAAGATCAATTTTTCTATCAATGTCAGTTTCAAAGATAATATTGTACCAAGGCATTTTCATTAAATCAGCGAGGAAATGTTCGGGGCTAAAAGACCGGAAACAGCGATATTGAATTGTTTTCGGGCCATCACTTTTGACCATATTTGGAATCTTCAAGTTCACAAAAGTTAAATCATGATCTGAGATCGTATGTGTAGGTACAGTTCCACATATGCTAACTAAATTAGAATCAGATACAAAAATGGGGTCCAGTAAAGTAGTTGAATTGGAAGTTGTTCTTGTCGGAACATCATATATTTAGATTATACGATAGAATCAGTACGAATACGAATCGTATACCAGAAATCGTGTGCATGTGGACAAGCTTAATCCTGTGGATGTGAAACCACATTTTAAGTATGGGCCGATACCGATTCTGGTAATTATGTAGGAGAGTGCCGTGGAAAATATTCAGATTACAAGTTACAAAATATTGTATCTAATAGTTTGTGTAAATCACCCTATAATATTAAAAATATAGATTCGAGAAATAGACATTTTAAAAAGTACAAAATTCCTTCTTGTGGCTCATATTTGGTATATGAAACAACACAGCATTCTTTCATGGCTATGTGCTAAAAAAGGGCTGCTTCACGGCGGCGATTTTAGAAAGATAGCGTCGTTTTCGTAAGTGATATCGAAAAAAGGTTCAAATTTTGCATAATGTTGGTCTTTACATTTTTTGTGTGCGACCAATAGTTTCGGTGCTACAGTGTGCCATTGATTTGTGCTTTTCACTAAAATCAGAATTTTATCGCAGATAAAATTGAAAAATGCTATCAAAAAGATCTGTAACATCAAGGAACAGATTGCTAACACTACCGATATGGGCATTTCTTAATTATCATTATAAAAGGCCAATGACCCTTGATGACCTAGACGGATTCATTATTATTTGTGTGAATCCTGTTTATAGGTTCAGAATGTGGACCATGCTATAATATTTAATTAAGAAATGCACATAATGAACAACGAAAGACTGGCGAAACTCGTATGGGAGGAGGCACCAGCTGGAAAGAGACCACCAGGACGCCCGCGAATGCGCTGGAAGGATAATATCAGGACGGACCTCTCAACTCCGCCGCCCATGCACCGATTTTCAAAATTATAGGAACATTACCTACTACGACCCCACAGCGTATCGTTACCCAAATTTCATCACAATCCATCCGGTTACTGAGATTACAAGGGTAGAAAGACGCCAACACAGATAGACAGACCGATAGACCGACAGACCGACAGACCGACAGACCGACAGACCGACAGACCGACAGACCGACAGACCGACAGACCGACAGACCGACAGACCGACAGACCGACAGACCGACAGACCGACAGACCGACAGACCGACAGACCGACAGACCGACAGACCGACAGACCGACAGACCGACAGACCGACAGACCGACAGACCGACAGACCGACAGACCGACAGACCGACAGACCGACAGACCGACAGACCGACAGACCGACAGACCGACAGACCGACAGACCGACAGACCGACAGACCGACAGACCGACAGACCGACAGACCGACAGACCGACAGACCGACAGACCGACAGACCGACAGACCGACAGACCGACAGACCGACAGACCGACAGACCGACAGACCGACAGACCGACAGACCGACAGACCGACAGACCGACAGACCGACAGACCGACAGACCGACAGACCGACAGACCGACAGACCGACAGACCGACAGACCGACAGACCGACAGACCGACAGACCGACAGACCTATCGGTGTGGGAAGTAAAAAAAATCGAATAGATCAATTGTCCTTAAAATAACTATAAACGAGGTTAAATAATGTTTGGATATTAACAAAAACGCCCAAGAACATACCGAAAGACAAACAAGACCGATTGACAACCAATCGTTTGTCTGATACCGAGAGCCAGATAACCGACGAATACGAGTGATGTTGATTTTCGTGATCATCATCATAAAACGAACAAGACACGGATTACCTCAAAATGGACAACTTTCGCGACACCAATCGTTAAAACACCCAGGAACCTATAAAACACAGCAACATTTTTAAACAGATTCTACGGGTTCTTTATGTTATTTTTCTCCACGGGTAGTAAATTTTTTTGGAGCAACGGAGATTATCTTATGAATATAACTACTTTTTGAGTATTCAAATACCCAATCATCCACACCAACCCATCACTCTAACTAATTCTCAAAAAAGGTAAGCAATGGTCAGGGAACTTTGAAACATCTAAAGATTCTACGGGTTCTTTATGTTATTTTTCTCCACGGGTAGTAAATTTTTTTGGAGCAACGGAGATTATCTTATGAATATAACTACTTTTTGAGTATTCAAATACCCAATCATCCACACCAACCCATCACTCTAACTAATTCTCAAAAAAGGTAAGCAATGATCAGGGAACTTTGAAACATCTAAAAACCAAATTTTAGCGATTTTGAGGTTTCTCAATTTTAGTTTTATGATTATTTCTGCACCGTCACTGACACGATTTCTAAAAATAATTCGCCACGGTAATAATAATGTGTCAAAATTTTTTTAAAATCAAATTTAACAATTTGCAGAGGTCCCTCAATACGGAAGCTATATATGTATAACATTTATATATACATCGGAAAAGTCCCATGAGCCTTGTAATAGGCCAGGCAGTGTCCAGATGGACTTAAGAAAGTGTATTATAACCGCTAGGTCTTTGCCTCAAAGGTCCATGGACAGCCTATTATGAATACAATAAATTTTTTTACAGCCACCCCACCTCCCAACCACCCCAATTTCACCCCCCTCCCAAGAAAGCAGAAAATGATTAAGAACCCCTAAAGCGCCTAGAAACGAGGTTTTATTTTTTTTATTTTTCTATTATTGCTGCGCCGCCACTGACACGATTTTTAAGAAGCAATGTAAAAATACTGTGTCAATAATTCATTGAAAGATCCAGTAATAATGTCCACGTTACAAAAGACGGAACTATCTAAAGCAATACTCGTATGTATACATCTGAAAATTTTAGTTCCTCGGTTTCTGTAATAGGCAAGGCAATGTTCGAATTGACCAAAACAGTGTATTATGGCGCTACGTCTTTCTTTCACAGGTCCATGCACATACTATTATGAATACAATTTTTTTCAGATTTACAACCCTCCACCCCCCAACCACCCCAACCTCACCCCTACCCAAAAAAAGTAGAAAATGATTACAAACCCCTAAAACACCGAAAAACGAAGTTTGAGCTACTTTTATGTTTTTAGTGTTTTTATTGTTGCTGAGCCGTCACTGACACAACACCGTACGCGTTTTCCATCATCGCCACGGTAATAATACTGTGACAAAGTTTCATTAAAATCCATTCCATAACTTTTACGTTACTCAATACAGAACGATTTAAAGCAATATTCCTGTTATCAGAAAATTTCCCTTGGTTTCTGGAATAGGCCAGGCAATGTTCGGATGGGCCTAAAAAAGGGTATTATGCCGCTAAGTCTTTGTTTTACAGGTCAATGGATAGCCTATTATGAATTCAACACATTTTTGAGATTTACAATCCCCACACCCCCCAACCACCCCAATTTCACCCCCACCCATAAAAAAGTAGAAAATGATCAAGAACCCCTAAAACACCTAAAACGAAGTTTGAGGAATATTTATTTCTTTTTGTTTTTTGCTAATTAGTCTGCCGCCCATGCACCGATTTTCACACATCGGTGTGGGAAGTAGAATGATAAAAATGTTATTCGTTTAGGAGAAAAAGTAGTAAAGAACCTTTTGGTAGCATTCTTCACCTTAATCCGCGATAAAATTCTGATTTCAGTAAATTTAAACACCAGCCCCTAACTTCGGCGCACTGTAGAATTTTGTTGTCTCCACATATCACTTGAATTTTTTTTTGGATACCACTTACCACAGCAGCGCTATTTGTCGAAAAGCGTCCCGAAGCAGTTTTTACCCCCCTCCCCACCACCTTCGAGCGGCAACCCTAGGAGGTTTCACTACAAATATGCACAAATAAAACATTTTTCGCAATAGCACATATTGGAAGTAGGTACCGATGTGCTCCTAAATGTTTTTTTTTTTTAAACAGAATGATGCAAGAGTTTAGCTATAGGCTGCTGCAGATAATAAAGGAATGTAAAGATTCATTCTTTTAGGGAAAAAAATGTTAAACTCTTTGATAAACTTCTTCGTCTTAAACCGAAATGAAATTCTGATTTTAGTGAAAACCACAAACCTCCGTCTAACTTTGGCCCACTGTAGGACGGAAACAAACTATTAGTCACACATGAAAAATCTACAGACCAACATTATGCAGAATTTTGTTCTCTCCATAAATCATTTCAAACCTTCTTCGATAGTGCTTGCCAACACGACGCTGTTCTTCGAAAATCGTTGCGAAACACCGAATCACCGGGGATGAGTTTTGACCCCTCACTTCCGAGGTCGCAAACTTAGGTATAGATTCACAGGACCAATCCAACCAAATCCAACCAAATCTCATTTCTTTCCGACCTTTTGCGGACAAAACACCTCTACCTTCTGGACATTGGAAAAAAACGGATTTAGAAAAGAAGCACACAGAAGAATATTAGAATTAAGAGACTCCTATCTATAGCGAACCATAAAAGAGAAGTATGTATGACCTACTGGAGATAAACGTAAAACCAGAATTGAAAGATCAAGCGACTTACCTGAAGGAAGTTTGATCTCAATTTTTCGAGCAACATCGTCGAACCTCATTTTGTGAGTGTAGTGTACGATTTCGTTCCCAGTCGGCACAGTTTTTACAGTACCCAAAAAAAAAACCATCAGGCATTCCATTCTTATCGGCGTGTTTATTTAGCTCAATATGATTTTGGGCACCTCCGATGGTTAGCTTTGTGGGTGGGAGTCCCTAGGGGTTGGGTTGTAATGAAGTTCGACGAAGTTGCTCGAAAAATTGAGATCATACTTCCTTCAGGTAAGTCGCTTGATCTTTCAATTTTTCTTCGCAACTTCGCCGAACCTCATTTTGTGAGTGTAGCTGTTTAAAGCATTCCGAGCTAACCATCGCCAACGCTAAAAGATGTTAATACCTAAAAAGTATATTTTCTCAATGTAGTTTCTTTTCCAATGAAACTCAACTTTTGCTTCAGCAATAAACTATTTTTGACAAAGTTCAACTAAATCTAATAAATAGTTACACTTGACTGTAACAATTCAACGTAGATCAATAATAACCAACATTAATATCATTATAAGATTATGTTCTACTCACTTATACAGGTACTACTTGTTACCTGCCAATGTTTGAGTTGCAAATTCACAGAGGTTACCTATTATGAGCCTGTTATAAGGTAAATGTGAAGGTGTTTGATATTTCTGTCCAATCCGCTGCTTATGGGTTGAATCCAAACTTACTCTCAGTTTTATCTCGGCGGATGTCTCGTACTATCAGTTTTAAGTAAATTTGTATGTATCTGTTCCGGTTGCCCATAAGCTTATATTAATCCATCTACTTATGGTTTCACTGGTTGCTATTACTTCTATTACATCTATATTGAGGCCAGGCCACAAAAAGCTGTGGTCTCGATCTAAAGTACGGAAATATTATATTATGTTGAAGTTTTGATTTTCTGTGGGACTCTCACTTTTATTCTTTCATTAGATTCTATTATGTTATCCAGATGATTCTCGATATGGTTTACGCTCTTTGGGCCGTTGTTAAAACAACCAGTGTGACCAGTTTCAACGTTAACATTTGTACGATTAATTTTGACAAATGGTATAATTTTTGAGAGGTGGTTATGAACCGAGTTATGAACTATTTGTGGTGCCCACGTTGCTACATATTTTGGCTCAGGGTGATTTAAATTATACATATGCTCCTTAAATGAGTGTCGTAATGAGTTTCTTATCTACAGAAGTAACACTATTTGAGTTCAGGTTGAGATCTGAGTAGTATGAGTGTATAACATGAGATCACTTTTATATAAGTTCAAGCGTTACTAGGTCCTCTAGCAACATATTTGGTATAATGGGTACCAGGGTTGGCTAGGCCATAATAGAACTAATAAGTTTATTGTAAAAGTTTCGATACGGAAGCAAATTGTGAGAAGGCATAGAAGAAGAGTCTGTTCCAATATGTCATTTTCAACTGAGTACGGATCTAGTCGCCAAAATACGAATTTTCCGCATATAGCGTTCAGATAAGTAGCGAATATATCGATTTTAGGTTTTCCAAGATGTTTGGTTAGGTAACATTTTTTCTTATGTGAGCTACAGAGCTCGTACTCGATTTCAATGGACTCGTTGCTCGACTCTTGGTCTGCTATGTGCTATGGTACCCCTTTTAGACTAAATATAGCTAGCGAAAATGTTTTTAATAAGTTTTGTTTCTCACAATATTACCAGAAGTCTCAAGTAATAAGGTTCAGCTCATGAAACTGCACACTGCGCAGGCGGTTGTTGTTATGGCTGAATTTGGAGAAGAATGTTTGTATTGGAAACATTTACATACAGAAAGCTGCTTTTATTTCCAGAACATTAACTTGAAGGTTACGTCCTTCTTTTTTCTAGTAGACATAGGTTTTTTGTCTGCCTGAATGTCCCTCCTCCATTCCATATTTAAAGGCATCTGAATAAATTTCAGGATCAGACTGTTTGATTCCAAACTTTGCACAGAAGTGCTGAGGTTTTGTAATCACAAACAAAGGTCTCTTTCGAACCGAGGGGATGTGGACATTCTTTTGGCATTGTAATTATAATTATTTTTCAACCACAGATGTAACTGCGACTAACTGCCCCAAAAAAATCTCGAATTCTGCACTTTTCCCTATTTTGCATCTTTTTGAATTGCGTATTAGTTTGTTTTTCCTGGTAACAGGTAGTAAAATAATCATATTGGAAGTATTATAAGTACACCCTGAGAACTGACATATTTTATAAGAATTCAGGGTACCTTATGGTTTTTTAATAATCAACCCCAAAGATTCAAGCAAAAAAAACACTTGATTCACGTAGTGTTTACATTTCTCATGAAATTTCTTAACTATTAACCAGTGGCCTAAGTATACCACAAATTATATTTTCATCGATTTGAGTTCTTGAGGATAGATCTATAGATCTAAATATTTTGGTGAAAATGTATGGAGCTACATTCAAGCCAAAAGGTAGAACATTGAACCTCCACAGGCTATTATTGAAGTAAAACTTTAGCCGGTTCCCATGTTTGATAGTTATAAAAAAAGGCACCCTTAAGGTGAATTTTGACTAAAAAGTTTCCTAGTTGAGGATCACAAAATAGCTCAGAGCATCTAGTAAGATGCTCTGAGCTATTTTGTGATCCTCAATATTGAAATGGGGACAATGACAATTTTTTATTTTATTTTTTAGGTTTAATATAAACCTATATTCGTGATTTGCTTTGTTTCCTAAGAAAATAAACAGAACCGTATACACCAGATTCGTGATTGCATATCTCTATGCCTTTTATTTTTCTTTTATCGGTATCCAAAGGTCTTATTTGTGATTTGTATCCCTTTTTGAAAGGGCGTTCGTTTCAAAGGAGACATATCCTTTGACTCAGGTTTTCAGATTGTTATGACCGGGTCCTGATCAATAAAAGGACGATACTTGTATATGGTGTCCCAAGCGCCCAGCATATTTTGGCCCACCGGGTTTCCAGCTAACGGCGTTTGGACCAACTTCGGCTCTCCCCCTCCTCTTTCAGGTATTCACTTGCTGTTGGACGTGAACCGTCTAAGGCTTGAAGCTTGCCTCCAAACATTTTTTTTCCGATGCAGAAGGTTGATTCTAGTATTAGCAGCTTGACTTGGGAGTGTGCTTTGGTTTTTTCCACTTACACACTCAATATCGTGTCACCCGTTTCACAGCCTGGGGATACTGGGGATATATTTGATTGGAGATAGGACTGACAGTTGTTTCAGTTCCAGACTCGCCCTGGCGTTGTTGCTGGGCCGGTTTGTCTCTCGATGACCAAGACTACTACAAAATATCACTCATTGTTTCTGGGTGAACCAGGCCTGGAGCCGCATTTGCACAATCCATATCTGTCAATTTAGGACCTATATTATTCGTGACTTCTGTTAAAGTCATATGTCAGCCCAAAACTGATAGTAAAAATCATCTAGCGAAGCCAAACATCTGTAAATGTTTGACGTTACATAGTTATTTGTTTCTGGCAGGACCGGGGCAGGAACTGCAAATGCATAGTCCACATCAGATCTGTAGACGTAGGTCTTATTATTCGTGACTTCTGTTAAAGCCATATGTCAGCCCAAAAATGATTGTAAAAATCATCTAAGCGAAGCCAAATATCTGTAAATATTTGACATTACTTAGATACTTGTTTCTGGCCAGCCTGGGGCAGGAGTTGCATATGCACAGTCCACATGTGTAAATGTAGGACTTATCATTCGTGACTTCTGTTAAAGCCACATGTCAGCCCAAAAATGATTGTAAGAATCATCTAAGCGAAGCTAAACATCTCTAATATTTGACGTTACTTAGTTACTTGTTTCTGGCAGGCCTGGGGCAGGAGCTGCATATGCACAGTCCACATCTGTAAATGTAGGACTTATCATTCGTGACTTCTGTTAAAGCCACATGGCAGCCCAAAAATGATTGTAAAAATCATCCAAGCGAAGCCAAACATCTGTAAATGTTTAGCGTTACTTAGTGTCTACAAATTCTGATTCTGAGCCTCTGAATCCACTAATCAAGAAATGTTAGTATCTAAGCATTGAACCTGCCCTGATTGTTCTAGAAATAGCCTCCATACGTCTGTAAACGCAAGAGTGTTTCTGTCTTGTTATTGTTCAACCCCAGTTGTTGTGAACACCTTGCGGTTGATTTAGGCGTGCATTATTTTCTATGGACTTACCACTGTTTTTGCTTTGGCTCTCCTCAAAAAGCGACGAGGCTGAAGATGTAGAGGTCTACAAAATTTTCCTCTAATCCTGTTCCAGTTTCTCCAGTTTCCGTTTCTTACATTTTTCGTAAAACTATCACTGGCACTGCTATCACTCTTAAAACCTATTTCTACGATTGTCACAAAATATTTACGTTTAATTCAACTGTTCCGACCAAGGCACAAAATCATATTGAGCTAAATAAACACGCCGATAAGAATGGAATGCCTGATGGTTTTTTTTTGGGTACTGTAAAAACTGTGCCGACTGGGAACGAAATCGTACACTACACTCACAAAATGAGGTTCGACCCCCGGTTCGACGAAGTTGCGAAGAAAAATTGGTTATTTTCTCTATTGCTACCTATACCAAAAATATTAGCATATCTGTTAAAAGATAGCCTAATAAATAATTTATCAATTACTAGTAGTTTTGACCGCACTTAAATTCGTACATTGACAGACTATGTTTACTATAAAATTGAAAATATAAGAAATCTCTAATTCAGAAACGAAGGATTGAGCTTACAGCGTTAATAAAACAAAAGTGATGTAAAAATTTTCCAAAGCAACTATAACAGGGATGTAGGTATTATTAAGGATAAATTGTTTTAACGTCCTTGGGATATAACATAATTAAATGTTATAAAAATCCAATTTATAAACTAAACCAAACATGGTGCAGACATAATATGTGGTCAGAAACATAGCAAGAAGCATAGAACAGTGGTGAGTTGTATGGGAGCCCTTTTTCAGAGATCAGAATGTCAGAAATATATATTGCATAAAGCATAGATACCTACTTGTAAATTGTAAATATCAACAAACATAAAGAAAACTAATGCTCAAAACACATCTTATCTTGATTATGAGTTTCGTAATAAGGGAACTGCATATTTCTAGTAAAACACGCAAAAAAGGAAGGTCACAGCAGCCCCTAAAGGTACAGACACATTTTAAAACTGATTCCGGCAATGTTTAATCATAATCGATAAACGGACAATGTATGTTTAACCTCAGAGGACTCGTACCTCCCCGTTGTTTCTATTCTGCAAACCGTATTATATAGTTAACACAGCAAAGGCTCTGCTAGCTAGCATTTATGCAGCAAATCAAGAATAGTCTTCTTACTACCGCTTCTTACCTTCTTATTAGATACATAGTTGTACTATCGCGCAACAGATGCCGCATACGGACTTGACTTTACCAAATTTTTCTTTCTGTCGCGGAATTCCTGTAGCACAAATATGTGTATTATTCACATCGTACTTAGACTAACATAAGGAACAATCATAAATTATAAGACATATGTAGTTTGAGCACAGCGGGTTTTTATCTCATGGATGGTACCGATCCATAGATCAGTAAAACGCAGGTTGCCTGGCTGGGCAGTAGGCAACCAGTTATGCTAACAATGCTAACATAACATAATATATTATGGATTATATTATTATAATATTGAGTTTACGGCTAAACGTGGAAATTGGTCAATGTTGACGTTACCTGTGTAATCTCGAGTTTAAAAGAAATGTTGTTCTCAGGTTTTAGGATGTATACTTGATTATTTATTATTGGGTTTACCCAACCTAACCTATTCGAATTCGTTGGGTTTACCCGTTTGACGCCTATACCAGATATCCATCTTTTATAGTGAATTAGAAAATGAAATTGATGAATCCTTTCCATAAAAACTTGAAAAATACTATTATTATATTATATTACTATTATAATGTCATGAAACTCTGTGAAACTCTAGTTCTCTCTATTTTCCAGTATTGTTCCATAGTTTATTTTCCATGTTTAGATTATAATACTGCGCATAGGTTACAGAAGATCCAGAATACTTGTTGTCGGTACATTTGTAATTTGAGGAAATATGACCATGTTTCAGCGGAAATTAAAGAGTTAAATTGGCTAAAAATGCATGAGAAATTTAAATACAATCTCCTTATCTTTATTCAAAAGCTACTCAACACATCACAACCGTCGTATCTTCGTGAAAAACTGATTTTTAGACACAATATTCACAATGTCGATATCAGACATAACCTAACCCTTATCATGCCACTGCATTTGACTGCTTTATTCAACCGAAGTTTTACGCATAGCGCTGTTGCTACTTATAACTCCTTACCTGATAGTTATAAAAAATTACCTTGGAGACGTTTTCCGAAAGACGTTTTCAATTATTTAATGTTGAAATTTTAGATGTTTAATCGGAATCAACTATTGCTGGTTCTATTATTTGTTTGAGTTATATTATTTTAGACATCACTTGGTTGTAATGTAAATAAATGTTCTTTATACTTAATTACCATAAATGTACTGTAACGGAATTCTGGTTTAGTCTACATTAGGTTAAGTGTAAGAATAGCTAAGCTAAACTTCGCCTATTGTAGATTGAAGAAATAAAGACGATTTATTATTATTATTATTATTAAATGAAAACAGATATTTTCATTCACTTTTCTTTTTACTTCCCACACCACACCGATAGGTGGACAAATGAGAGAAGTATAGTATGTTTCTGCTCGAGTGCTGTACCCAGTTCACATCATGATATCCGAAAGACCTAAACAGCGCTATTGTGGACTAGGGATATCGTGATTGACGCGACTTAGGACATGTTTCAATCCCTTGGGGATATTTGCCCTCGAATTGTTCCTGTTGGTCTGCTGCTTTTATATTACTTTAATATTTGATTATCTTAAAGGAAGCAGAATATGTTCCTTGATTAACATGCACATTACAGAACTTGAAAAAGGGATGAAATACATAAACTCTGCAAAATATAGACTGACTAAAAAGAATGATACCTTATTACCAGATTTAAAGAGACTTGGAATAATAAACGAACGGCAACTAGAAGTGAGACCACCAACTATCATAAATGCTTTTATTAAACAAGTTGAGTACGTCGCGAGGAAGCTGGTTCCACACACTAATTACCCTTTTGTTCAGAAAGTACTGTCTTATGGATAGGGTTGCTTACAGTATTTTGGATAAAATAACAGTATTTTATCATTTCATGTTTCAAACACATACTTTTTGGAGCTTTTCGCAAAGCTTATCAATAATATATCATTTCTGAAGGCCTTTTATCTCATTTTAGGTCTAAACTAAAATGTATGAGTCGCCCACTTTTCATTAAACTAATTGAGGCTCGGTACCTATTATCTCGCCACTTCGCATTCATAATACAAAATACGACTCTTACTATGAATGCCAAAGTGGCAGGAACAGAAATTAAATATGAAATAACTTTGGTAATATTAGCGAATTCTTTTGAGGCATTTACTAGCAAATAACTTCATTTCTTGCCAGCGCTCATGATCTGACAATCTTTATGTGTGCAGATAAAGCTCCGGGATCAGTAATTCACAATTGAACAGTAAAAATTATTGCATAGCGAAAAACAGTATAGTACTGTTTTTAACAGTATGGTAGGCAACCCTATTTATGGATGACCTGAAGGCTTCTTCCTTAAGCTTCGGGTTGTGATCTCTCAGGTGGTTCATGTTGAGGGCGAACAGGGTTGAAAGACCAAATAGTCCATGCAGCGCGGAGTACATCACCTCTGTCTGCGACTGTCGTAGAAGTTCTATTAACAGGGTTACTGGTAATTGAGAAAGCTATAAAAACGACCACATAACACTATAACCAGTTCCTAATAGTTTCCGAGATAGATTGAATTTTAGAGAATTTCATTAAAATGCAGACCTACAAACGAAAACCCTACTAAAACTACGAGTTTAAAATTTTTGGCACTACTCCTGATGTTGAAAAGTGACTTGAAGCGTTACAAATGAATTTATCTTAAAAAGTTACCTAATAATTAACTGTGCACTTTACGGTAAAAACATGTCCATATTTCTAGTTATCCATTAATATCGCAAACTTACAAATGTGGCAAACACAGGCAATAAGATTACAGTTAAGGTTCAAAGGTACGATGGTTCTCCGAGAGTATAAAGTTTCAACAGACCGTTTGGCAAAAAATTGTCATAGGATTTCTAATATTGTCATAGGATTTATCATTTTTATTATGGTATTTGAATATTGTGGCTATTACATCACGATTACTCATTAAAAGTGATCGGTTAACCAAACCTTTGGTATGGCGTCCAACAATTGTATAATTTTAAAAGAAATATTTACGTTGCAATTTAAAATGGATTCGCCTTGAAAAATCGCTAGGTAATCTATTAAAAGTTGCTGGGTAATCAAGCAGAACATGCAGGCCACGTTATAATGTTTCGTGTATCCGTAGATTTTCACTAATGTACAAATGAGAGGTCGTAAACCATCCAGAACGAAGTACGTCTAAAATTAGGCGTGCTGTCTCTTACGAACACACTATCGGTCGATCATAAACGTACGTACACTAAAGCTCAAACTGTAGATGTCGTGGCGTAGATCGACAATAATGAACGTACGCTTGCGCAAGTTAAGATCCAGTGGAATGTGACAGCTGCGTCTTTATGTTTAGAACGGACAACACCTCCGGTGCTCACGCGTGCACGGAAATCATCTACAGTTTCAGCTTTAGAGTACGTACGTTCATGATCGATCTACAGTGTGTTCATTAGGGGTCACTATGTTTAAAAAAACAAAAAACATGCGGACCGAGATGCGGGCATTGTTTTCATATAAGATTTATGCAGTGGAAGTGCGGCGGCTGCTCGCGGGGTATACTGAGAGAATACTTTAATCGCTACGATTAAAATTTCAATCACCGCAATTAAATTTTGCATCAAAATATGTGACAATTAAACTGTTTAATTGCTGCAATTGAATGGTGAATTCTGTTTAGAATTAATTGTGGTAGTGAGCTACATCAAATCAGTGTTTGTTAGAAAAATGTCACTGTGACTGTAGCTTAGTTTAATAGTTACGATTGAACCACGTCTCCAAGGTTATTCACTTGGTTCGTACCCTCAATTAAACAGGATTATTTATTACGGTTATTTATTTGTGACATTCTTTTCTTTTTCTACAGATAATGAATTAAACTGTTATAATGAAAAACTTTAATGCCAATACTGATTTTTTCTTAATTTAATACGGATAATTCCTTTATTCAATTGGAGGGATTAAAAAAAGCAAATAGGTTCAAAATAATCTTTATTCCTGGTAAAATAATTAATTAAAAATCATTATAACAAAAATTAAAATCTCTAGTTTATCATAACAAAGAAGTTATTATTGCACATAAAACGTCTGTTGCACCTACGAACACAAAATGTCATTGGAAAATTGTTACATATTTTGATCTTACAGCAAAGTTACCGGAAATGTACGACTCGTGTACTCCAAAGCCATACTTGACCATTAAGGTACCTATTCTGTTCCTGTCACAAAGACATAAGCACGCATAAAACTTATAGGAACACAAAATAGTACGTGATAGTAAAACCGAACAGCGAATGCACCTCACACCTGTCACCGTGCTGTAACCACTAACGAGTAACGACTAACTGAAGTGTAAAACTACAGTGAAGAGCATCTATCTCTATCGCACTCGCCCACTTGCCCTCTACAAAGAGGAAAAGAGATGGAGCACGGTAAACATCCCCCACCTCGGGAAACGACGTTATGCGTATTTCGTGACTTATCACAGCTGTAATATCCTTTGGCAGTTAAGATGCTTAATTGGAAGTTGCAGTACTTCAACCAGTTTAATTGTCATTGTAACCTGAAGTGTCTACGATAGGAATACTCATAACGACGGTTACTGATTTATTTTTATGGTAATTCTCGTTAATCATAACGATTAAAGTGTTTAATTGAAAGTAGTAGTACTTAAACCAGTTCAATTGTTACAAAAAGATGCGTTTTCTGTGACAATATCGAAGTATTAGAATTCAGTTTTTATGACTCACTATGAAGCTACATTTCAGAAACAGCACGCAACTTTAATATAGGCTATTAAAAATATACCAGTTAAACACTTTTTTTTGGTTTTCTCAGTGTATATAGACGGCGATACCCTAATCGCAGTCAGCCCAACCAGACTTTCCGACGTCTACGCGAAACAGGAACGTTTCGACGACGCCCCAGTTGTGCCGGTAGGCCTGGTCTATGTTCTTTCGAAATGGTGAACAAAATCCTACAGCATCCACCTACACCGTTGCTAGTCGCCTCAGTACGGTATTTTGCAGTGAAACGTGCAGTCAGTATCAGTACCATTACATGCCAGTACATATTTTGAAGAAAGACGAACGGATTTTTGTTGATTTATGCTTCATTTAGACGCCGAAGATTAACTTTTTTTAAATAGGAACCTTTAGACGGATGAGTCAATACAAAACTGAAAATCTATGGATAAAAGATACTTTATAACGTGGGCTACATGTTTACCGAAGTTTTAGTTAACCAATCACTTTTTATGACTGATAATGATGCAAAAGCACAATACTCAAGTACCCATAACATAATTAGAAATAAGATGACAAGTTTACGCCAAACGGTCTGTTGAAACTTTGTACTCTCGGAGATCCATTATGCTCTTAGAGCTTAAGTGCAATCTGTGTTTGCCATATTTACAAGTTTATGGTACCAATGGATAACTATAAAGATGGGCATGTTTTTACCCAAAAGTGCCCAGTTAATTATTTCGTGATTTTTTTTATAAATTCATTTTTTTGCAACGCTTCTTCAGGTCGCTTTTCAGCACAAGCTTATTTTGACACCATCTCAAGTGTTGATCTGATCACTCTATTTTACTCGATCATAACGTAATAGCATATTTTTTAAGGAGTAATGTCAAAAATTCTAAAATTCGACAATACAATTTTGTTTTATTAGGGTTTTCGTTCGAGGTTCTGCATTCCAATGAAAATCTCTTAAATTCAACTTATCTCGGAAACTATTAGAAATTGGTGAATTTTACAGCTTACCACCTTTACTATCACCTCCCCATCAAATATCTGTATCAAATTACCAATAACCCTGTATATCGAACAGTTTTAGCCGATCTTCATGGACGTTTAGAATTGTATCGTAGTTTAGTACAACGACGCTGCAGATACCCCAGTTGATCATGGTCTCGTTGGAGAACTGGAAACTAAACAGGACCGGCGAATTCACGTATACCTAGGACATACATACATCCGTTTTATACAAAATAGAAGGGTTGCATCAACGAAACGACTTCTCTATTAGATACAATTTTTGCTTTCGAACATATGTGATAATTATATTCTCGGTCCAGGAAAGATATTTTGACATGATTACTGCTAAATCACGCTAATCTGTATAACTCGGAACAATCTGGCCATCTATGTTATAATCGTACATAGGGTTGTATTTGCTAACGCGTGAATATTATGTAAATGATGAAAATAATATTCTTAGTAGTAATGATAATCAGTGCTGTAACCAGAGTACGAAGCGCCCGTGGCAAGCCTGCAGTTAACTAAGGGCCGGTTTCTCAATTTCCAGTTAAAAGTGTCAAGTAGCTAGCTGCCAGATAGCGTTTCTATGGATACAACTGTCAGATAAGATTTACGTGAATTCATAAGTTGAACCTTCAATTGTTTAAACAATTTATCTGACAGATAACCGTTAACTTCTAGATAAGTATTTAACTGGACATTGAGAAACCGCCCCTAAGAGTGACAAATAGTAAACAACAATTTTAAAGCACCTCGTGAAATCTCAGTCAACCCTATTATACTATCAACTCTAATAGTGGGCTGTATATACCATGATATAACTGTTATTACCGGCATTGTTATAAAAATATCCTTAATGCCATGTCCAGATTTGGATGCTACAAATTTTCAAAAAGTAGAAGGCTGTTCAGTTGTTGAGTTAGAATAATCGACCTAGCTGTAGGTATTGATGAATATTTCAAAAAATTATGAATCTGGTAGGAGTTGTGTGTTGCTTCATACTTTGAAATTCCTGTCTCCTAACTTTCATCAGATACCTAGTTTCTTTGGCGGAATTTTACCTGAAAGCTACTACTGTATAAATTCTCATTCCACCAGTGGCGGTTCCTGTATTTCTGAAAGAGGACCGTCATTAAATTTAAAATATTAGGACTACTCGAAAATCCTTCTAGAGATTGCTGAGGCTGCATCTCTACCCTGCACATAATAAGAACTTTCAGTTTCCACAAGTACCTGCATCAGTTATTTCTTAATTTTTTTTCTAGTTAGTATCATAAAAAGTCATTCTTAAGAGTGTTTTACTTATCACTCATCACAAAATGTTATTACTTAAAAGTGTTTTATCTATCATCCCGCCTAACCAAGAAAAAAAAATGAAGTCAAGTTGATTGACTCAGTACTTCCCACACATTACGCTGATACCAGTTTATTATTTTCCCATAGCATGAAGCTTTAGTCTAAGATCCCTTGCAACCAAATAATTGCCAACCCCCCCCCCCCCCTAAAATTGTCTTATGCCGCTAGGTCTTTCCTTCATAGGTCAATGGACAGCCTATTATCGATACTACAAACTTCTCAGTTTTACAAGCCACCCCCCCCCCACAGCAACCTCACTTTCACCCCCACCCAAAAAACTGGTAGGAAATGATCAGGACCCCTTAAACATCTAAAAACCGAATTTGAGTTGCTTTCATACTTGTCGCGTTCTTTGATTATTGCTACGCTGCCACTGACAAGATTTTTAATAAACATACGCGTTTCCCATTCTCACCACGGTAACAATATACTGCGTCAAAATTTCATTAGAATCAATTTAATAGTGTCCACGTTACAAAATACAAAACGATTTAGATCAATAAATTCTCGTGTAGTATACAGAAAATTCTAAGTCCCTTAGTTTCTGTAATAGGCTAGGCAATGTTCGGATGCACCTAAAAAGGTGATTTGTGTCGCTAGACCTTCCTTCACAGGTTCATGGACAGCCTATTATGAGTACAAGAATTTTTTTAATTTTTCAACCCCCAACCCCCCAACCACCCCAATTTCACCCCTACCCAAAGAAACGCAGAAAATGATCAGGAAGCTCTAAAACGCTTAAAAGCGAAGTTTGAGCTGTTTTTATATTTTTAGTTTTTTTATCATTTCTGCGCCGCCACTGGCACGATTTATCAAAACCATACGCGTTTTCCATCTTCGCCATGGTAGTAATAAATGCCGTTTCAAAATTTCATTAAAATCAATTCAACAGTTTCCTCGTTACAACGATCTGACGCAATACTCTCGTATGTTTACATCAAAAAAAAATTCCAAGTCCTTTGCTTTCTGTAATAGGCAAAGGCAATGTTCGGATGGACCTAAAAAAGTTACTTATGTCGGCAGGCCTTCCTTCACAGGTCAGTGGACAGTCTATTATGAAAGCAACAATTTTACAATCCCCCGCCCCCCAACCACCCCAATTTCACCCCCACCCAACAAAAAAGTAGAAAATGATCAGGGACCCCTAAAACGCCTAAAAACGAAGATTCAGCAATATTTAATTTTTTTCATTTTTTGCTAATTACTCCGCCGCCTATGCACCGATTTTCAAAATTATAGGAACATTACCTACTACGACCCCACAGGATACCGCTGCCCAAATTTCATCACAATCCATGCAGCGGTTACTGAGATTACGAGGGTAGAAAAACGCGACAGACAGAGAGACAGACAGACCGACAGACAGACAGACCGACAGACCGACAGACCGACAGACCGACAGACCGACAGACCGACAGACCGACAGACCGACAGACCGACAGACCGACAGACCGACAGACCGACAGACCGACAGACCGACAGACCGACAGACCGACAGACCGACAGACCGACAGACCGACAGACCGACAGACCGACAGACCGACAGACCGACAGACCGACAGACCGACAGACTGACCGACGGAAATGAGTGACGTGGATTTTCGTTATGTACACATCATAAAACGCCCAAAAAACGTATTATCTCAAAATCGAAAATTTTCGCGATCACAATACTCCCCTCACCTATCGGTGTGGGAAGTAAAATCGTCTAGCTTAGAAATCGATCTCCTAACTCCTGTATTGAAACGTCTCAGCGCAACCTATTGAACCAATCAACTGTCCGATTCATTTACTTTTTATTTTGTCCTCTAACGAAAGTTGTCCAAAGATTATATTGTCATGCGTTCACCCGATTATACATTTTAACCAATAGGCTAGTAGCGGTTAGGTTAGAACAGCTAATGTAAACAAACAAAAGAAAAGGACTGAGGCTCATCAGAAAAAGTGGTTTCTGTTTATATATCACCTGTAACCCTTTGACTTTCATTAGTTATTTTTAAAGTCGATTGATGTGTGGTTGACCAATAGGACTGTCGATAACGTGCGGATGACCTGATGCGAGCGCTGTGGGTCCGCTACCTGTGCCTTGATCTTCAGTCAAACACGTGACGAGACACTGATTATATTGTGAGCGAGTGCCAGTTTTTATAGTCTGAGCACTGTGTGTTACTTACAGATCAGGCAATCGATTGTAGCTAGAAATAGGTACTTGCACTACATACAGGCCTCCAAAAAATTATTTTTTTGTCTCTTACTGTGGGGGGATGCGGTGCATTGCGCCTTAAGGAGGAACCGCCCTTGTATTCTACAAAAGAAAAAATCAGTACAGCAAACTGCGATCAAGCAACAGCAGAACTTTTATGAACCAGAAGCATAGATAAAAAATAGAAAAGAGATCAGAGATCATATAAGAATAACAACCATGGTGGCATGAGGTTAACATATGTCCGCAACTTTTCGAGAGTGCAAGATGGTTGTTAAACTGTATTCGGTAATATCGCCTTGCGTGGAATCTTTGTGTTGCGCCCGTGGAGAGTGCCTTCTTTGCCATGCCCTTGTCACTGCACTGAGATAATTATTGCTAACACTGACGATAATCAGTTCTTTCTAATGAGACTCACAACTTCTGCTTGTCTCTTAACCTTGCAATTGTTGGGCATTAAATTGTATATCTAAGTATTCACTCTCATACTTATTGAAATCATTAACTGAATTTTTCTGAATCTAGTGGTCTCTGCTACACCAAAACCCACAAATATACAAGAAAGCTGGCGAACAGTTAAGTGGTGGAGAAAACGAAGTTAAAAGCGCGGCGAGCAAAATTAAAGCCGAGATAATAAATACGGATAAAAGCACAGTATAGAGGAGGTAGTGTAGCTGCAACTCTTTTAGACCAGACAGAGCAAAGCCGTTTATTGCGGACTTCTACTACCAACTTCGTTTTAGCTTTTAACAGAACGGTGAATGTGCTCCGGCTACGGAACAACAAATTGCAGCGCCAAATGAAACTCCTTTAAAACAGGTCTTTTGTTTAAATTGAGCTGGAGCAGTTCGACTCCTCGAGGACAGTTTATTAAACTTTTGGACTGGATGGACGCTTTAACAACAATAGGTATAAAGTTTGTTCGTGAAGCACCTTAAACTGATTGCCTTATGTTTGAAAGCAGTTGGAGGTTTGTTGAATCACTTTCAGCTATTAGTCTAGTTGAGGAGTATTTATCTACAAGAAATTATAATATATCCCATGAAGTCGTGTTTTCAGCAAAAATATCAAATTAAATTTGATGGTATAAGTCCCTTCACAGTTCCTTACCTCTAGCTATGTTATTTGTTGCAGAACTTTTATTTTTTATTTTGGCAGGGTCACAGTAGCACTCATTACGAGTGTAGGTGGGTTCTGTGCTGCATGTGCATGCTAGTCACTATTAACCAATACTGTATGGTGCTTTTCATCTTCCACACCATACCATAGACGAGAGAGTATTTTAATCACGAATGTTTTCAGTTTTGAGATAACATGTTTTTTTGGTACTTTATTATACAGGGATTAGTAGTTCGATACAATAGTTTATGGAGGTGATGGTAGAAGTCATAAGCTAATGTATAGATTGTCCAATTCCTAATAGTTTCCGAGATAAATTGAATTTTAGTGAATTTGATTAAAATGCAGACCTGCAAATGGGAACCCTAGTAAAAAGAAATTTTATTGTCGGATTCAGGATTTTTTGGTATTGGTCTTTATAAAATATGCTATTACGTCATCACCAACTTAAAGACTACGATCATGTATCGGACACTACGCGAGATCTCAAAATCAGCATTTGTTGAAATGTGAATTCAAGAAGGGCAGCCCCGGGGGCAAGAGCGCAGCCAACTAACCTACAGCGGTGAGCAATGAAATATGTAACAAATGCATACACAGGCTAGAATGACTTAATAAACAGTTAATCAATCGCATTTGGAGAGGGTAATGAAAATGACTGAATAATATTAACATGAACATTTAATGAGATTGCGAAGTTAAAAAAAAATGATCGATAAAATTTAAATGCAATATAAGAGGTATGTACATATATACTCGGGTATATAGTACAAACTTTTTAATGTACGGTATACTCGTAATGCCTGAACGATTATTGATATCCTTTAAAATGATGATCCGATATGATATTGCTGTTAACGGGATCAAAAATGTATATTTGTACTGGGTGGTCAGAAAAAATGCAAAGTGCTGTATCTCAGAAACTATTCGCCATAGTTTCTTGCAGTATATATAAAAAGTTATTACTAAAGTGGCTATAGACATATAGACATATAGATGGAAGACCGCGAAAAATATTTCCAGATTTCCAAGGGGATCACCAGGAGGCGTAATTGCCGTCTTAAACATTTGAAGTGATTTTTCACTGAAATCTTCTTAGTAAATGTTATCAAAAATATGCTTTTCCAAGCTAGAATTTACTCCAAAATTTTTGTTAAACACTTTATGACGTATAGATTAAGATAAAGTGGTGGGGTAGTGCGAGGTAAATTAACGTTTTTAAAAATAAACAGCTTAACTCCTAAAAACGACTGAACGGATTTCAACAAGCTTGGTCTTATTGTCACATTAATTTATTGTTCCATATTACCTATGATATCTTTAAATAATTTCACTTGTATTGAACATACATTGTATTTACCTTTAGGGCCAGCGTCACGAGCTCCTGAAAATGTCAGATAGCTCATCTACATATTTTGTCTTTGTCACTTGACATAAGAAAGTGGCAAAAACTCATGGTTAGGCTACCTGACACTTAACAGGAGGTGGTCAAACTGACCCTTAAAGTAATATTATTACCTATCTCATATTTTTACATAAATTATTTTAAAAACCAACCAACAACCTGAATCTATAGCAAAACCTTTTATACCGTATTGGCCTGGATTAGCAGATAGACTAGAATAACTGGTACAGAAATAAAATGTCATGACCCTTTAGAAGCCCACAAAAAGGATAAAGGGGTATTTGAGAAGGGTCAAGGACCAAACAGACCCGCTCATTACAACAATGGTTTATCGCAAACTATGGACACGTGGGAGTATATACATCGGAACAACGAAGCGATCTATAAACACGAGGATTGCAGAACATCAAGCTAGCGGTCGACGTTATACAAACAAGTCAGCGGAAGTTGAACATGCAATTAAAGAAACAGACCATAGGATGAGATATGAAGGAACTCAGGTTCTTGCCGCCACGTATTCCTACTACGCCAGACTTCACAGCAAAGCCATCGAAAAACAGGAACATCACAACAATTTCAAAATAAAAGAAGAAACACAGAAAGTCAACCAGGCATGTGTATATCGATCCTAAAGGACCTGAAGACACCGTCAAACTACAATACATCCTTCACACTCATTCTCGTCCTCTCGCACAAACCGGATCAATCCAATAGTCCACGGAGTCGTGATAGGTATACTAGCGGTATAGAGGACTTAGTATGTAGGCTTCTTTCCATATTCATCCTTTTGTGATTCTTTGTATTGAATTGCCTCAGCTCGTCTACTATTCAGTGGATGGATATATAATAACAATGGGACCATAAGTATGTTTGAGGCAGCGGCTTCTTTTTTACCAGACAGTTCTGGTGACAGATCTGCCAAATTGGATGCACGTACTTGCGGCGAAGACTGATTGACCATCCTTGCCTCCTTGATATGACGCTGAGACACTCCAAGGTAAGTAAAAGTAACTTAAGGAGTCTTGGAAGGTGCCTTTTTTAAATGATAGCAACTCTGTTTGAACCCCAGTTTCACTTGATGTTGTAGTGAACTGGTGGTGACACCAAGCGTTTGATTATCAACCGAAAAACATTTCAACAGTCGCACAATCAGCTGATGAGACGTCCAATGTCTTTCGATAGTTAATTCAGGCCATATAAAGGTTTCGCTTGTGTATTGCACGGAGTCTTGTGCGACACACCTGTCAATCAATACGTTCTCCTTGCAGCCCGCAACTTCTTTCTTTTACCCTCTCTGTTCGCACACTTGAGAAATATAGAATTCAAAGCTTGAAAGATGATACGTATGTACAGGATTCCGATGAAGAGCTTGCAACATGCATTCAAGCATGTTATTCGCCTATATTTTTTGAAATCAGGCAAATCTCCGGTCTTTGAGAGAAGCACCCTTGACAAATCACGCCGGAATTGGCTGTTCCTTATTTAGCGAGAATTGGCTAAAAACCGGTGGTGACTAGAAAACATTTTCAACCGGTAGGTACTCAGGCGATCCCGGCCAGGGGCTGCGACGTCCTTTGCGTCTCGTAAGGCGCCAAGAATTTATTCCGCGTTTATCGGATGATGCAACACAATTTAAGTTAGGAGTCGCCCTACCAACGGTTTCGAGCCGTGCTAAGGTCAGAGTGTCTGCTTGGAGAGGCTTGGACTGTTCCTAGATGTCTCTCCAAAAAGGCTCCACGCGATCAGCAGTTGGCGGCGGCTCTATGGCTGGTGGTCGCTGTTGGAAGAGACGAGAAAATAGACCAGCGTCGGTACTCTCTAACTTAAGATATAGAAACATGTTTCTATCACCATGACGACCATGACAATGGGGCAGTTTCGGGTGCCTATCACGTGTTTACTACGCTGTCACGACAGGCTGTCATATTTACGAGGCCACTCGATCCCATAGTACATAGTGCATAGAAACACGTTTCTAAGTTACAGAGTACCGGCGCTGACCTCTCGCTCGCACCACCAACAATTACTTAGTAGCGATTAGCATCCGTATCCTGTCAAGACAGTGTTGCGTGACAAAAACCAAAACAGCTTAACTGAGTGTGTGATGGTCGCGCTTTGAAACGTAGGCTATATGGCGCACGCGGCGCGTAAATGGTTTTCCATCTGCTCTATATTCCATCACACACTAGATACGGGTTGCGTCTCTGTGCTCTGTGAACAGTAGATTCTCTCACTTAGTTAGCTTCATAGCCGCAGCATAAACCACTGTCTCATCCTCTCTCTTTAAATCTGCCAGCTTGAAGGACTTCTTGTTCTTATGGAACGCTCTTCGGTCATTTAGAACCCAAGTCAGACAACTTTAGACAAAATATGTAGATAAGCTATCTGACACTTGTGAGGAGGTGGTGAAACTGGCCCCTCTGGCCCCCTGAGAGGGGAGCGTGTGTTGCTCTGGGTGCATTTTACACCACATCTCATGCATGCGGGACATGTATCCCACACGGCTCCGGCGCGGGCATCTGCTTATTATTATTACCCTGATTTTCTAAGTTTCACTCGCGTCACGCAGTAGCAACAAATATTCATGGGCTGTGCCAAGTCACCACCTGAACTAGTGCTGATCTGAATTTAGGAAGGATGGTACAATATTACAGGTATACTTTTGGAATATTTTTTGTAACGCTTCGTTTAGGCCTAATTTGTGTAGATGTGGTGTGAGAGTGTGGTGTATGATTTTGGCTGCAGACTTATGTCTAGCTGTGTACTCGGTTCCAGCGATAGTTTTGCATGCGCTTGTTATGGGGTCTACTGTTTCTTTTTTATGGTGATATTTCCTGCAATAATCGACGGTTATAGATAGATCTTTAATTACGTATTTCGTGTAGTTTCGAGTCGCAATCACTTGGTCCTGGATAGCAAGAATAAAACTGTCGGTTTCTGGAAAAAGGTGGCCATCCTGCAGCGAGGTGGGTGACTGCCTTTCATTAATTTGCTGCTGAGCAACACGGCATGTGTGTTTTCCATGGAGTGTTTTCTGCAACCAGGGGCTTATTTTTTCTTTTTGATTGTGTGCGTCTGCTGTGTGGTCGAGGCGGGATACTTGTTGTTTGCTTTCACTACTGACCTATGTAGGTTTGTTTGGTTTGGAAAAAATATGAGCGTTTTTATTTTCCTTGTGTATAAAGTGACTGTATATCGATAATTCTTCTGCCCCCTTGGTTTCTGTCTAGGATAAGACTTTGCTTGCACGCTTTTGTATGACATGTTTCGTGAGCTCCATTCGTATGAGTATGACGACGCTTGCAGTGTCACAGGGCCACCACTTGATGATGTGAGGAGTATGTAAGGACCGGTATCGCAGATGTATTAATGGCTCCTGTAAGATTTCTCGAATTCGACTTTGTTTTTAGTAGTCTCTAAACTCTTGTGTTAGTTGAGCCTTGACTTGTGTGTGGTCGATCTTAACGCTTTCAATGAAGCCCAGGTACCTGTAGGTTGCATCCTTGTCCATGTTGTCCAGCGTTTGGCCAGCCTACCTTTCATCTTCGAGAGATACCATTGGCCTTTATTGATATGGAGCACTGGAGCACCTTGCATTTGATCATTTCAAATTCCATCCTGACGTCTAACGTACTACTCCTGTTATTCTGAGCAATTCTCTCAGTTGCACTTCAGTGGCGGCGTATAGTTTTATACCACCCATGTAGAGGAGGATAAAGGGTAATATTCCAGCCATCATAGCTTCTTAACCACTTTACTTAGGGCTAAGATGTATACCTATATTTTTTAAGAAACACCATGTACTATCGCTTAGAAATAAAAAAATGAAGTCAAGTGAATTGACTGGTATCTATGTACATCAGAAAGTTCTGAGTCCCTTAGTTTCTGTAATAGGCAAGGAAACGTTAGAAAGGACCTGAAAAAGTGTATTATGCCGCTAGGTCTTTCTTTCACAGGAAATGGACAGTCTATTATGCATACAACAAACTTTTCACTTTTAGAACCCCCACCCTCAGCCACCTCAATTTCACCCCTACCCAAAAAATATAGAAAATTATCAGGAACCCCTAAACATCTAAAAACGAAGTTTGAGCTGTTTTCATATTTTTGTTTTGTGATTATTGCTACGCTGCCACTGGCACGATTTCTAACAACCATACGCATCTTCCATCCTCACCACCATAATAATAATGTGTCAAAGTTTCATTAGAATCAATATAATAGTTTCCAAGTTACAAAATACAAAACGATCTAAAGCAATAGATACTCGTATGTACACAGAAAATTTCCCTTAGTTTCTGTAATAGGCAAGGCAACATTCGGATGGACCTGAAAAGGTGATTTATGTCGCTAGGTCTTCCTTCACAGGTCAGTGGACAGCCTATTATGAATACAACACATTTTTCAGTTTTTCAACCCCCCCACCCCCAGCCATCTCAATTTCACCCCCACCCAAAAAAAACTTAGAAAATGATCAGGAACCTCTAAACCGCTTAATAACGAAGTTTGAACTGTTTTTATATTTTTAGTTTTTTCTTTATTATTTCTCCGCCATCACTGACACGACCATACGCATCTTCCATCCTCGCCATGGTAGTAATACTGTGTCAAAATTTCATTACAATCAATTCAACAGTTTCCTCGTTACACAATACAGAACGATCTAAAGCAATACACGTACATGTCTATGTTTACACCAGAAAAAGTTCTATGTCCTTTGGTTTTTGTAATAGGCAAGGCAATGTTCGGATGGACCAAAAAAGTTATTTATGTCTCTAGGTTTTCCTTCACCGGTCAGTGGACAGTCTATTATGAATGCAATAATTTTTTCAATTTTACAACCCCCCAACCACCCAAGAACACCTAAAATGCCGAAAAGCGAGGTTTGAGAAATATTTGAAATTTCTTGTTTTTTGCGAATTACTCCGCCGCCCATGCAAAATTCTAGCAGCACTACCTACTACGACCCCACAGCTTATTGCTACCCAAATTAGTTCACAATCCGTGCAGCGGTTACTGAGATTACGAGGCTATAAAAACGCGTACGGGACAGATTGACAGACCGACACACAGACCGACAGACAGGCAGACAGATCGACGAAAGTGAGAGACGTGGATTTTCGGATCATAAAACGCCCAAAAAACGTATTATCTCAAAATCGAATATTTTCGCGATCACCATACTCCCCTCAACTGTCGCTGTGGGGAGTAAGTTACAGCTTAGATTTTTTTTAAAAACTAAAATTAAAAAAAAAACACGCAAAAATTACATAATTATTTTCCTGCGGCAATTTTTTTGCCCTGATATGAGATTAAATTTGGAAAGTTTACCATTAGTTTATGGCTTACATGTTTCGCTATCGAATGAGACTTATTTTGTGTATGTAGAGCCTCTACTTAGGTAGTTATGCCTAAATTAGTACAACATTCGTGCATCAATTAAGCAAAAAATAAAATGGCCGCCATAGTATTATGGTGAGAGAAAAACTACTTGTGGGGGATGATTTGTCGAAAAAAATCAACGTATGTTATCCCCATAAAGGCTCCGACACCGATGACCGGACACATTGTATAACAGTATGGATGTCCTCTACGTTACTGTCGTTAGTAATTTATTAATTGTGGTATTATTTTGGCATTTATTGCGTGTAAATTTGTTAAATATTGTTTTTAAAAATTAGTCTGTGCAGGGGATCTCGCAGTACATTGTTGGTGCCACACAGCTTGTTATATTGTGTTTTCATCAATTGTTCGGCAGATTCTGCGATAGAGTGATGGAGTAATGGTTCCGCTTTCTGTGGTTGTAGAAGGTAAGTTAGTGGATCTATTTCTATGTATGCTGGTGTCATTGGTTATGTCTGTGTTTGGAGTCTGGTTATTTCGGACATGAATGTTTTGTCTTTCTGTGATGAATATGATATGATATTGATGATATTATTATATTTCTACAAACATAGATGTGCAGCCCCGGCTCCAACACATCGAGCTGCTCTTCCTTTACCCAGTGACTACTCATCACATTGTGAGTTAAGCAATCACTGGGTCCACGAATCGTGCACCCTAAGTAGACGGAGGGATGCAAGGATGACTGCCTTCTGCATTCTGGCGGCTGAGATGCGCGCCGTTGCACGGCACACCGGCATTTTGCGCACTGTAGTGGGCAGCGTATTCCTCATTCCACCTAGGGATCCAATGACCATAACTAGCAGACTTACAGTGTAGCCTGGCCAGAGCGCGCAGTTGTAAGCAACTCCTGATATTTGGCCATCTGCTATTCCTCCTTAGAGACGATGTTATCCTCGGCAGGTGCGAAAAACGAACATCGTCTTCTGATGGAAGAAAAGATGGCGAATAATGAAAAGCGTTGTATAAGTGCTGTCCTGAAAAATTGCAAAAGGTGCGGTTCTGTTGCAAAAACGGGCCCTCAGTGTATTAACTGCAAGACTGTTATCCATCCAGGATGTGTGAAATATATTAGAAACCTGCAGAAGATTGATACGAAGTCAGTTATTTGTTGTAATGGTGACGAATCCTCAGATACCACAATCAAAGTTATGGAGGAAGAACAGAGTGACGACGATGGTGACATATCCTTCTGCAGTGTCAATGAGATAATCGATGCTGACGTGAGTGAGAAAGATAACTTGCTATTGAAAGAGTTGATTAAACACAAAAATTTTATAATTAAGACTCAACAACAAACGATTAAAAGTCTAATTGATCAGGTAGCAATGTTATCAAAACGTTTGGAGCACCTAACGACATCTGCTACCAGGAACTATGACCAGTCAATTATCAGCAGTGATAACCAACAAGAAGTAACCTTCAAGAAGCGCATCGATAAACCGAGTAACTTCAAGATAGACAAACCATCGAGTTCTTCAAATCTACCAACAGTAAGTCAATCGAGGACTCCGGAAGGTGCCACTATTACTATAGATAGACAACAGGTGGCATCTGCAATCGAGCAGGCCCAGGCTAAAGTGGGGGTGGCTGGTACTAGTGCTACATCTCCGCATACTTCGACGGCCAGACAATCAAGCGATGGAGGTGCGAGCGCAAGTAGCTGGCACCTGGTGGAAGGCAGGAGGAAGCGAAACCGACGGAGTTTACTTGTTGGAAACGGACCCGATGACTGTGTGGTCAAAGGTGTTGAAAAACGTGTAGCGTTGCATGTCAGTAGGATACATCCAGCTACGGCATTATGTGATATGGAATCTATGGTGAAGGCAAAGTTTCCAGAAGCAACTGTTGAAAGTATTCAATCTAAACATCCCGATATTTATTCATCTTTTAAAGTAACCTTATCACACAGCAATTTTAAATCTGCCCTAGATGTTTCTATATGGCCAAAAAATACTTGTATTAACCGTTTTTTACAGAGCAGGAGGAGAGCTCTGATGGTAACTTAGCTTTTCAACCAAATCTCTTATTACTCAATATTCAGTGCATAAATTCGGATAAAATTAATGAGCTACATGTCACGTTATCAAGTCATAATAGCATTGCATTCGTCTGTTTGTCCGAAACATGGGCCACGGATGACTCCATAAGTCAGTGTATAATACCAAATTTTCACTTGAGTAGTTCCTTTTGTAGAACTCAGTATAGAGGTGGAGGTATAGCTATATATAGCAAAATTCACATCAATCCCAGTTCTGTTGACTTAAGTCAATTTATAGTTGAAAAACACATTGAATTATGTGCTATTCAGTATTATAGTGGAATTAAATGTACTATAATTATTTTATGCTATAGATCCCCATCAGGTGATATGAAATTGTTTACTGATAACCTGAATAGAGCTCTCAATTTTATATATAAACCCAATATTGATATTATTCTCTGTGGTGATTTCAATATAGATTCTTACAACCATAATAGTCAGCACGAGCACTTAATTCAGATTTTAAGCGAATTCAACTTATATCCAGAGATACAATGGCCTACCAGAATCGGTCGTACTTCTATATCCACAATAGATCAAATTTTCACAAACTTCGATCACAGATGTACCAACTGTGTCATAGATAATACCATATCTGATCACAGAACAGTACTTTTAGAATTATTAGACCATTCTATAATTGAAAACAAACCGACCAATGTGACAAAAAGAACCTTTGATACTGATTCTGTACGTAATTTCACGTCGGATTTACGTAATGAAGACTGGTCAGTATTGTATACTATGCCAGATGTTAACAGTGCATTTGACTATTTCTATCGAGTGTTTGATTACTACTTTCAGAAACATTTTCCACCACGAAAGCGAGTAATTACAGGAAAAAAATTGTGGGTAAGTGATACTATCAAAAAATCCAGTTCGGAGCTACGGAAACTTCATTCATTGGTAAGCGTATTACCTGCCAGTAAACCAACATATCAAGAGGCAAAGAAGCGACATCAAAAACTGGTTCGAGACACGAGAAGGGTCTATTATCAGAAAAAAATTTTTGCATCCCATAACACCACAAAGGCTGCCTGGCTTATAGTATCCGAGATTACGGGCAAAACTAGATCATATAAAAATATTGTTCTAGATAAAGAGGGAATTGAAATAACTGATCCATATAAAATTTCAAATGAATTCAACGCGTACTTCAAAAATGCTCCTCTAAACATAATTAAAGATATTCAGAAAAATTGCAATAATGATGTAACCCCCTTAAATGTAACCCATAACAACAAAATTGTTTTGTATCCCTACACAGATGAAGATTTTTTCAATTTAATTCACCGGAAACTAAAAAACAAGATCTCTTCTGGTGTAGACGAAATTCCCAACTTTTTAGTAAAGCGAGTTTTACTGTACATCACAAAACCTCTTGTATATCTTGTTAACTTATCTTTTTGTAACGGAGTGTTCCCAAATAATCTCAAGATAGGTAAGGTCACTCCTATACATAAAAAAGGGGATTTTACTCAGGTTGCCAATTATAGACCAGTGACTGTGCCGTGTTGCTTTGCAAAAATTTTTGAATATTGTTTCTTGGAGCGCCTGATTGCATTTTTAGATGGTAACGATATATTGTCACAAAACCAACATGGTTTTCGTAGCGGGCGATCAACAGCTACAGCGTTACACTCTTTTTATAATAAGCTAGTCAACTATATAGAGGATGGAGAATGTCCCGTTGGTATTTTCGGTGACCTTAGTAAGGCTTTTGATTGTGTTAATCATGATCTATTGTTGCAAAAATTGTCTAGCCTCGGGATTGGCGGGTCATCGTACCGATGGATAAAGTTTTATTTACAGAATAGGTCGCAATACGTGTCTATAACGTACACTCGCGAAACCGAAATAAAACATGTAAAATCTGAAACGATAGATGTAGGGGTAGGTGTGCCACAAGGGTCAATCCTGGGTCCGGTGTTATTTTCCCTATACATCAATACTCTTGAGCAGTCGGATAACTCGGCCTATTTTACATTATATGCTGACGATGCCTCAATCGTTGTATCCAACAAAGAACATGTAACTCTAGAAAACAACTGCAATAGCTTACTAGACAACATCAGTAACTGGTTCAAAAATAACCAGCTCCATTTGAACAGTGGAAAAACAGCAGTAGTTAGATTTCACAATGTCCAAAGGTCTATGGAGCCGTTGGGTATAGTGTTAGATAACTTGGTTTTACAGTCCGATCTGGAGACCAAGTTTCTGGGACTCTACCTTGACGATTGCCTCAATTATAAAAAACATTGTAACTACATATCAACCAAAGTAAATTCACAATCCTATATGATTAAAAACTTAAGATCAATTTTTAATGAAAGCCAGTTATTGATGCTGTATCATGCACAGATTGAGTCTCGTCTGCGGTATGCGCTTTGTATTTGGGGCTCATCCGGGTATGCTCAAAAAGTATTCTTGAGCCAGAAAAGGGTAATTAGATGTATAGTAGGGGTTGATAGCACCTATAGCTGCAGGGAACTATTCAGAAAATTAAATGTATTAACGTTACCGGCTCTGTTTATCTACGAAATGGCTGTATATACCTTTAATACCAAGGAGAACTATAAATTAAATAAACATATCCATGACATCGGTACAAGACAGCAACTTGATATTCACGTACCTTTTACAAAATATAAGCTTGGCAGCAGATCACCAAATATTCTTGGTCCAAAAATTTTTAATAACTTACCAGACAGTATAAAGTATATAACTAGCTTAAGAGTATTCAAAACTAATTTGAAAAGCTATCTTATCTATCACAGTTTTTATTCCATTAATGAGTATATTAGTATTTAAGTGTTTGACCTTATAATATTTGTTTTGTTTATTTTTCTCTGTCACTCGATTGTTTTATACAATATTTATATATTTTGTGTACTTGTATATATGTGTATGGACATGTATCACTCTTGACGAATCCTATACATTTTTTTTTAATGTCAGTTGGATAATAAATGATGATAATGATAATAATGATAATGGTGGTCAGGGACGATTATGTTGGACATTTTTACCTGTACAAGCTCGAGCGTGGGGAACGAGTAATTCCCGTAAATACAGCATCTCTCGTTCTCCACAACGGACTTTATATCCTCTGGAGCGTCTGGTAGTACTGGAGTCTTATCTATACCGTACGAGTGTCTTAGACGATAGTAGAGTACTCGTAACCAAAAGTTAGCTGTAGAAAAAATAGCATCAGAAGAGAGATCTTCCTGGGTCCGTATGAAGAAAAGGTTGTATAAAAGGATATTCTACTTGAGATGAGTTATGGCTTAGAAAATAAAGATGTTTACTCAAAAAAATGTACCATGGATCCAAAAAAGAGAACTATGGCTCTAGAAAGGGTAATCGTGGTTTCAGAATGAGCATGCCACAACGTCTAAAAAAGGTGGCCTGCTAAAAAAATATTCTCGGAGAAGTTGGTCTTTTCAGATAATCATAGCAGTTGGTGCAAACCTATTTTAGAAACCTATATTCAATTTTCAAGTCAGAATGTGATCATTAAAGAAATGGTTGGGTCATGCTGCCGTAACTGCACGGCTTAACGTTTATCGAGAAAATGGTGCGGTCAGAACAGGCGTCCTTTGGGTCCTTTGAGCTTCAACGAGTCTCACTGTGCAATGTAGTTGTAACTTTTGAAGAACTTGAATCACCTGGCTTATAGAAAGCTTCCAGTTGCAAGCACACATTACAGGTGTTGTGCTTCTTACTGACAAAGCTTACCAGAAGCTATTTTGAATTCCCGTATCAGCATAAGTTTGGGGTCAACGATTTTTGCGCAACTTGTTGCATCCCAATGAGTTAGTAGTACAGGCGGGTAAAAGGTCTGTGTAATTGGTTTTTTAATCTATCATACGTTTTATTATAGCTGAAACCGCTCCTGTCCTAGTTCGTAGCAGACTGTGAGGCGCCACTGCGCCAGTTACGTTTCATTCCACTCCGAAAAATGTTTTATTTAAAAGCGCCGGCATCGTAATCCTGTTGTGGATCTAAGGCAAGACACGCTATCCTCCAAGCGGCGATAAATAATCCCTTCGTGGAGAGTTAGCACGTTAACTCCGATGCCGAGTTTTTCTCACCATCCTTCCCCTTTTCCCTTCTTTCCGGAGTACCTCTCTATTTGAAAGTGTATATCGTAAATAAGACACACTGTCCACATTCGAAAGACGATTCACTAATAAACGCTGCTGCTTTTTTTATGTTGTCACCACATCGGCCTCGAAGTTTTTGTCAATAGTCTTTAAGAGCGTCTAATGGTTCGAGAGTCATTCCAGATCAAAGTGACTACGGACCTGACCCCTGTTATTTGTACCTAAGGGGTCTGCGTATACTAATTTATATACAGGGCGTCCCTGAATTTTCTTGACACATGATATTTTCGTAACAAAAAAACTTCAAATTAAAACTGAGTGGCATTTTTGAGAGTACTATAGGGTTTATCATACCATGCTTTTAAAACATTTTTTTGTACTTCAACCCTTAAAACTCACCCTCAACTGTTGTTTTTCATATAGAACCAAATAGTTTTTTCTAAACACATATTAAGTCCTTATATTATTTGACATTTTGCAGTCCTTTGATTTTACACGCAAACTTAGTTTTTTCGGAACACTCGGAATAACAGAAATAATTCGGCATAGAGCTAGAGTTAATGTTTGAGATCATATTTTGTGAAAGTTTGTAGCTAAGGGTCGTAATCATAGTCGATAGTTAAGGGTTCCTTAATACTTGAGGACCCCTTACGTAAGGCTCCCTTGAGTAATAGTTAAGTAACGAAATGTCAACACGACATGTCAGCATGTCATTTTGTTGCAGTCAAGGTGATTTTGTTGGTTAACTTTGGAATACAGTGTTGTCAGTTTCTGTCACATCCGGAAAAATATCTGCACAAAACACAAAATACTGGAACAAAACAAAAAAGATAACAGAAAACATCAAAATACGTAGGCATAGACATAACAAATTGACTTATATTTGAAATATGACAACGTCGCTGAATGAACCTCGCTGGTAGATGTTGTCTAGGAAACAGATATTCAAGGAAAGCCACACTTGAGGGTCCCTTGAGTAACCTTCAAGTAAGCCTCAAGTATCCCTTAAACGGCTATGAATACGGACCTAAGATGGCAGTTAGGCAGTTTTTATGATAGTGCTCTTGAAATGGACGTTGTATTCACTTAATTCTGTTTAACAAATTCGAATTGTAACGCATATACCAGGTGGCCCAAATCAAACCACGATCTCCGTTGATGTAGCTCGTAGAAATTTGAAATTCGGGGCATCAATTGGTTTGAATAAAACTAAGATTTTTCAACTATTATTTGTGATAAAATAAGAATCTTATGATCGATTCCGGAAAAATGGGAAACGACATATGAAATTTTACGGTTCAAATATCATTTTTTTGTTTCAATTAATCGATGCACCGAATTTCAAGTTTCTAAGATTAATATAAATGGAAACCACGATAAGAAACTTGTAGTAGGGATATCTGCTCGGCGATCATTATAGGTGACATAATGCTGTCACCAAACTACCCAATTTTAAGAAATATTCATGTCAAACGTTGATCCTGGCTTTATGCTGCATCTATGGCACCTCCATTCCTTCCAAATGAAACTAACTACGACTTTTGTTCGATGGTCACAATGTGACTAGGGGCCGTACTTATAGTTGATAATTAAGAGTTCCTTAATATTTTGGAGTAAGGTGTTGAAAGTTTGGCAGTTTCTGTCACGACCAGAAAAATGTCCGGCATGAAATACGAAACACTAGCACAAACGCACAGGAGATGCTCAACAGCTTCAGCTTTATGTTTACAGACCCTGTACCTTAGACAAGGAAAGAGACGACGGAACGCGCGCCTGATATTTCTGTTACCAAATGGCACCAAAAATGTACCAAAGCGCTATTAAATTTACCTGTGATACGTGATTCCTGGCTTCTTGCTGCTGCTGTGGCTTTTACAACCGTAAGCTGCACACCCTACCACTATGCACACCACAATATTTTACAATGATTGGTCTTAAAAATGCTATAAACATCATAAACAAATATTTTGACAGCTGTCAAATAGCTATTCATTTTCGGTCACAGCTAATTCATATAGCATCAAACGGGCGTGCGGTATCCCTTCTCTTTCCTTATCTATGCCCTGCATACTTAACTTAATCTCTTATTGTAGAGGTGTTTCCTTAAGTGTGTTCAGTAACATCAGCACCAGTCGCTATTCGGAGGTGTTGTCTGGGCATGGACAGGTTTAGCTACCTCCTCACTAAGAGATATTACTTATATTCCATTAAAATTCACCTTCTTTGGAGAAAGAAGTAGGCTATTGGTATAGCCTATTTAGGATTGTTTAAATTGTTGCACTGGACCTGCAGACTGCACATGTATCATGGTTGTTCTGCTTAAATTCTGTAAAGTCATTCTTTGTTAATCAAACTTGATTCTGATGTTACACGTAACGTTAAGTACAGTCTATATCCACCAAAAAACTGGTGATTATACTGTAATGCTATTCTGATAACCGACAAGCTTACTCGGAGGGCAGGCCCAAGAATTTGTCCTTGAGGTATCCCAAATGATACCCTGCTATTGTCTGATGATCCGATGTTGACGAAGACACTGATCCACGCAGTGATCTTGTTAGTTAAATAAAAGATAAAGATAAACCATCACACAATAGTATAGCTTGGGTCATACAGGGTGTCCCACGACGATTAAGACAAGCAATATATCGGAACTGGGCAGTAGTAGCGAATTATAATTTTGGGGGTGTAAATTAGAGCAAATATAGTTCTTTCTTTCTTTTCTTATTATTGTGTCACTCAATGAGGTATTTGTTTTTGATCACGTGTCGTCCGATTCAAAAATTGTAATGGGACACCCTGTACATTTGTGACTTTTTGTGTTCCCCCGATAAAACAATTCCAACAAACTGGCACACTTGCGGTCTAAAGTGATTAATTCAAGAGCTACAGGTACTTAAAGGACTGTACCACTACCATTATGAAACACTGCCAAAGTAATTTAGCTGTAGGGGTACATGTTATAATCAATTGTAGCGGTACCTTCCTTTAAGTCTATGTAGCTCTTGAATTAATCACTTTAGGCCCCAAGTGTGCTAGTTTGTTGGAATTGTTTTATCGGCAAGAACACAGAAAGGCACACATATACAGGGTGTCCCATTCATAATTTTGAATCGAACGTCACGTGACTGAAAACAAATGCCTCATTGGGTGATACAGTAACAAGAACAGATACTATATTTGCTCTAATTTAAGCCCCCAAAATTACAATTCGCTGCTACTGCCCAGTTCCGATATATTGCTTGTCTTAATCGTCGTGGGACACCCTGTATCTAAGTATGTTCAACTTATTCAAGCTAATCTCTTATCAATTAGTTAGTTGTAATAGGAGGAAGGAAGTAGCATTTTTCTAAAGCCTGACATTTATTGTCCTTTATATATAAATTTTCTTCGTTCAAAGGTGCGGTACACTAATCCTGGAAATTCTCAGAACGAAAGAACATTCAGTGCATCTCTCACCGTGAAGCAAATACCAAGCGGTTTGAAAAAGACTCGGCGTTATCAGAACGTGCAATTTTTTGTCGTCCATCGGCCACAAAGGAGTTCCATTGTCAAAGCACAACGTATCGTGAAACGCCGGGTGGCGCAGCTGATGTATGAGCCCTTTTTGCCCTTTTTGTACTCGCGCTGATCTATGAGTTACACTCGCGTATGTACGTTTTCCCCTCCTCTAGATATCCCACGTCATGATGAGCAAAATCATAAAATACAGAGCTGGCTTCAAGGTAGCGATACCTCTTCCGTTTAACATGTTTTTCATATCTTGTGACAAGTTCAATAGTGTATTTTGGTAAAGATAAATTTGAAGACTTTCTGACAAAAACAGCACATGTCACAAAACAGGTAGGTAAAATAATTAGTTTGACGGTCCATCTTATACTAGAAGGGAATATCTTTCACACGCTATACTTATTTCTTGAATAAAGGACATACGTTCCTTTAATTTCAATCTCAGATATCACACACTTCTGCAAAAACAACACATGTCCAGTCTCCACCTCGCTTTCTGTGTGAAGCGTCACACGTCCTGGACTTGCTGTTTTTGTGTGAAACTCAAGTTCGATAAACCTGTTGACAAGCAACATATGTGCTCCTAACCTACAACAGTAAAACGTACTTGTTAATAATGAAGTGTACATTCTTAATTTGAAATGGACAATAGTGAAGAAAGAGGATTGCAGTGGCCTAGAAAAAAAAATGGAGTCAAGTTGATTGACTCAGTACTTCCCACACATAATAGTGATTTCATTTTATTCTTCTCCCATTGCATGAACCAATAGTCTGAAATCCCCTTGCAACCAACTCATCGTCCACCCTCTCGCAAAAGAACGTACAACGCAAAACTCTCGTAAATAGTTTCTTGCGTCTCCCTCCTTAGAAACTAGGACGCCACAGTTTTCATTCTGCATGCTTCAACTGAAAGATGCAAAACGATCAGGAGCCTCTTAAGCATCTAAAAGCGAAGTGTGAGCTGTTTTCATATTTTTAGTTTTTTAATTATTGTTGCGCCGCCACTAACACGATTATTCAGACACTGGCGCGTTTTCCACTCTCGTCGCGATAGTCAATTCTGTGTCGAAATCTCATTAAAATCAATTTAATAATTTTTGCTTTACGCAACATACATAGAACGAAATTAAAAAATACTCGTATATGTAAACATCACAAAGTCCCTTGGTTTCTGTAATAGGCAAGGAAATGTTCACATGGACTCAAAAAAAAAATACGCCGCTACGTATTTCGTCCATAGGTCAATGGACAAACTATTATGAATACAACAAATCTTTCAGTTTTACAACCCCGTACCCCCATCCACCCCAATTTCAACCCCACCCAAAAAAACGTAGAACGATCTAAAACAATACTCGTATGTCTGTATACATCACAAATTCTAAGTCCCTCGGTTTCTATAATGAGCAAGGCAATGTTCAAATGGACCTAAAAAAGTGTATTATGCCGCTAGGTTTTTCATTCGCAGGTCAATGGACGGCCCATTATGAATACAACAAATCTTTCAATTTTACAACCCCGTACCCCCATCCACCCCAATTTCAACCCCACCCAAAAAAACGTAGAACGATCTAAAACAATACTCGTATGTCTGTATACATCACAAATTCTAAGTCCCTCGGTTTTCCAAATATGTATTCTATCCATAATGGCACTCCATTGATCTGCGAAAGAAGGTCATAATATATTTTTTTAGGTCCATCGGAATATTGCCTTGCCTATTACAGAAAACAAGGGACTTAGAATACAGTTCCATATACATACTAGTATTGCTTTTCTGATGTATACATACATACGAGTATTGCTTTCAAACGTTCTCTATTAATTGCACAACCTGAATTTGATTTTAATGAAATTCTGACATAGTAACTACTGTAGCGAATATCTCCCCCAATTCTTTTGATGACCACGAACCGGGGTGGTTTCCCCGTCTCCTGGTTCATACTCGGTCCTGCATTAGTGCTCCCTTACCACAGTTAAGCTTCTGAATCTCTGGAGGTCGCTAGGTATCTAGGATGCGCCGTTCACGACTCACTGTCTTAGAGCCATTCACCCATCGGCATGGCTCGCCTTACACCTTGGGTTACGGTTGGGTTCTTTTTTTTCTGAATCCAGCTTCGCGATTCAGGGGATTGTGACATTTTACCCCTTGACCTCTCTTCAGGGAGGTGAAAAGGCAAACTGTCCCCGATCTCCCCCCCCTCCCCGGTCGTGGCACTGTCTGTACGGTCTACGACGATTCCGTAGCACTGGACCACCATCTAGTGTAGCCAGAGCCACAGTAGATCCTCGGCTGCTCGTTTCGCTGCGCTAAAAAGAAAGGCTCGTTTACCCGCATTCTCGTGCCCTCGCACAAAGCGGATCAGGGGATCGGTGCTGTTCGTCACATAGCATTATTATTATTATTTTACTTCCCACGCCAATAGGTGAGGGGAGTATTGTGATCGCGAAAATTTTAGATTTCGAGATAATACGCTTTTTGGGCATGTTATGATGTCTACATATCGAAAATCCACGTCACTCATTTCCGTCGGTCTGTCTGTCGGTCTGTCTGTCTGTCTGTCTGTCGGTCTGTCTGTTGGCGTTTTTCTGACGTCGTAATCTCAGTAACCGCTGCATGGATTGTGATGGAATTTGGACAGCGATATGTTGTGGTTTCGTAGTAGGTAATGTTCCGATAAGTTTGGAAATCGTTGTACGGGGGGTGGAGTAATTAACAAAAAACGAAAAATTTCAAATATTCCTCAAAATTCGTTTTTAGGCGTTTTAGGGGTTCCTGATCATTTTCTACTTTTTTTTGGGTGGGGGTGAATTTGGGGTGGTTGGAGGGTGGGGGGTTGTAAAACTGAAAAATTTGTTGTATTCATAATGGGCTGTCTAATGACCTGTGAATGAAAGACCTAGCGGCATAACACACTTTTTTAGGTCCATCCGAACATTGTCTTGCTTATAATAGAAACCCAGGGACTGAATTTGTGATGTATACATACGAGTGTTGTTTTAGACCGTTCTATATTGCATAACGCAATAATTATCGAATTGATTTTAATAAAATTTTGACACAGTATTACTGCCGCAGCGAAGATGGTAAACGTGCATGTTTTGGAAAAATCGTGTCAGTGGCGGCGCAGCAATGATAAAAAAACTAAAAATATAAAAACAGCTCAAACTTAGTTTTTAGGCGTTTTAGGGGTTCCTAATCATTTTTACTGCTTTTTGGATGGTGGTGAAATTGGGGTGGTAAGAGGGTGGGGGGTTGTAAGACTCAAAAATTTATTCCATTCATAATAGGCTGTCCATTGACCTGTGAAAGAACGACCTAGCGGCATAATAGCCGTTTGTTAGGTCCATCCGAACATTGTCTTGGCTATTACAGAAGTCAAGGGACTTAGAATTGTCTGATGTATACATACGAGTATTGCTTTAGATCGTTCTGAACTGAGTAACATGGAAACTATGGAATTGATTTTAATGAAATTCAGACACAGTATTATCACCGCGGCAACGATGAAAAGTGCGTATGGTTCTCAAAAATCGTGCCAGTGGCGGCACAGCAATAATAAAAAATTAAAAATAGCCCAAACTTCGTTTTTAAGCAATTTGGGGGTTCCTGATTGTTTCGTTTCGTCCAGTTGAAGTTGAATTGTGTCATTTTAATTCCTACGGAGAGACTTAGGAAACTATTTACTAGTTTTTGTGTTGGACGTTTTTTTGACGACAGGCGGGCGATGATTTGGTTGCAACTGTTATGTATGGGAAGTATTGAGTCAATCAAATTGACTCCATTTTTTTAGAGTGGAATGATCTGAGGTAGGATGTTGTGAAACTCAAAGATTTGTTGTATCTGTAGTGATAGTTGCCCTGTAAATAAACGACAATATAATTTTTGGTATTATCCGAATGCTGCCCTACTTTAGACAAAAATCATTTTTGCAATTATATTGTAGATTTAAATCTGCAATGTGTGCATCACTAAACTGATTGCATTGCAGTTTCTGTACTGTACCGTGAGCCGTAGGTGTAGTAGCGATCGATAAAGTCTATGGCTTTTGAAAATTATGTTAGTGGCGGTGAAACCAAATAAAAAATTAAGTCAGGTTGATTAACTCAGTGCTTTCCACATATTACGGTGATACTAGCTTATTATTTTCTCGTAGCATGAAGCTATAGTCTTAGATCCCCTTACAACCAAATTATCACCCACTCGCTCGCAAAAAAATGCTACAACAAATTTTTTAGCTTTGCAACCCCCACTTCCCAACCACCCCATCATCGGGAACCCTTACAACGCCTAAAAATGAAGTTTGAGCTGTTTTTATATTTCTGGTTTTTTATTATTGCTATGTCGCTACTGATGCGATTTCTAAGAACTATACGCGTTTTCCATACTCACCATGGTAATGCTATACTGTGACAAAGTATTTTCAGGTGTAAACATACGAGTATTGCTTTAGATCGTTCTGTATTCTGTAACGAGGAAGCTTGAATCGATTGTAATAGAATTTTGACATAGCATTACTACCGTGGCAAGGATGGAACATGCGTATGGTTTTTATAAATCGTGCCAGTGGCGGCGCAGAAATAATAAAATAACTAAAAATATAAGAACAGCTCAAACTTCGTTTTTAAACGTTTTAGAGGTTCCTGAACATTTTCTACGTTTTTTTGGGTGGTGGTGAAATTGGGGTGGTTAGGGGGTTGAAAAACTGAAAAATTTGTTGCATTCGTAATAGGCTGCCCACTGACCTGTGAAGGAACACCTAGCGACATAAGTCACTTTTTGAAGTCCATCCGAACTTTGCCTTGCCTTATTACTGAAACTAAGGGAATTTTCTGTGTACATACGAGTATTTATTGCTATAGATTGTTTTGTATTTTGTAAAGTGGAAACTATTAAATTGATCCCAATTAAATTTTGGCACAGTATTATTACTGTGGTGAGGACGGACAACGCGTATGGTTGTTAGAAATCGTGTAAGTGGCAGCATAGCAATAATTAAAACACTAAAAATGTGAAAACAGCTGAAACATCGTTTTTAGATCTTTTAGGGTGTCCTCATCATTTTCTACCTTGTTTTACGTCCCACACCGATAGGTGAGGGGAGTATTGTGATCGCGAAAATTTTCGATTTTGAGATAATATACTTTTTGGGCGTTTTATGATCACGTCACTCATATCCGTCGGTCTGTCTGTCAGTCGTCAGTCTGTTGGCGTTTTTCTAGCCCCCTAAACTCAGTAACCGCTGCATAGATTTTGATGAAATTTGGGCAGCAGTATGATGTAGGGTCGTAGTAGGTAATGTTGCTACAATTTTGAAAATCGGTGCATGGGCGGCGGAGTAATTAGCAAAAAACGAAAAATTTCAAATATGCCTCAAACTTCGTTTTTAGGCGTTTTAAGGGTTCCTGATCATTTTCTACTTTTTTTTGGGTGGGGGTGAGTTTGGGGTGGTTGGGGGTGGGGGCTGTAAAACAGAAAAAATTGTTATATTTATAATGGGCTGTCCATCGACCTGTGAATGAAAAACCTAGTAGCATAATACTCTTATTTAGGTCCATCCGAACATTGCCTTGTTTATTATCGAAATTAAGGGACTTGGAATTTGTGGTATATACATACGAGTATTGTTTTGGATCGTTCTATATTGCGCAACGCAAAAATTAATGCATTGTTTTTAATGAAATTTTGACACAGTATTAATACCGCGGCGAGAATGGAAAACGCGTTTGTTTTGGAAAAATCGTGTCAGTGGTGGCTCAGCAATATTAAAAGAACTAAAAATATAAAAACAGGTCATACTGCGTTTTGAGACGGTTTGGGGGCTCCTGATCGTTTTGCCTGCATCCAGTTCCTAAGGAGGGATACGTAAGAAACCATTTACGAGAGTTTTTGTGAGTTGGATGTTTTTTTGCGGGTGGGTGGGTGAGGGCATCTCAAACTATAGCTTCATGTAATGGGAAAATAATAAAATGGTATCATCATTATGTGTGGGAAGTACTGAGTCAATCAACTTGACTCCATTTTATTGGGTGGGGATGAAATTGGGGTGGTTGAGGGTAGGAGGTTGTAAAAATGAAAAATTTGTTGTATGCATAATAGACCGTCCATTGTCTGTGAAAGAAAACCCTAGCGGCATAATACACTTTTTTAGGTGTCCGTTCTAGACTACTGGCCCGTGTTAAAAAAATGATGGATCATTTGAACCACCAGGTGACCTATCTAGAACGATGTAAGAGCATAAAATAATAAGATTCGGCACTATGCCGTCACTTGTAAGCTGTCCAACTGAATGCAGGTATGAATTCAAAAGTACAGGTAGAGTGGGTAAATTTTGGTCATATATTTTTGTACGGCATTCTTACCATCGATAGATCTATGAAAAATAATAAGAAAATGCGCAGTGCCGTACAAAAATGGTGGTCCACAAAGTCGAAAATTTTTTTTGATTTTCCGACAATTTCCACTGTAAATTTGGTCATTTGATTTTGTACGGCATCAGTTTCATGCTATTTCAATAATGCTTCTAATCCATTATTCCGCAACGCCGTACAAAAATAATGCGACAAGTCGAAAAAATCGAGGGTTGCAACCCCCTCTTTTTCCGTGGTCCAAGGGGTGATTTGAAAAAGTACGGCTTCGGTTCCAAAACATTGTCTGGCACTCAGAAGTATTACTAAAAATAATGCCGTCCAAAAATGACTGTTCATTTACATCGACAATTATCTTAATTTTATCGTATCCTTGATTTGAAAAGCCTGTAAAATCATTTGATTCTGTACGGGAACTTTTTTTTAACATTATATTGTAAAATACAATTGCTGTATAGTAATGCCGTTCAAAAGAAACTGTCCTAAAAAAATTATAGAGAAATACAAAAACTGAAATTTTGCAAATTATTGTAAAAGTTTTAATATCATAGATTTTTGAAATATAGCAGTTTTAAATAAATTAGGAAAAAATGATGCCGTACATTTTAATGCAGACCATACCTTTTAGGCTGATGAAAATGACGCTACCATTTTAAGGGTAACTATATGGATATCTGATACAGTACGGCAGGGCCGTAGCTAGGCGTTGACGATGGGGGGGTTCATGTTGACCTTGGGGGGGGGGTTCATGTATAAAAGAAGAGACTTTACTTTGTAATGTCTTAGGTCCGTATTCATAGTCGTTCCTCAAGGGATTCTTGAGTATTACTTGAGTAATCTCAAGGGATACTTGAGGGTTGCTCGAGAGCAAGTGTGGCTTGCTTTGTGTATCTGTTTCCTAGATAACATCTACCAGATGGAAGAATGCATTTGGCGACGTTGTCCTATTGCAAATATAAGTCAATTTGTTATGCCTATGCCCACGCATTTTGATGTTTTCTGTTATCCCTTTTTGTATTGTAACAGTATTTCGTGTTCTTTGGCGGATATTTTTCAGGATGTGACAGAAACTGACAACGCCGTACTCCATAATTAACCCGCAAAATCAAAGAAATGTTGACATTTTGTTACTCGAGCATTACTCCAGTGAGCCTTACGTAAGAGACCCTTAAGTACCGACTATGAATACGACCCTAAATTTGCTTAAAAACTGTATAGATGGTATCGCTGCTGATGTGTCGTGAGCGCCGAGCGATTGGTTAGTAGTAAAATAAATCACTAAGCTTGGAGAAAGCATTTTGACTATTTTTATTTTATTATTATTTTAGTAGTCATTTCATTCACGGGAATACTCATGGGGGCGTTTGAACCCCCCAAAACCGCCCCCCTTATATACGGCCCTGCAGTCCTGCATTAACATATTTTTGAAGAGAACAATTGATAATATGATAAAATCACTATGACGTCTAACTGCACTGAAACAGTGTGTTTTGTTTCATTGTAATGATGTGAATAAATAAAACAATCATTCGATATATTTAATGATGATAATAAAAAATATGGTTATTAATAGGATCACCCGGCAAATCACAAATAAAACAAACACACTCTTGCTCTTTTTCTGAAACATTTCTTTCACTTTCACTAGAGTTTTCATTCTCCACGAGGTCAGACATGATCGGAGTGCTCGTAAGACGTAAACAACAGCTGCTTGCAATCTCCGCGTCGACTCAGAAGCGAACAGTACACACATATACTAATCGAACTTTGTGTGAGCGAGCTCAAACAAACACCTTACTCGGGTCCAAGCCGAACAAAATACGTCGTAACAGACGGTCGCTACGTTCCAGCGCCTGTCAAATGCTAATACCGAACTGCCAGGTATCGCCACAATTGCACCTTTACTAGACCTTATTTTGGTATAAGTCGATAGTATTATGTACAGCGCACCTATTTGGTTCATACTATTTTATTCGTTCACTGTATAACACTATTTGTATTTGTAGGAGATTTAATGATATTATGTTAATCACCGCAACGCCGCGCCCTAGTCCCATGTACTTGTCTAGAACCTTCTAGAACGATGACATCATCCCGTTGGTTTTGAATGTTTTGAGTTTTTTCAGTATTACGTAGCGTAGGCCATGGGCGAGAGGGCGAGGGATGCCGACTATTTTGGATGTTATCAGCAATGTGCATCTACAGGGTATTTTTGGCAAAATTTTAAATTAAGGCAACTTTACTTTGTTTTTTTTAAAATGTAACACCCTGTATCATTTATTTTTAATCGAAATATCTACTAATACCGTATATTTAGTTATTTATAGTTTTGAAGATATGTAAGCGTTCCGGTACCTTTTACTGATCTGGTATTCTAAATAGACAGTATGAGCAAGGAAAACGGTTTTATTATTTTAGGAACACCAGTTGAAACTTGTTCATGCCGTAAACCATTACTAGGGTGTACTTCTATGTTAAATAAAATATACAGTGTGTTCTATTAATAAAAATCGGAAATTTGTTTGAAAATAATTTACAACTTGGCAACGTCGCAAACGCGAGAAAAATATTACAAGGCGAGATAGGCTATTCGTAGATATTTCGATTTAAAATAAAACATTCAGGGTGTTACGTTTAAAAAACAAAGTAAAATGACCTTCAAATTGCCGTAATTTAAAATTCTGCCCAAAACACCCTGTAGATCCACATTGCTGGCAACATTCAAAATAATATTCATTTAATATTTAAGTAACTAACTGTATAATATTATTGAGAAAAGTTGAAAGAATATTTCTATTTGGACGTACTACTTGCGACTTTGCAAATGCGGAAATTAATAGAAAATAAATTATAACTTGGCAACGTCGCAACTGATCCCAAAAATATTTTAGGGTTGAATATGGATCAATGATGGAAAATATAAAATAAAAAAGTTATGGTTCCAATTAAAAAAATCAAGTTGATTACTATGCTACTTTTCCGCAACGTCCTGTACATTTCAGGATATTTTTAGGATATGCGTCTTAAGTAACCAAATAACTTTTGTATTTGGCATTTTCTACTATCAGGTATACTTTGCGAGATATCGAAGAATTACACACTAAATGGACACCTTGTATAGTATACAAACCCATATTTACGTAGTTTCTAACTAGGGACCTAGAATCACGAAAAGACTATGAAAATTAGTAAACTATCTAAATGCCTTATAAAAAGATATCGTCATGAATTTCACCTTACATTTCGTTATATGGATTATTTTAATTTCTTCTTTTTCTGTTTTTTCTCCTTTGGACCAACGAAAATGTACGGCATATGAAAAACTATTATTTATGCATAAAACACTTTCAAAATAAATTAATTTTATGTTGTCTCAAATCACCCCGTGGACCACGGAAAAAGAGGGGGTTGCAACCCTCGGTTTTTTCGACTTGTCGCATTATTTTTGTACGGCGTTGCGGAATAATGGATTAGAAGCGTTATTGAAATAGTATGAAACTGATGCCGTACAAAAATATATGACCAAAATTTACCCACTCTACCTGTACTTTTGAATTCATACCTGCACTCAGTTGGACAGCTTACAAGTGACGGCATAGTGCCGAATCTTATTATTTTATGCTCATACATCGTTCTAGATAGGTCACCTGGTGGTTCAAATGACCCATCATTTTTTTAAAATGGGGCAGTAGTCTATTCCGTTCCTATTCCGTATTCCATTCCTATAATAGAAACCAAGGGACAAGAATTTTCTGATGTATATAAAAAGTGGTGGCGCTGCAATTATCAAAAAACTAAAGATATAAAAGTAGATTAAACTTTGTTTTCAGGTGTTTTAGGGGTCTCGGATCATTTTACAATTTTTTTTTTGGAGGTAGGTGAAATTGGAGTGGTTGGGAGGTGGAGGGGTTGTAAAACTGAAAAATGCCTTGCATTGCTAACAGGCGGTCCAAAGGGGATCTCAGACTATAGCTTCATGCTATGGGAAAATAATAAACTGGTATCACTGTAATATGTGAGAAGTAGGTACTGAGTCAATCAACTTGACTTCATTTTGTTTATAGTGGTCAAAATGAGCCGCGGTAGGATGAGCTCTCGGATAGGGCGGTTGGGAAACTCCGGCATCTTTTGTACACTCTTCATTGCCCTTTAAAAGTTGCTACTGGTAGGTAATATAATCTGTTTTTACATATTGGAAAATCGGCATGCCGTGTGATTGGGATATCGCTAAGTTGCAGATTGAAAAATAAAAACTGTGTCATGGGGGGTAGGTTGGGCCAGTGGTTAGGGTCGAGGGTTCGTGACCGGAAGGTCCCGGGTTCGATTTTCATTAGAGGCGGAAATTTATTTGTAGTTTTTGCAATAAAAATGAATATTCATAAAAAAAGCTCAGCGAAGAATACCACCTGAGCCGTCACTGTTGGCTTCTAATTAACAGTGCTGTTCCTAGAGTGGCGCCGGGAAACAGAACACGAGACTAATGACCAGAGCAGTCGATGCCGATGACACAGAAGTAAAAAAACTGGCATCCTAGTTCCTACGGAGCGACATTCAAGAAACTATTTACGAGAGTTTTTGTGTTGTTTTTTTTGCGGGCGGGCGGATAATGTTTTGGGGATCTCATACTTCATGCTATGGAAAAATAATAAAATGTCGTCACCGTAATGTGTGGGAAGTAATGAGTCAGTGAACTTGCCTCCATTTTTTTAATGATTATTGTGGCTCTGCTGCCGACTGTACTAAACATTAAATCGCCGGCGCAGGATGCATACATTGAATGTATATGCATGTAAATTGGATTTACCTCACCCACTGTTTGTGTAGATAGTGTGTTTGCGAATAGAAAATGAACTGTCGTTTGGCTGGATTTCCGCCTATGTAGACTGATAAGACGGTTGTTGTTGCAAAATCATGGAACGGTATCTAGGTCAAAGCATAACATAATGCAAAACGTATGGTATTCTAACTTGAAATTCATGATTTGGGCATATATAAACATTATTATATTCAGTCTATAAAGTTTCGCCAAATAAATAAAAGCAACCTCTGTATATACAACTAACATGCCAGGTTGGAATAATTAGAGGCTAAACGACTTACCTGTAAGGAAGTTCAATCCTCAATTATACGAGATAGCCCCGTCCGAAAAGATCACTCTGTAGTATATGTTTCTCTCAGCTCGCTGGCGTGATGTTTAGATAAAAAACTGCATATGTTGCCTCGGCCGTCCCCCCGCCTAGGTCCTCATTACGTTTCGTTTGTTATCAAATCGAGGAATTTTGGGATCAGCGGCGGGCGGGTGGTGATCCTTTCGGACGGGGCTATCTCGTATAATTGAGGATTGAACTTCCTTACAGGTAAGTCGTTTAACCTCTAATTATACTTCGATAGCCCCGTCCTCAAGATCACTCTGTAGATGTTCAGAGATTTGTACCTCGATCTGATTTCCATAACCCGTCATTTATGTCTGGGTAGAGGACAAACGAATAAAAATATATGTACGTATTATTTTAAAGGTTTGTTCCATTTCTAGGAAAAAGATTAATAGTAATGTGACAAAAAATTACCATAATTAGTTTATTTGAAGATTTAACAGTTTGAAGTCATATTAACATTAGTGATGAATATTGATATCGTCCTCGAGATCACCATGTGGATGTTTAAAGATGGTTTCACGATCTGAGTATAATTCGAATGAAAGAGAAAGAACAAGTCTGGACATTGTTCGGCCTTTAAGTTTTTTATTTGAAATGCAATAATCTTTTATCACTTTTGTATTGTACACCTATGTAATGTGTAAAAGTTTAGCTTAGTAGTATCACAATTCATTATCCATTTTTTATTATCAGTGATTTTGCAAAATATAAATCTTCAGGCATATGGGTCTGTTATAAAACAAACAAAAACTTTTGACCTATCACTTCACCCTGCGGTATGTCTAAGGTTTCAACGTGTAAGCCTTCCCTAAAGGCCGCGGAAGTGGAGGCGTGGCCAGTGCTCTGTGCTTAAGATACAGATCTGTCCCAACTCCCAACATTAAGCCTTTTTGGTTACAGGTTGTGGTGTGGCTGGGTCGTGATGTCTTTTGGGCGTAAGTAAAAGTTGATCATTTCTCTTAAAGTTCTGGTAAAGTCAACATGTTATTTTAGGTAGACGAAGTATAAGGCTCTTCCACAGAGGATGAGGTTTCCTGTAAGGTGGAAGTAATGGTGACTTATCGTTAAAAAATGGTGCAATTTGCTATTTGTAGGTTTTTCAATACTGAAAACAAAGGTTGCGTTTTCCATAACAGGTAGACTGCGATTACTTGTGCCTTCTCAGCTGTCATTTTCTTTTTCAAAATCTCGATAGAAGCGAGAAATGTGGGAATACTTTGAAAACCATATTTTCCCAGTTAACACATCTGTAGTGGAAGATTGAGGATCAAGGTGCCAAAAAACCAACACTGGAACTTTTTTGCTCTGATGGTAGCAAATAAATCGAGTTAGGTAGTGTCAAAACCAATATTTTTTGTTTTTGAAAGGGTTTGGTGAATGCTGTATTCTAATAATTCTACTGGTATTTGACTTGATAATGACGTTTTCATGTGAAACACTGGACCTAGCTTAATGCAAGTCATTATTTTTAGGATACAAATTTTTGACCGCAATTATAGCACTATTAATTTTGGTGTTCAAGCTTTCTGATGTCGGCCCACCTGTATGAAATGGCTGGATGTGCTGACACGGGTCACATAAACAGTACTCGGTTCCTCAGATTAAACGCTCAGGTACCGGCTTTGGTAGATAGATGGCGAACCAAATACTTTTTTAAAGTACTGCTTCCCAATATCTATATATTGCTACTACTAATAGGATTACGATGGATCAGATGGCAAAATATCTAATTTTTATAGTATTTTTGTTTGTTATTGATTTTTTAGGATTTTTCTGGTGGTACGGACATATTATTAGTACTCGTACTAAATGTAAGCCCTAGAACTTTTTTGTTATAAAGAACCTTAGGGATGCAGAAAGTTGCATCGAATGATTAACATTGATATGGCAGTTTGATTTTTTGATTTCTTTTGCCAAAGAATAAAACATATTCTGGGTGAAGTACATAAAGAAACTCCAGTGGACTTGAATGGTCCTTGATAGGTTTACAAATTTTCTTGGAGATGGATGGCGCAGTGGCTGGCTCCCCCTTCCTTTTTTTGCTCAGTTTCGTTCCCTTCCCCTGACAAATTTTATATGTTCAGGGGAAATTTGTCTAAACCGTTAGATAAATGAGACTGAAATAAGTGCTGTAAGCACTGGAAATATTTCAAGACCTTCCTACTCTTCTGTTTAGGAAGCGATGCTAACAGCGCTTTCGCTAAACCAGACTAAGTTGCGGTACGATGGGTTGAATCCTTTACGGGATGCAGCAGCAGGCTTCCTATTTTGTGTTCGCATTAATAAGACAGGGTGATATATCACTTAACCTCGTAATGTAGATAGGTGTTTCCTTAGCTGAAATTGTCTACTAACAGCAAAAATCAAAATAAGGGGGTGTTACCTGGGCGATGGGCATGGACAGATAGTATTTCTTTACAGTGTCACTAATAATTGTTTAGCAGCTAAACATCCCGAGTTACCCTCCCACGTGGCCTTAAAGGTTTTGTGGGCGCGTGTTCTTAACAGTTTTGTCAAGCTTCGGACAGCAAGACGCAAACAGGTAATTACACAACAATTAAGTATGTTTTTGTAATAGTAATGCGTTCATAAATTTTATCTCCTTTTGTCCTTGAGATATAACAATTAAAACATTATTTTTCTCCTACGTTTGTGGTGGGATATCAACCGAATGGTTGACTTTTGAGATTTCATCCTTTTAGTTTTCTGCATTTGTTTTGAAACCCCATTCAATGCGAACTGGGTGTTTTCTAGAATGTGTTGAAATCAGTCACCTATCACTTTTCGAATCACTGTCAACTGAAAAGAGATAAAATTCGCGCACTGAAGAAAGCCATATTTGGTTTAAAGTCAATGTGCGTGAACGAGATTTCACCACATAACGTGATTAATAGAGATTCTCAACCATATTTTACTCATGTTTAAGTACTTGACTGGTAGGGCCACTGCTTATCATATTTTTCTTTTTTTTTACTTCAAAGGAAAATGGAAACCAGATATTACTCATGTTCTCATATTCCTGATGCCTGCCATTTTTGTTAATTTATCAATCAGATTGTACTCATTAGTGTAGGACTGGTGGTATTTACGGTCCGCTTCAGTTGCAGTTTCAGTGTCTCATTGTAGACATTGGTGGGCCCCATTTAGATGTTGTTTCAGTGTCATCAGATTTTATTCATGATTGTAGAAACTGGTGGCATTTACGGTCCCCTTCAGCTGCAGTTTCAGTGTCTATTGTAGAAACTGGTGGGTCCCATTTAGCTGCTGTTTGTGTGTCTCAATCAGATTTTACTCATGATTTTAGAAACTGATGAAGCCCATTGTGCTGATGTTTGTGTGTCTCAATCAGATTTTACTCTTGAATGTAGAAACTAGTGGGCCTCATTTAGCTGCTGTTTGTGTGTCTCAAACAGATTTTGCTCATGACTGTAGAAACTGGTGGGCCCCATTTAGCTGCTGTTTGTGTGTATCAATCAGATTTTACTCATGATTGTAGAAACTGGTGGGCCCCATTTAGCTGTTGTTGGGTGTCTTAATCAGATTTTACTCATGATTGTAGAAGCTGGTGAACCCAATTTTGCTGACGTTTGTGTGTCTCAATCAGATTTTACTCATGATTGTAGAAACTGTGGACCTCTTTAGCTGCTGTTTCAGTGTCTCAATCAGATTTTAATCATGATTGTAAAACCGGTTGGTGGTTATGCCTCATTTTAGCTGCTGTTTCAGTGGAAAACGACAGCACTTATATTCAGAAATAACAAAATTTGAGTCCATGAATATGGATTATGTTGTATGATTTTGGATTAATCACCTTGAAATCGTCGTTAAAGATTCAATCATATATAATGCAGTGCAGATTCATAGAAAGTGTCCACACTAGTTTTATTCAAATATTTAGAAGTTGTCCGTAAAGAACTTTTTGGTACAAAAGTCTTATTACTGCGAGGATAAATTGACGAATCTAAGTGGATGTTCTACTCTGAAGAATTCCAACACCTCGCACGATGTCCCCCACGCCGAATTACTAACGTGAGATAAAATTGTCAGTACATAGGTACGAGGGAGTCTAATAAACTAAGTTCGCTATTGGAGATGTTCCCTGCCACCAGGAAAAATTGTCATGTAAGCATGTCGTCGTAGTTCCCGACGAATCTTTTGGCATTTTTGGATTTACGAATTAACACTTACTGTGTGAAAAAGCGTGCATTGTCCATTTCCTCAATGTCGGCATTTTGACGAAAGCACAAACAAATCACGACACAATCGATATTACTCATCTTCTTGAGGCCACTACCTTAATTTATGGTCAATGAAATCGTGCAATGAATCTTATTTATTTTAGGCGATATGTTGATTGTTGTTTATAGCCCATTTTGAGGATTGCTCATAATAAGACGGAAGAGGATCGATATTACCCAGATCCTCTACTCGACTACTTTAAAGGCAGTGACAACCTATGGGTAAAACAATGTATTAGTCATTGTTAAACACAATTTCAGTTCCATCATATTGAGATATTGAGGCTCAACAAATTATTTTGCGTCTTCAGTAACAATGTATTAATCATTGTTAATAAGCAAGGGTGGAAATCCCATACTAGAGTGTGTACGCGAATAGATATTACTCAGATTCATCAGTACCCTGCTAACACAACGATATTCGAATTCGTTGTTCTAACACGACAATGGATTAGTCATTGGTGTTGGATATGTCTCGTTCAAAATTTATTAAATGAAAAATATGTGTACACTTACTGATGTGTAGTTGTCCAGCAAGGCATGTAGTTTTTTCATTGTGTCACTTTTGCGTTGAACTCACGCACTTTCCGTTTTCCGTTCGGCATTTTCGTAAAAGATAAATAACACCTCGCGCTTGGAGCGTGAAGAACATAATGAGGACCTAGGCGGGGGGACGGCCGAGGCAACATATGCAGTTTTTTATCTAAACATCACGCCAGCGAGCTGAGAGAAACGTATACTACAGGGTGATCTTGAGGGCGGGGCTATCGAAGTATAATTGCAATAGCGTGCAAGACAAAGACCAAGTATTTGCCAATACCCAATACCTTTGTAGCAAATTCCACAACAAATGTCCTTTCTAATTCTCAGGTGCCATCGATACCGGGAGTACCTCAAGCAATAGGTAGAGCCAAGAACAGTCCGGAAAGTGTAGCGGTCAGTTAACATTAATCTGACTAGCATAGAAATGTTATTCATTGTTATTGTGAAGAAGTGCGCTCCCATATTTACTCGCGATTCTTAAATGTAGTACAACTACTTCATCTCCGAGTCGCGGATCCTGTATTTTTGAGGGGTAGGGCACAGAATTTAAAATGAGAAATCTAGTTGCAGCTGCACTATGCACATAACAAGGGTATTCGATTTCCACGAGCAATTTTTTCTTAACAATTTTTCCAGCTAGTATCACAAAAAGATGTTTTTTGAGTTCTCTACTTCTCTCAACAGGTTAGTTCTTAAAAGTAAAGTCCGCACGACAGTCCTTTATACAAACAGACTTCTGCATTACAGTATCCTCAAAATAATTATCAATGTCTTGCACTAAACCTCAATTAATACTCATCATTGCCAATATATTTAATCGCTCATTGTCCATAGTATCTCGTAAAAAATACTTCACCCGTTTCAATAACCAAAAAGCGAAGCACTGTCCAAAGCGATAATGCAGTACGCTCACCCATCCAAATACACCAATTCCTTTACGAAATTTGTATTTTTTGGAACTTACCATAACGACTATACAGGGTGAGTCCTCAGGGGCAAAATAAAAAAAGTAAATCTTGGCTTGTGTAGCAAGACGTGCCTAATCTGTTTATGTTTAGTTTTTTGCTCCGATTTTGATCTCACAAACAGCCTTTAGGATTTATCAACTCAAAATTAACTATGATAAACTGAAAGTGACTAGTGCCATAATTGATAGACTGAAGAAAAGAGTTAGAAAAAAGTGTCAACTCAAGATTTACCCTGTAGATTACAATCCAGGAGAAAAATAACTAGAGGCATGGCACAACAAATTAAGGTTCCAGAGGACATATAGGTATTATATATGGTATAAAAGCTGTATTTTGGGCTAATAGTAAATAAACATTATTTTTATTAATACATTACACTGTTACTGTACTATATATACCTAGGTATCCGATATAAAAACGGTTTGAGGGAAATTAAAATTACTGGTCAAGGTCATTCAGGCCATAAAGGCGTCAGACATGTGGCGTTCGCAGGGCCGGCTCAAGACATTTTGGCGCCCTAGGCGAGAACATTGCTTGGCGCCCCCCCCCCCCAAACAACTATACCAGCCACCACTTTCATCCAACCACAAAGAATAGGAAATTGGAAATGAGAAAACTTATATATATATTCAAAATTATATTTATATTTACCTTTCTTTACATTAAAGCTCGAAAGTTAAAGTTACAATATTTACTGATAGAGGAATTGAAGAAGATTAAAATTTTTTTCTGGCTTTTTGTCGGGCAAATGTTGCTACTAAACCATTGAGGTCAATGTTCTGTGCAATTTCTTGTTCAATAGAAATCGTTGCTAGGCCGACCAATCTCTCTTGAGTCATAGATGACCGTAGATAACGCCGCGTTCGCCATATATACCGAGCGACTGCACCGACTGCTCGCCGAGTACAAGTAAATTATCGCCCATCCGCCCGCAAAAACAACATCCAACACAAAATCCCTCGTAAATAGTTTCTTGCGTCTCCCTCCTTAGGAACTAGGGCGCCACAGTTTTTTCTGCATGCTTGAACTCGACGATGCGAAACAATCAAGACCCTCCAACCCGTCTAAAAACGAAGTTTGAGCTGATTTTATGTTCTTGGTCTTTTGATTATTTCTGCGCCGCCACTGACACGGTTTTGCAAAAACAGAGTCATTTTCCATTCTCGCAGCGGTCATAAATTCTGTATCAAAATTTTATTAAACTCAATTCAATAATTTTTGCTTTACGCAATATACATAGAACGAAATAAAGCAAAACTCGTATGTACAGATCACAAAATTGGTTTCTGTATTAGGCAAGCCAATGTTCGGATGGACCTAAAAAAGTGTAATATGCCGCTAGGTATTTCTTCTCCAGGTCAATAGACGAACTATTATGAATACAACAAATTTTTCAGTTTTACTACCCCCACCCCGCAACCGCCCCACCCAAAAAAAATTAAAATGATCAGGTACCCGTAAAACGCCTAAAAACAAAGTTTGAGCTGTTTTCATATTTTTAGTTTTTTTATTATTGCTGCGCCGCCTCTGACACTATTTTTCCAAAACATACGCATTTTCCATCCTGGCTACGGTAGTAATACTGCGTCAAAATTTCGTTAAAATCAATTCAATAATTTTCGCGTTACGCAATATAGAACGATCTAAAACAATACTCGTTTGGACAACCCATTATGAGTACAACAAATTTTTCAGTTTTACAACCCTCCACCCTCCAACCACCCCAAATTCATCCAAAAAAACGTAGAAAATGATCAGAAACCCCTAAAACGCCTAAAAACAAAGTTTGAGCTGTTTTTATATTTTCTCTACGTAACAATGACGTTGCTGGCACGGTTATAGTTGAAATACACCGTACTGATTTATTTTTTCTCTCTCTCTCTCTCAAGAGTCGAGAAAGCCAATTTTTGTGTCGCTTAAACTGTACACAAAGTGTGCTAAAAATCAGGAAAACGGTTGCATTGAAGAAACACACATACAGACCTACTAGAAATATTTTTCTTGTCTCTTGCTCAGGAGGGGCACGCGGCATTAAGGAGTAACCGCCCTCAACATCGATCGAATCAAAAGACGGATTTCGGTGCCAAAAAGTAATTCAAAAAAAATCTAAAGCCCAATAGTTCTACTATCTTCAATGAGCAAAATGATTGAAATATGCATCAACCTAGCGCTTTTAAGAGACTTTGGGTATCAACGATACGCAGTATCGTTCAGACATCAAATATGAACTGTATATCATCTTTGTGCAGTAAACCCATCCTGTTTGAAGACACCCATGTCTTTATTTCTAAGCGAGTCAGCTAGCGGTGTGTTGTAGCTCTCCTAAACTAGCTTGTGCTCACGACATTTCCTTTAAACTCTGCGGTTGGCTAGCGTTTCCTCTTCCTATCATAACAGCAATGTTGCAGTTCCGGTGATATATCTGTTCGGGTGCCGGCATTGTTTCTGCTTTTTATCAGTTACCAACATGGGTGTTGTTATTGTAAATTCTACTGGGGGCAAAGACATAGGTAACATGATATAAACATTTTACTATTAAGACTCAGCTGCTCAAAATAAGGTCACATGGTACATACAAAGATAAAAACAAGATTTTTTCTGCTGGGCAACGAGAAAATAAACTGAAATTTATGAAATGTACATTTCATTGATAATATAGATACAAAGACATGAGCACCCTGTTCAAACAAATATTAAAACAAGCTAAAAAAAGAGAGCATATTTTTAACCTCCCCGACAAAGGAGGGTCAAGTTATCAGAAACGGTTTTCGTAAATTGTACCGAAATCAACGTGCGAGATGTCAGTTCCAAGATTAAAGTCCGATTCATAAACTCGCCGTTGCCGTTGACGTTCGCCGTTCGTAGCACAAGGCTGTTATTCATAAATTCGCCGTTCGTGCCGTTAACCTAGCTTTGTTATCGTGTTTGTAAACATGTTCTATCGCGATTTATCATCAGTGTTTTTGGCTTTGTGAAAGATCTTTGAATTTTCCTGATGAAAATGGACATAGTCAGAACCAATAACCAATACAGAAAACTTGAGAAAACCCAGAATCCTTTTGACAGCTACACATCAACAATATCACATGACCGGTACCGACGACTATGATTGGCTTATGCGCCGGCTACGACGGTGGCTTCGAACGGCGAACGGCAAAAGTCAAAAGATAGTTATGTCGAACCGCGGGCCCAACGGCAGACCCGACGGCGGACGGCGACTATGAATGGTCTTAGGCATTTCAATGTATTTATGTTGTAACGGCCAACGGCGACGGCAATGGCGACGGCAACGGCGAGTTTATGAATCGGCCTTAAATCACCTCATTTCCTGCCACCTTCGCCACCTCCACCACCCCCTACCAATAAGTGATATATTTGCACCAAAAGTAGACCAAAAGATAGAGAACAAAAACCTCTTTATCACAATAAGGTTTGAAATTATTTGTGACAGTTACTGCCATTTTGAAGTTCAAAAATTTACTTATTATGGAGTTTCATTTCATCATTTTTAAAATTTCGCGCCATGCGCGGTAGCGTTTTCGACATAAGAAAACATGAATTTCACGATATGACATTATTTTATGGTTTTTTGATGTCCTGTGTGTCTGTACGACCGCGTTTTCGTTCTCCGACGATTACTCAAAAGTGCCTCAAGCGATTGCTCCTAAATTTGGCCAACTTGAACAGAGTAAGGTCCTTTCGAGTTGAAAAGGTTTTGGTGCCGATCGGAGAATGGGGTGGTGGAAAAGGGTGGGGGGTACACAAAAAAGGTATAAATATAAATTTGATAGCACCAGTCGAAAGAGAATGTGTCCTTATATATTACGTATATATCACGTGTTGTTTTTTCCTGAAATAGAGGCTAACAAAATTAAATAAATTGAAATACTCAAATGCATGAACAGCAACCACAATTGACAATCCTATTTGAATTACAAATATGTTTGAGTTTCCCCCTCCACCCCATCCCTCAACGTGACTCCCTTCCAGGAAGAGATCGAATTTAATCAGGAACTTCTTGAACGCCTAAAAGGAGGTGTGGAGCAGTTTTGTGTATTTTAAATTTTAGATTACTTTATAAGAAAAAAATGGGTGAATTAGTATCGTATAGAAATGTACATTTTTCAGTAGTATTTGTAATGAACTTCAAAACTTATCTGTAAATTAGAGATGTAATCGGAATGACTTTACAGTGCAGGAACTTTTGAGATGTAAAAGTTCTCTATTATTATACAAAAATGGAATATTTCATGATAACTATTGTAGTTCGCGATTAGCCGTATGTAATATTACATATATAATTTACGAAAACTGAAATTAAAATGTAGTTTTCCAGAACAGCACATGTACATATGTGTTTTTATTTATACAGGTTAAATTTATTCGTTATAAATGATGTATACCCATGAGCAGTATTCCATTAAAAACCAGGTAATAAGTAAATACTGTGAAAATACATTGTAAAGTTCCATAATTTATTACTCCACAATTTGCCGGGAGTTTCACAGAAATGTTCACATGCGTACTGCAAATTTGTTTAAAATTCGTATTGTTTGTTTCAATCATGTGAAAGCAATGCCCGAATTAAGTTGTTTACATTGTAGAAAAACTAGGATTCACTTAAAAGTTTCAAGAACCTGTTTGCCTAGTTGCTCCTTGACTGTTTGCAGATAAATGCGTTATTTTAATTATATTTTACTATGTATTTTTCCATAATATAGTTTTTTAAGCATTATATATATTTGATTATGTACTTTTTATCTCTGGATTATGTAATTTTACAATAACAATTTAGTATTTATATGTGCTTCTTCGGCATGTTTAATGCAATTTTATGGAATTTACGGTGGTATTGAGTTCCCGAACGCAACGGAAAACTCCATTGACATTAAAACATTAAATGTTTGTTTGTAATTTTCTATGTCCTTCCGTTTCATATTATACATGTTATTGTTAAAGTGAATGTTAATGATGTATTGTATGCCATACGCTAATTAAATAAATACGGTGGCATTATGCGGTTAGTGAGATTACACTATTAGAAAAATGGCAACAGAGTGATAGACTGACAGACCTCAGAAAACGTTCAAAAAACGTATTATATCAAAATATAAAATTTTCGCGATTACAACGCTCCTACGGTGCAGAAAGCAAATAATAGCTTGCAAGTAATACGGAAAATTTAATAATCGTTCTGCTTGTCTTTATTTAATCGAAATATTAACCTTTTAGAATGCCGAAAGCAAATTATAACTGCCAAGCAGCCCAAGCGAATGCAGTGGGAGCAGATGGGTTAAGGTCATTTGCATTCAGACAGTGGGTGCTGTTCTCGTTTCTGGGTATAAACTCCATCCCGACAGTTTTGCGAAATAGTTAGAGCGGAGCTTTCAGATAATAACGGATTGCTACTGAACCAGATAACACACTTTAGTCGTGCAGTGACTTCCAGTCCTACTTTATTGTTTGCTTGAATCCGATGGCCTTATGGTGATGGTTTAGTTGATAATATATAGTCGAGTCAGGATCTATTGCGCAACGGCGCCCCACGCGATTTGAGAAAATTTTCTATCAATGTAGAGAGGATGGTCTGTTATGTGATTTTAAAAAATAAAATTTGCGAAAGAAGCACGATTTTTGGAAAAAATTGATAAAACTGTATTTTCAAAATAAATTTCAGTAACGCATGCGCACAGAACAATACAATTTTAGAAGCGAGATACTGCTTGACAGATGATAGTAGATGCGGTGTTGCCAACATTTGCTCGATATTTAACATCGCTTCGACCGTACATGTACTAAGATTGAAACGTTACAGAGAAGATTAGCATGGCCCCTAGGCAAGGATAACACAAAAAATCGTGAATCGTTCTACATTTTTTACTATCTAATTTAAAGATATCTTATTTCAAATGATCCTTTGTTTCTAGCTAGTGTTTGTGATTAAGTATTATGTACATATTATTGTTTGTTTTATTTAGTCTGTATATTAGCTTTTTCTGTAAAATCGATGGTTTTAATATTGTTTGTGATTAAGCTTTATTGTTATATTTAGCCGATATCGGCTCCAATAATTCATTGAAACGTGCGACTGACGTTGGACTGTTGCCACTAAATCCTCCTCTATAAATTAATTCAAAAGCGCTTTCCACTTTGGCTTCTAAGACTTTTAAAATCCTTTCTTGAGGGAAGGAAATTTAGAATCAAAATTAACAATACCTATTCCACATTACGGCCAATAAAGGCCGGTTTTCCTCAGGGTTCGGTCCTTGGGCCCATCCTTTATTCACTTTTTATGTACGATGTCCCTTGCTCTCGCAACTGTGGAGTCGATCTCTACCCTGACGACACTGCGATTGTAGCTCAGTCGCGGACTGGAAATCTAGACCGCGATGAGTTGCAGCATGCGTTGGATGAAGTGCTAGAGTGGGCGGACCGGTGGCTCATCAAAATTAATCATTCAAAACGCATGCTATATACTGTATCAAAAAACGTCGTGGTGTCTCGTTAGAGGTCTCAGTGAATGGTGCTCGGATTCCATGGGAAAATTTTGCCAAGTATTTAGGAATTACCCTCGACAAGAGCATGGCTTCGCAGAAACACACTGAGGCGTTAAAAACAAAATTCGAAATTACGTTTCGTCAACTCTACCCCATGTTATGTAGAATTTCAAAAATGAGTTTGGTAAATAACATTCGACTTTGAAAGCTGATTATTAGACCATCAAATACATACGCATGTGCGGCTTGGTGTTTTCTCGCCAAAACGCACATGCGAAACCTACAGGTTCTGGAGAGCAAGACTGCGTACAATTACAAACGCCCCATGGTATGTTTCCAATGATACCCTTCACAGGGACCTTGACATCCCTTACTTAAGAGATCGCATTAAACAACAGGCGCAACGACGTTATAGTCAAGCGGAATCGCACAGCAACCCTCTGTTGCGTGAGACAGTAGATTTCACGGTTAAGCAAGTTCGCAAGCACACAAGGCCGCGGCTCGCACTGTGATCAAAATTAAATTTTGGAAACAATTAAATTTTTGACTTTTTAGATATCAAACCCAAAATTAACCCCTTCGGCTAAACCCAAAAATTACCGAAACCAAATCGACTGTCAAGCTATACCCTCCAACCGACGAACTTCCTCCTCTTTGCTCTTCTCCTTCCTTCCTTTCTTTTTCTTCCCTTACTTCTCCCTGACTTTGTCTGGTCTCTGAAAACCAAACCTAACAGACCAATCGACCGACACGAGAGCAACTAAGAGCAAAGGTCCACCGGACCGCTCTGACAAACATTGACGAATTGAAATTGAACCTTCTAATGTCGTAGTACCATGGTATGTGGGTTTGTGGCTTTGTGATTTGTGGGTTATGGGTTTGTGACTTTATGGGTTGTGAGTTCGTGAGCTTGTGTCATCAAATGAATTAGGAAGCTGGCTCACACGTGTTATTCCATCTCTATTCCCAAAATTCGTTGCATCTAACGAAACATCCGTTAAGTTCTCTAAAACCGTGTTTTTTAAAACTATATTTTCGGATTGATGGATCGAGCTAACTTTTAAGTTAGGTTATAAAAACATATACATGAGGCCTTTACGGAAACTGTGATCGGGTTAACCCGATCAGTTGGATCACTGATCCTGCCATTCGGAAAGTGATCTGGGATTGGTCAGAAATAGGGTAGTTCACTCTTGTACAGTAAGTGATTGCGATCGGATGATTCAGATAAGTAGCTGCTTTACTTTACCATCTGTTTTTATTGTTAAACCAACTTTTTCGTTGTTCGATGTCCGTTAAATTCATGGAATCATAGATCCCACTTGATAGCTGTTTGACATTTAACTAATCTATCCGGATCTAGATCAATGTTTCCGTAAAGGCCTATTGGCGATTCCAATTACCGATGAGAGCGCTGGCGTTTGTAAACAAATATGGAGGATAGCAGGTATCCTGCACGCTGTGACACGCTTTTGGAGGAAATGCGTGGCAATGAATGCTTTTATCATAGTCTATTCTGGGGTGGGAAGCATAAACACTACAGTTTGTATTAAACTTGCTAGCCTTTCTTGATTTGAAGCCTGATGTAGATGCCATATTTTTCACAATAGCGTATGAAGAAGGTCCGAAGAAATATTCTAACACGCTATATACCAATTAACAAAGCACAAACTCGAAAACACGACTGAACGAAGAAACATAAACGGCATATAAACGGTTAATGGCATGTTAATTTGTGCCGTCCGAAATTCGAGTACCTGCTTTGTCAGTGTAGATTTTTGCCGCTAGAGGTCTCATCGATTTTTGGAATTGCCAACATTGTAACATATTATGGTATTCGTGTATTGTGTATTAGTTGTCATGCATGATGTAAAGTCAAAGTGTTAGGTTAGATCTTTTTAGTGTAAACGTCATCGAATCGTAGCGTGGTAGTTCAGTTGAGTTCAGTTCTAGTTGAGATGAGGTTAAGAGATATTGTATTGAGTTGTGAAGTAAAACGGTGAAAGTTACGTCCAGTTTGATTTCTTTGGTGAAGAAAACGAGACCGTCGTGACAATGTATTATTCTCAGATAGGATAGAATGTATGCCTTGAATGTTCTAAGCCTTGGCATGTTGAAATAATGCATTTTCGTGATAGTGAGTAAAAGTATCATCGACTAGTGCAGTTGTTATTGAAACACGTATACTGGAATAAAGCAAATAACTTAGATTTGTGACCTAACATGCAGCAGCTTATAGCCAACTAATTATTGCAGACAAAACTTTTGAAACATCATTTGCATAATGCAAAGCTCAATTTTTCGTTTTTTCTGTTTAAATTACGACCATATTATGCAGTTACGGCATAATTGTTGACCTAAAGCCCATAAAGGGGTATGCGAATGCGAATCCATTAACCAGAAGATATTTATGGATCGCTTGTGATTTATTAGAGCACTCGTTATTTGGATGGTGGCGCTTTTATTTTCCGGAAAGCCGTACAGTTCAGTGCAGCTTTTGCATCACATGTGTAGCGATTTGGCTAATTCTACTGAAAATTTAAGTTCCCATGCATTACAAAATTGTTTTCCAGATCTGTCTGACTGCTCATCTGCACGACAAAAATTGAATTGGGGAAGTTTGGCGCCATGAATACAATGACACTTTAACAAGTTGGCTGCCCTGTTGGTTCTGGAGGACCGCTGACTATTTTTGCTAGCTTGCTCGCTTATTGGTTGTTACTTTTATATTCTGTGCGTGCCAGCGGTCAGCCCAAAAAAACGGTATAATATACGGTGTACGACCCGTGTGGCAAACGAGCCTAGGGTAGTGGTACGAATTTCTGAATGTCTGATTCAACCAGAATAATTTTTTCCGATTTGTGCCATAAAATTTTGTAGTAGAAACTCAAGACACATTCACAATACAAAACTGTAGCTTTTCACGTGGTTTTCGGATATTTATCCCTGTAATTTCTCAGTGTAATGCATTTTGCAATACTTTCTCACTTTGTCAAATTGCCCCCATTTTCGGAGTAATGTATGTATTTTGATTGACATCTTTATTGCTTTTCATAAATGTACACCATTTTTATCTACATGTCAACAATTATTGAGAAAGAAACCTTACAATAATTATGTTGGTGATATACATATGTATAGGTGAAAGTATATACAGGGTGTCCCACGACGATTAAGACAAGCAATGTATCGGAACTGGGCAGTAATAGCAAATTATAACCTTGGGGTTTTAAATTGGAGCAAATGTAGTTTATTTTCTCATTACTGTGTAACCAATGAGGTATTTGTTTTTGATCACGTGTCGTCCGATTCAAAAATTTTGGGGGACATCCTGTATATATTTATAAATTTTTGTATTCCTTCCGATAAAACAATTCCAACAAACTAGCACACTTGGGGTCTAAAGAGATTAATTCAAGAGCTACAGGTACTTAAAGGATGTTACCACTACCATTGATTATAACATGTACCCCAAGATGTACCCCTACAGTTAAATTGCTTTGGCTCCAGCAAAGCCCAAAGGTTTACTTTCGGGAACGAATTCACCATTTTATAGAACACTGTTTTTTGAACTCTGGTGAAGGTGCCTTTATTAAGTTCACCGGTAGAGGCACGGCAGCTTTCAAAGTAACTACAAGTACTACAACCATCCTATTATTTCGTTCTGGAGTGAATTTAGATTCTGGATATTACATTCTTGAGAGAGCTAACTCAATTTGTGCAATTTGCGCAATTTGCGCTTTGAGATTTTGGAAGCGTTAGAATTTGAATGTTTTCTCTAAATACAACGTTATATAACACTCACCATGACCGTTATTCCCTTAAATGTGAACCGAAGCAAGTCATTAACTACATAGTATCGTGAAATAATTAGTATCCGTTGTCACCTGCAGCAAGAACGAAAAAACGTAATGACAGATAATAAATAAATTTCAGTATACAGGGTTATTCACGTTATTCGACACGGAGCATTATGGCTAAAGTATCTAATGAAAATGAAAATAATCATTTCGGATGGATAGGGACCCATTAAGGTTGCATTTTAAAAATATTTTCATGTTATACAGGGTGTCCCCAAAACACGAAACATATGTTACTTTTTAAATGGAACACCCCGTATATTATTGCATATTCGGATTCCTTAGTAAATTCTAGTGTGACGTTATGTATCATAGATGGGGGTCTAAAGCGAACCGTTTAGGTGTAAATCACCATTTTCGGTATAAGTAGATGGCAGAAAAAAATTGAATATCATAGAGATTATAAAACTTAGAAGGCTGTAACTTTGGCGTATTACTAAGCATGAAATGTGTCAGCCTAGGTTAGACGGTCTAATTTGAACTACGTTTATGCTTAGAGAAATCGGTCGATTAATTAAGGAAACTTCGATCATAGATAAGCTGATTTTTTCAAGTGGGGATGTCTAATTTTTTTATACGGTTAAATGTAGTATTTGATAACCTTTCTAATGATATAATGTGTGTGAATATCAATCTCTGGTAGTTTTTATTTAATTTCAAATTTTCAACCAAATCGGTGTTTTTCGATTTTACAACCTATGAGCAACCTAGCAGACCACGAAATGTAAACAAAAACCTGTTCAGGTAGAAGAAAACAACTAACTTTGCAGAAAAATGAACACGAACTAGACCAAAGGGACAAGAATATAAAAATTACTCACAACAAACAAACTCTAACCAGAAATAACGGCGGTAACGTATCTACGTACGACAGAAATGGATCTTTTTCACGGCCTACTAGCTACTGTAATGTACTAGAGATTGGCAATTTCCAAAACCATTAAAAATTTTGAAATGAAACGCAAACTACTAGAGAATGTTGTAGATAGCTTATTATTTTCATAATAAAATTTCACATTAAATTATTTAAAAAATATGCAACTCTGTCAAAAGTCAAGTCAAAAGTACCTACCTCTGACTGGAGTTCTAAAAATTTTTCAGTACCCGTTAGCGAGATCGCAGAATATGAAGAATGAATTAAAATTTGTTCAAATTATAAAACATAAATGGCAGAAAATTTAAATCTGATTTGCCAGTATTCCTCTTTTTGCAATACTGCTAATAGATATTGAAAAATAGAAGGGTTCCAGTCAGAGGTATCGTTCCTTTGATGCAAATTACTACTTTATACAGCATAACATGTCAAACATATGATTGATAATTGCGTGCTGAAGCGACAATCGCTGGTTGTTTTTGTTTCGTTTTAGGGCTTTTAATTGTCTTGGAATTTTTTAACCTCTAGTAAATTGCGGTAACCAGTAGACTGTAAAAAACTATCTATTATTGTCATACTCCAGCTTCTCTTTGACTGACAGAGATGTTATTCTAAGTCGTCTGTATCTTTTTTCTAAGTTACTTGTTTTCTTCCATCTGAACATGTTTTTGTTTATATTTCATGGCCTGCTAGGTTGCTCATAGGTAGAAAAATTGAAAAACACCGATTTTTTTGAAAATTTAAAATTAAATGAAAACTACCAGACATTGACATTCACAACCTTATATCATTAGAAATGCTATAAAATTCTACTTAGCCGTGATTTCTCCAAGCTTAAACGTAATTTAAATTTGACAGTCCCATCAAAGCTGACGCATTTTATGCTTAGTAATATGGCAAAGTCAAAGCCTTCCAAATTTTATAATCTCTGCGGTATTCAATTTTTTCCTGATATCTACTTATACCGAAAATGGTGATTTACACCTAAACGGTTCTCATTAGGTCCCATCTGTGATACATAAAGTCACACTAGAATTCACCAAGGAATCTGAATATGCAATAATATATGGGGAATTCCTTTAAAAAAAAATACAACTTTGATACGTTTCGTACTCTGAGGACACCCTGTATAACATGAAAATATTTTTAAAATGTAGCCTTAATGGGTCCCTATCCATCCGAAATTATTATTTACTTTTTATCAAATACTTTAGCCATAATGCTCCGTGTCGAATAACGTGTATAACCCTGTATATAAGTACCTAGTGGCATGGAAAACAGAACACGGAGTACTCATTAATTTATTATTACCATTTTTTATATACATATGCTGGGACGGGCTACTAATCAACTAATCAATCAGAATTTGGGAAAAACCCAAAATTGGAAAAAATAACGTCACATGTCTTGACTCAGTACTGCCCACATATTATTGGTGCTAACTAAAATTTTGAAGTTCCTCTACCCCTACACCATCCTCATCAAAGAAGTAGACAAAGATTAGGGACTGCTCCACCTCAAATATAGAAAAGAATCAGGAACCCCTGAAATGCCTAAAAACTAAATTTGGGGGTTCTGAATTTTTTGTATTCTACAATTTCTCCACCGCCTATGTACCGATTTTCAAAATTATAGCAGCATTACCTACAACGACCCCCACAGCATATCGCGACCCAATTTTCATCACAACTCAAAAAGCGGTTACACGGCTAGAAAAATGCCAATTAAAGGCAGACCGACGGAAATGAGTGACGTGGATTCTAGTTATGTAGATGGATATCTTAAAACGCCCAAAAAGCATATTATCTAAAAAACGAACGTTTTTGCGATCACAATACTCTCATACTCCTAAAATGTAGAAAACAATCAGGAATCTCCAAATCGCACAAAAACAAGGTTTGAGCTTTTGTTGTATTTTTAGTTTTTTTGATTATCGCTGTGCCTTTACTGACAGGATGTAGACATCAGAAAATTCCTTAATTTCTGTAATAGGTGAGGCAATGTTCAGATGAACCTAAAATATTTCCGACAGTGTAGCCAACATGCATGCCCAAACAGAATCTGGATTCATCGCTATAGATAATATTACTCCATTCAAGGTTCCAGCAGTTTTCCTTGTTCTCTGCACACAATCAGTCGACCACGGTACCTAAAAGTGATAAGTGACAACTGAGGGCGGATGAACTTATGCCAAAACTTCGAATCCGGTGAAAAGCAGTTCGTATTGTGATTGGCCTACCACGCTCTGCAAACCATTGGTCATGAACTAACGGCCTTCTTGATTATATACACCCAGCAAACCAACACCGTATTTACACTTCTGCACATCCTTGCGGCTGTTTCTCTGAATGACAATCCAGCCTCGAGTAACCTCACTATTGCCCCCTTATAAATCTCGGCCAGCTGACGAACACTTTCTCGTCTTCTCACTTTTGGCATGGTAACAGATTAAAGCAGCACTTCACAATAATTTTATGATGATTAAGTGCGAATTGTAGCCCAACAAACAAATGTCACGCACATCCTTTTTTGCGAGAACAGTCGATAACAAAAAAAAATCTATATGGCTGAAAAACTGATCGTTTTTTATCCGAACGTGACTATGGAGTCAGGACAGTTAATCCTTTGTGAATCTCGGCAGAAGACACTGTCATCTTCTCGGAATATCAAAAGGATGAAGTAACCTACAACTGAAGAGTGAGGGTGAATCAGCAGGCAGCCTTTTGAGGAGGGAGGGTAAGTCTGGTATACAGACGGCTCACTTACCGACGAAGGCTCGGGCGCTGGGGTCTGTGCACCTCTCTCTTGGAGGACACACCACGGTATTCCAAGCAGAAATATATGCGATTTTAGCTTATTCCTCTCGTATTCACGAAATTTTCAGGAGCCTAGGAGGCGGATTACTTATCTGCTCTGATAACATTTGGGCAAGACATTAGGTGTCACCTATTCTAGTTATGCTATGAGTTGGCTGTGGGGCTGGCAGCAAGCACGATTAGAAGAAAAATAGAAGTCTGGTTGTGGAGAACTTATTTTAGGACCTCTGGCCAAGGTGTGGCAATATATTCATAAATTCATAAATTCGTTAGTGCCGCGTGATCCGTTTCCTATGTGACTATACAAGGAATATTGTAGCAACAATTGCTATAAAGTAAGGGTAAGGGCGTATATCGTTTCAGCAGTAGCAGGACCCGAACAGGTCAATAGGCATCTTTTTCGACGTTAATCCGACATAACCAAGATTGTATCTAAGATTCTCCCTCTACTTACATGAAATTGGCGTTCGCTTGAAGGTAGCTCTGTTCCAACATACACCTATGTACATCATTGTTAATCCTTACCTCACACCATTTGCTGCAAGGTTGATTGAAATATTCACTAGACTCAAACAATTTTACTCCTCCTTTCTTTTCAGATAAACCATAAATGGACAATCCTACAACATGAAACACCATAATCCCCTCGAGAACAGATTATGCTTATTCAAAGTAGAGTACTGTCAATGTCAAAATGCAAAGAGGTCACCAAAACTTCCATTCTGACAATATTTCACAGGCTAACCGGCTGTCAAGCTCATGTCGCAAAACGTAGCCCACTGTTTGATTCTAAGGTTTGATTTATGTATCCGTCTCATAAAAATTTGTTGACACTTCTGAACTTATTTGTACACAGAAAGTGTCATACGCACCGTGTACCTGAAAAAAGTGAATAACAAGCTTCTAAAGCTGCCACAGATTTTGCTCATTTTTCATGAATGTGAATAGTAACATTTACAAAAGATTTTAGTGGTTTATTCATGTATCCAGCGGATCTAACATCCCGCACAATTCATAGTTTACATTACTTGGTTGATGACTGTATACAAGGTGATACCCTTCACGGACAATATCCTGTTGTGGTGTATATATATTATAATATAGCAAACAAACTATACTATACTACAGGGTCCGGCACAATGAACGGACTAGTATTCTTCCCTTATCAGGGCGAAAGAGAAGGGGGTATCCGAGGGTTGCTCTATACCGGCAGAATTCCTTCTGTCTTACTCGAAGGGGGTATCGTTCGACTCGAGAGTTTCTAGCATTTTGTTACTAATTGACATTATGGTATGTCATGACAATGAACAAGATTCTCGTTTTGCTCGATAACTGCTTCCATCCACATACAAAGTTCATTCGTTGTCCGTAATCCAGACTCTCACAGAGACGAAGTTCAGCAGCATGTTGCCCAGCAGATTGAGTCGGACTATCGAACGCGTTCCACCACATTTTCAGCGACTCGAACTCCTGGCGGTCTTTCGTACACTACCCAATGAAAGATGATGTTCCGTGGAGGAATCCAATGAATGTCGAAGTGTCACGCTATACAGCAGTGATACACTAATTATTTCAGACAAAGCTGTCAACTGATAATAAAATTCTAGACACTCACGAGTCGAACGGTACCTCCCCCCACCTCTCTAGCCCTGATGGGGAAGTGTACTGGCTGTTTCAAAAACGTCCGTCCTTTGTGCCGGGCCCTGTATTATATAGGCTTTTAAGTATAGGCGATTTACGCTTGTGATCTAAAAATCAATTCAATATTAATACTAGGTATCTATAAAATATAAACTGTCACTTACAGCTGGATGCGATGAGCTCCTCATACTGCGGCTTTTGCAACTTACCTGAAAAGGACATACAGACATTTGGAAAATAATACAAAGAGGGTATGTGGTTCTGTACTGTATTTTCTCCAATTTGTTACATTATTGAACACATTAACTGTCAAAGAAGGTACCAGTACCTTATAGGATGCTATTTCGGTTCGCATATTAAATAGATAAGTACATCTTATTATTAGCTGATCCTATTACCACCAAAAACCAAACTGACTATGGAATGAGGGTACTGTCATAACGGTAAAATTCGGAATTCCGCTCTCGAAATTCAGGCCTGCTATCAGAAATTTTGCGTATTACGACGATCCAGAACGCCTGTTTTTGCTACCTCCATTATCTCTAATGGTTAGCTGAGAGTTGGATTACACCCGTATGCACCCTAAGTCAGTTGCGCGATTAGTTACGTAAACCTGGATTAGACTATTTGTTTACTATGCACCGCAAACTGACAATTTTGTCACTGTCATTATCAAAACAATCTTCCGAACACAACCTTGCCGTATCTCTAATCTGGATTAGTTAATCTCTTGACGGTGCATGGCTAAAAGCCAAAGATTAGCAAAACGTGATTAGGGATTAGCATCGCCAAACGGTGCATACGGGTGTTAGACATTTTCTATAGCTACTGGTACTGACTCTGCCATTGCCCAGTGAATTGTGCCCTCTATATGTTGTAATAAAAACGATTCAGTTTCATGATGTGGAACTCCTAAACCAGATGGCGTCCATAATCGCTATTCAATCCCCTCCCAAAGAATTAAAAATCTAAAATCTCTAAAGTTTTTAAAATGCTAATTTGGAAGAACTATCATACCCGCTAATTTTTGGCAAACATAACACCGATTTTAAAAAAATAGCAGAGTTATCTAAATATTGACAAAAAATTCAACCGACAAACAGATCGACGGAAATGGAAGATACAGAGTCTCGTGAGTTGAACATCAAAAATGGATCAAGTTGATCAGCTGAGTATTTCGGCATTCTCGGCGTTAACAAGGTATAGGATTATCGAGGGCGATAATTGACCAAAGAAATATTCCTATTCTTCCAATCACCTCAACTTTCGATTGGATAAGGAATCAAACGCAAGGCTTGAGGGCTTGAGCGATTTTATTAACTTAGTGTACATTTTGACGGAAGTTTGGATGCAGACATTCTATTAGCTATTGCTCGACGAAAAGTTTCTATTGGCTATTGATGTAGTTTGAAATTTGTAACACAATCACAAAAATAGTATTAATCCGACTTCAGTCAGGTCTGGTTCATCAATGCGCCGTTAAGTCAAATTAACCATAAGTTATCTGGTAACTATCAGTTAAAGTGTTTATCAATGTCTTGATATATGCAAACTAATAATTAGAGAAGTTAAAGTAACTGAGAGTAGCAGTAGAAAATAGCACTTAACCTGTTAACCTTGTTATCTGTCAGTTACGGTTGAGGCACAACGCAGAACGACAACAAACATAAGACAAAGAAACCACGTGACAATATTTTCAGTTAATCAGTGACGTCGATTTAGTGCACCCACCAAACTGACGATTTCTAAACTAAAATTTATATGCTATTTATTATAAAGAGTTGAACTAGCTTGAGTCCTCTATGATGTCATGTCCAACGGACTCAAACGCGTCTATCAGACATTTCACCACGGCCCGACCGGCTAAAACCCCTTCCCGTTGCTTATTACAGAAACCAATTTTGTGATGTGTACATACGAGTTTTGTTTTATTTCGCGTCTGTTTTTGGAAAATCCTGTCTGTAAAAAGTAACTGAGAGTACCACTAGAAAATAGCAGTTAACCTGTTGACCTTCTTATCTGTCAGTTACGGTTGAGGCACAACACAGAACACCGACAACAAACATGAGACAAAGAAACCACGTGACAATATTTTCAGTTAATCAGTGACGTCGATTTAGTGCACCCACTAAACTGACAATTTCTAAACTAAAATTATTTATGCTTTTTTATTATAAAGAGTTGAACTAGCTTGAGTTCTCTATGATGTCATGTCCAACGGACTCAAATGCGTCTATCAGATATTTCACCACGGCCCCACCGGCTAAAACCCCTTCCCGTTGCCTATTACAGAAACCAATTTTGTGATGTATACATATGAGTTTTGCTTTATTTCGCGCCTGTTTTTGAAAAATCCTGTCTGAAAATATAAAAACAGCTCAAACTTTATTTTTGTGCGATTTGGGGGATTCCTGATTGTTTTTCTACATTTTAGGCATAGGGGAGTATTATGATCGCGAAAATGATCTGATCGTTTCGCATCGTCCAGTTGAAGCATGAAAAACAAAATATGGCGTCCTAGTTCCTAAGGAGGGAGACGCAAGAAACTATTTACGAGAGTTTTTGTATTGGATTTTTTTGCGGACGGGTGGGCGATGATTGGTTGCAAGGGAACTTTAAACTATAGCTTCATGCAATGTGAAAATAATTAAATGGTAAATGGTGTGGGAGATACTGAGTCAATCAGCTTGACTCCATTTTTTTCGTCTTAATCCGCGATGAAATTTCTGATTTTAGTGAAAATCACAAACCAACCCCTATCTTTAGCGCACTGAGGACGGAAACTATTGGTCGCACACGCAAAATGTAAAGACCAAAATTATGGAGAGTTTTGTTGGCTGAAGCCAAGCCCTTCTGGTTATGATATGCATGTTCAGTTCTGAAAGTATGCTTAACCAAGCCGTTTTAGACTCTATAACTAAAAATCGTTGAAATAACTATGGAAAACAATCAACATATCTTTTATTGAAGTTTTTATGCATAGTACTCAGTTGTGGATACAGAGCACTCGTTCTGGTAACATTACACATCCTGTTCATTATGAGCGCATCGATTGCGGATACAGGTCCTAATCCTCGTTTGCACTTCCGTTCTCGCCACTCATGAAGTGAGTGAGGTTCTTAATTATTGTTCCGTATCATTAATAATTATTCTCGAGATTCCTGCACTAATTTTTTTTTATTTATTTATTCAACGGTTTCCCATTATGAAACAAAAACAATGCAACTATTACTAAATATATCAGTTCTCTCTTCAAACTATAATAGGTACTATACAAACAGAAAAAAAAATCTGTACTCGAAGAACTAGTTGTACAGCAAGCACATTGCTTCTTATTCTCTAGTGTTCAGGAAATACAAACATAACAAAAAAATTAGTTAACCTGGTTTATAGAATAATACAAAATATATATATGCCCAAATAATAACAATATAATGTAACTATGGCATATTCAGGTTAAAATGTTTCTCATGCGTTTCTTAATATATTTTATGTTGTCAGAAAATATATCAACCTCGTAACGAAACGTGTTTCCATATCTGAGGATCCTGGTGATAGGTTCATACATACCATAATTTGTAGAGTGGAATGGTATTGCAAACAATTCTGCGTCACGAGTTCTTCTCTGATTGACATTAAGATTTATTTGTGCAAGCATCTCTGGACAATCTATGGAGTTCTTCAACAATTTGACAATGAAACACAAATCAAGCATAATTCGACGATGCTCTAAAGTATCCAAGTTTAATATGTTTAAAATATCTGATAACATTAAATTGTGGTTTTGAAAACCCATTTTATATGCAGATTGTTTCAAAATTTTGTTTTGTACTCTTTCAATTGCATCAATATCACCAATTAGGTAAGGTGACCATATCACTGAGTTGTATTCAAGGATAGACCTAACGAGTGAACAATATAAAGTGCGCAAAACCTCAGCTGACAGATGTTTGGCTGAATTTTACTGGGGTTACGTAGATCATAGACTTCATGTGACCCCATACATAAAGGTCTACTGGCGTGAGATTGGGGCTTCTTGCAGGCCATTGAATCGGTCCTCACCTTACTATCTATTGATTTGGGTATTGTTGTTGGAAGACCACATTACTTCTTATATCTAAAGGTACATCTTCCAGTACTTCACTTAAATTCTTTCGTAAGAATAATTGGTATTGTTCTGGTGGAAGTCATTTAGAACATTTATTGTAGATTGAGCAACTGATCATGTGATTTTTGATAATAAAATGTAGCTGTTGCAATTTTTTTCAACCTGTATCTTTAAAATGGAATAGTTTCTTCACAAACAATTAAAAAAATAGAGTCAAGTTAAATTGAATAAATACTTCCCACACATAATGATGATACCATTTTACGCATGCATGAAGCTATAGTTTGAAATAACCTTGCAACTAAATTATCGCCCACCTGCCCGCAAAAACAACATCCAACACAAAAACCCTCGTAAATAGTTTCTTGTGTCTCCCTCCTTAGGAACTAGCTAGGGTGCCACAGTTTTTTTTGTATGCTTCAAATGGACGATGCGAAACGATCAAGTGCCTCCAACCCGTCTAAAAACGAAGTTTGAGCTGATTTTATATTTTTGGTTTTTTGATTATTGCTACGCCGCCACTGACACGGATTTTCAAAAACACAGTCGTTTTCCATTCTCGCCGCGGTAATAAATTTTGTGTCTAAATTTTATTAAAATCAATTCAATAATTTTCGCTTTGCCAATATACATAGAACGAAATAAAGCAAAACTGTATGTACAGATCACAAAATTGGTTTCTGTAATAGGCAAGCCAATGTTCGGATGGACCTAAAAAAGTGTAATATGCCGCTAGGTATTTCTTCTACAGGTCAATGGACAGACTATTATGAATACAACAAATTTTTCATTTTAAAACCTCTCACGCCCCCAACCGCCCCGATTTCACCCCACCAAAAAAAAAATTGAACATGATCAGGAACCCGTAGAATGTTTAAAAACAAAGTTTGATTTTTTTTATGTTTTTAGTTTTTTTATGATTGCTGTGCCGTCACTGAGACTATTTTTCCAAAACATACGCGTCTTCCATCCTCGCTGCGGTAGTAATACTGTATCAAAATTTCATTAAAATCAATTCAATAATTTTCGCGTTACGCAATATAGAACGATCTATAACAATACTCGTATGTATACATCACAAATTCTAAGTCTCTTGGTTTTTATAATAAGCAAGGCAATGTTCGGATGTACGTAAAAAGTGTATTATGCCGCTACGTTTTTCATTCAAAGAGCAATGGACAATCCATTATGAGTACAACAAATTTTTCAGTTTTATGAATACAACAAATAATCCTCCAACTACCCCAAATTCACCCTCACCCAAAAAAATGTAGAAAATGATCAGAAACCCCTAAAACGTCTAAACACAGAGTTTGAGCTGTTTTTATATTTTTAGTTTTTTTATTATTACCGCGCCGCCACTGACCCGATTTTTCTAAAACATGCGTTTTCCATCCACGCCGCGGTAGTAATGCTATGTCAAAATTTCACTAAAATCAATTGAACAATTTTCGCGTTACGCGATATCGAACGATCCAAAAAACAATACTCGTATGTATACATCACAAAGTCCCGTGGTTTCTATAATAAGAATGCGACGGCGACGTTCGGATGGACTTAAAAAAGTGTATCATGCCGCTAGGTTCTGCATTCACATATCAATCTTTACGAATACAACAAATGTTTCGGTTTTCAGCCCCCGCCCCCCAACCACCCCAAATTCACCCCCACCCAAGAAAAAGTCTAAAATGATCAGGAACCCCCAAAAGGCCTAAAAGCGGTTACTGAGATTGCGAGACTAGAAAAACGCCAACAGACAGTCAGACCGATAGACAGACCGACAGACAGACAGACAGACCGACGGAAATGAGTGACGTGGATTTTCGTTATGTAGACATCATAAGACGCCCAAAAAGCGTATTATCTCAAAATCGAAAATTTTCGCGATCACAATACTCCCCTCACCTGTCGGTGTGGGAAGTAAAACAAAATATTCTTAAAATCGTTTAATGGATCACTCTTTAAATTTTTGCGACATGTTTAACAAACGCCCTGGATAACTAGAGGGGCTTAAGGTGCTTACACTCCCTCCAGAAAAATATTTATCATCATACGAATAATAAGTGGTCAATAACATAACCACTAGACTCAATCCCCCGAATTTGGATCCTGATTATGCTCCTAAATCTAGGTTCTCAATTCGACATTCATACATTTTTCAGAAGCTGAGATTATGAGCAAGCTTTTCCAGTGGTTTGTATGCGCAGTGTCTCCAATATTTTTAGCGATATATGGTTATGTTGAAAGAAAAGCGAAAACGAGAATTATTTTATTTTTTCTCAGTATCTGTTTTTCTAACTATCGTACCCTTTAAGCTATTTATGAATTAAATTAGTGTACAAGCGTATTGAACTGAAATAAGTGAATATGTTACTGTTTTTTAATGTAGCTGTAGATTTTGGTTAATTGTGAGGACTCCATTGAAATTAGAAAATCTTAAAAATTATTGATTTTTGTCCATACAGTTAATTATTAAGTTAATTTTGTTGCATTTTAGCTATACCTACTATCATTTCCTGACAGGAATACGTGAATAACATTAAGTCCTGTATATGCAATGGTACTTAATAGAAGTCTCCAAGGCTCCACGTTGCCATTATTGTAGCGAGGATAGCACATGAGCGGTTACAAGTTGACTGACTATAAAGAACAAATGATAGAAAATAACACGGACTAGAAATTATCGAAATCCGACTATACTGAAACAAGCCACTGCTATTAAATCCCCTTATTCGCTGTACTACCTAGTTGATCCAACTCAGACATTTCTCGAGAAACTAGATGTAAATACTTCTCTACCACCAAGAATATTCTTCATGAATTTACAACTATCACGTAAAATCCCTGCTCTCAGCCAAAAACCAAGAATATGTATGGTAATGCCCTACTCGGATTCAGACCGCTGTTCTACAGCCACTCCACATGGGCGTAGCGCTTCGGTAGCATTCAGATAGACATAAAAGGAAGTGTTTGATACTTCTAAGCAGATAAATGCGACAAACAACTTGCAGCAATTAAAAAAAATGCGTGAAATGACTTGACTCAGTACTACTTACACATTCTCTGTAATAACAAAAATGTGGAGTTACTAAATTTCCCCATACGCCAACCCAACTTCTTTATTTATTTATAATTATTCACAGCCGTTTTACAGAGCATAGTTTTACATATTAATAAGTTTTAAAAATTATTGTACAAGTACACATTCAAAACAAAAATTAAATTAAAATCAACCGCAAACATCACAGTCTAAATCACGTTATTTTACATATTTGAGAGAACACCTAAATTTTCTTAACCCGTAACCGGTGACATGGAGTCTGGGAGACTCCTTCGAAGTTGAACATAGCTATAATTTCGAAACCAGATGACCTTGACAAACACAACGTCAGGTAGCTTTCTACAATCACCGTCCGAGGCAGCACCGCTTGTGACGTCAGCTAACAGGAAGCCATTGTTGTGTAAACCTCGTGTAAACCACATGTCGGAGTCTAGCAGACTCCACGTCACCGTTAATGCGACTGTAGTTTATACATATGTATATCATGTGGTCAGGGCTTTGCTTGTGTGCTTTAGAACTCTTTAATGGCTACTCGTCCAAGTACGTCACGGAGTATTCGTGCAACACATCCTAACTTTGAAAAGACCTTTTTGGAGAGGGTATAACAGCTATGACTCTGATAATAGCGACATTGATGATACTGATCCTGACTTTGCAATAGAGATGGATCGTTATGAAGATTATCTAAGTATTTTTGCGTCAAGTTCAACGGAATAGCTTAGAATTTGAGAGAAACATACTTAGATCCTGATAATAATGTATGGGATTGATAATATATGCAATGATATGGGAGGAGTCTCCAGGACTCCACGTCACCATGAGTGTAACAATAATGGGACGTCACCGGTTACGGGTTAAGGAACTGCTAAATATATCACGTGAACCTTGTACCGCATTTGCCTCTCTCATCATCCTATCGATTGGGTTATTTTGCTCGTAATTTGTGCTATGGAATGATACACAAAAAAATCTGTTTGTCTACCCCTTCTATTAGGAACATTTAGTGGAACAAGACTTAAAGGCCGGGTCAATCAGGGCGCATTCTAGAACGTTCCTTAACGCCACCACGTCACGTGTACCGTTGTATTGTATTATACCGGTACCAACCAGTCAAACAGACCTGTTTGGTATCAACGGAATGCTGTATCGCGGCGTTAGAGAATGCCGTAACCCGTAACGCCGTGTTCTAGAATGCCCTCTGTTTGACTGAGCCTAAGTTCAGGGCACGACATATTTGAATTGACAATCTTATGTAGACAACATAAATCAGCACAAAGCCTCCTCCTTTCCAAAGTGTCAATACTTAATTCACTTCTCATCTTCTCTTGCATAACATAAGCTACAGTTCTAAGAAATTTGTTCTGGACTCTTTCAAGCCGGTCCACATAACATCTGTACTCAGAATTCCAAACTACAAACTACTGAACCATACTCCAAAATACTTATTCTTTAATTGTTGTAGACCAAATTTACATCTCAAAAACTTTGAAAACTATTTCACGTTTTTTGTACTTTTTTTTAAGATAACCGTCTAAGCATCTAATTATCAAATTATACCTGCTTACCTACTGCGAAGCTCATAATTTGCTGACGCTTCATGGCTCTTGGAACGAATCCAGCCGAAGTCGTATTCAGTCGTATTACGTTGGCAGAATATGAAAATACGTCATGTTCGCCTATATGCTTCATACTTCTAGTATTTTCCTGCTTTGCTGTGTGACTTTGTGAGCCTGAAACACTCCCTGGTCATTCCGTCTCCATTCACAAAACGCAAAACAATTTATTATACCTGACGGAGAATATATTGTGTTGCACAACTGCGTACAGTCAGATAAGTATGCTTTCCCACGAAAGATAGTTGTTGAATTCTGTCTGGCGTGTGATAGTAACATCAACACTGCGCCATCTGTTGTCTTAAACTATAACGTGTCACGTGTCGACTTGGTTTCGTGTAGAGCCACTTAGAACTGACGTCGCGGAACTCTGTGCGACACCTTAGTTTGCATTATATCCGGCAGGTAGCGCTGTAATCAGAACAATGCTGTAAACGACGCCTTTTGAGAGCGCTAGTGCGTTATCTTTTCGTAACCTAGTAATTTCATCAATGAAATAAATACAGTTTGAAAAAACCTAAAAAAAGCTTTAAAGGTTTAGTTAACGAAAAAATTAAAAATAAGTATAGTTTAAAAAAACCTAAAAAAAGCTTTAAGGGTAAAGTCAACTAAAAAATGAAAATTAAGTATATATAGTTTAAAAAAACTGAAAAACAAGCTTTTAAAGAACACCGAACTGAAAAGTTAAAAATAAGCTTGAAACAATAATGAACAAAAAATACTAGTATTATTGTGAAAAAAGCGTGGGCGCCACATTATTTGTAAACAAGCTCCCGACGCTTTTCCACAACAATACTAGTATTTATCGTTGATTATTGTTTAAAGCTTATTTTTTACATTTTTAGTTCGATGTTATTTAAAAGCATGTTTTTTAGTTTTTTAAACTAAACTCATTCTTCCTTCTTTCTCCTCGTGCTTCGTTTGCAGTGTCTTGTGTTTAGTAAGATACTCAGCCATTCTCATGTTTTTCCACATAAGGAAGTTGTTTGGTCCACTATAGGCTACCAGACCTGCTGATGTATCTTTTTGGTAAATTGTTCCCCTTCATAACAAAATACTGATCTGCATGTGCCTTCCACTTATGCGATATTGGCCGGCCTGTTTTTAATATCCAGATAAAAAACTTATATTTGTTGTATTTGCTTTTCCGCATATTTCCTTTTAATAGTTTAAAGTTTATTGCCTCACAGATGAAATCCAGTTATGGGACAATTCACATCAACATACACGAATTGAGCGAAGTAAAAGCAGTACAACACTATTAGTAATAGTTATAATGATTCACGAGAACATATAAATTAATTCATTAGTTTGAAAATCAACACATGTTTACATGTAGAATTGTAACTGATGAAAATAGACTAATAGACATAACGTAACGCTTTCTGATAGATTATAACATTCTAGCGGGTCCTAACTTATCAAGAGACGTTTTAGTCGAGTAGATTATATAATTAGTCTGAAAGTATTAATATATTTATTCGGTATTATAGCTGCAAATATCCTACTGTGACTATTTATACATTTTCTTAAATGATTCTGCTCCTTGATTTCTGATATCACTAGTCTAGTATAGTCTAGTCCCTGTTGCCTGTTGCGCCAAATATACCAATTTGTTGTTCAAATATTAGATATCAGCACCTGATTACCAAAGCAAACAAGTCCAAATTCTGAGCTACTGGAGTAACGAAACATTAAAATCGTTGTAGGAGACTTTACGAACTGCTACTGCACGTCGTTTTAGTGAATATTTCCGCTGCAAAATAACTTTCACACTACTTTATCTATGGTACTTCGTGCCGTCTCTGGAAATTTGTAAAATATTTACATAATGTGTTCTCTAGCCTCGCGATTTCAACGCAAATCTGACAACATGTACTTTAAAATGCACATGGTTTAGCGGAACGTAGGGAGATCCTTGTATTAGTAAAAGCCTCAGGTAGAAGAGCAGAAAGCAGCAGCTTCGCCCTAGCTAAAGTACCTCCTGCGATGACAAGCGCACAATGTAAGAGATTTGAAATGTATTTTAGTAGGCAAGTAAACGGAGACATACTACTAGCAGTAGGTGCTGTTGTTTGGCGGAGCTTTGTATTTGTTAAGATAAACGAGGTTCTATGTGGATATTTCCATTGCATTGCATTTTATAAAAGGTTTCACAGAAATTGCTGTTACTTACATTCCGCACCACAAATGTATCAGATACCTTGACCGAATAAAATTTTGTGACTATCAAAAAATTTCATTTGTTAGCGAAAAAAAAACGTTTTTTATCTGACAAAAATATATATTGTTATGCTTTGAATTGCCACAATGACAGGTAATTTTTGAATTTTGTCAATTTCAACTTTTGGAAGCTCGCAACTTTTTGGAACAAATAAGCAAACGTTTTTTTATTAAATGACATACTCAGTATTTTTACATTTACCACTGCCACAAGGACACTACAATTTCAAGGTTACTTGGATATTATTAAAAAAATGTGTGAAAAAGTACTGAACCGCTTTCCTTCTATAGGTACTTTTTCCTATAGTCCCAATTTTATTAAACAGAAAATCACATAAAATAACAGAAGGTAATCGAAAACAACAGAACTCAATAAACATTTTCGGCAACGTAAGGTAAAAAAAATATATATATATATAAGGGATATATAGAGGTAAAGTAGAGCCCAGAGATATACCATTTGTGTACGTTTTGCGCTATATAAAAACTGCATACCATCTCTTAGTACAGTTCATCATTTGGAATAGATACAGTTTTGATAATATTCAATGGTTACCATTATTTTACTTTCGTACTCGTAACCAATTCATGGAATGTGCTTTTAACCAATTTTCTAACAAAACACAACCTTTTAGAATGGTGAAAATGAAACACTAAGTTGTATTTGAACGTAAATCTGTCGGATGACGTTCACGATGTATATTTTGACTGAACTATGATAAGACCGACACATTCCAGGATTATTAGCGACTCGTTCGATGAAGAGGACCGGACTTAGTCAAATTGTTTGGGCAGGTATTGCTACCGCTAGCAACGCCAATCTGCTTTTACTTTTGTGCGTCACTTTTCTGTCTGAATCGGACGTTTTCTTCTGAAGTGTGACAGCTAGAGTATGTTTCGGCCTTGGGAAGATAATGGGATTTCACAGCGCTGTGAATTACCCTGCAGCAGTGAAGTTACGTCGGCGGTTTGTCATTACGGTGGTGAAAGTAGTGACTATAGTACGGACACTGATAATGAATTTGAACAAAGGGAGGTGGAGGTAGACCAATTAAAACCTCACAAAAGGTCACATCTTAGCGCAGATGCAAAACAAATAGTACTAAATGATAATGAACTAACGAACGATCCAGAGAATGAAAATAAGGGGAGTATGATCAAAAAGACGTCACTTCTAACACACGTTCCATATCCAACAGTATGTGAAATTTTGAGAAAGGGGCCACAAAAGAGGAAGCGTAGGTTTGATGCTGCTGTTTCAAAAGAACTAGATCCCACGATCACAAAATTATTGAGGAATATTGTGTACGAAAAGTACAAAATTAATGAACTGCCCACAATCGAATCCGTTCAAAGACAATTGGCTAGAATGGGGTAACAGTATCCAAGGAGTACGTTGCAGCGATGGATTAGGAAGATTGGGTTTAGGTACAGAACTGTGAACAAACGAATGGCTATAATGGAAAGTGCAAGGATTGTGGGATGGCGGCACGATTACTTGCATAAGATAGAGCAATACCGGAACGAGGGGAGGTCAGTGTACTACCTTGACGAGACCTGGTATGATACCCATAATACCGCTAAAAAGGGATGAACCGACGGTACAAAGAAATGTTAGCTAAAAGGCGTTCCACCAAATAAAGGATCCCGTATAGTTATCTTACACTGCGGATCATCTGACGGCTAGGTCGAAAACGCACTCAAAATTATGTGGAAAGAAAATTGAAGACTGCAATATAGACTGCCACAAAAACATGGACTCGGGAATATTTGAGCAATGGTTTGAGTATAGCCTTATTTCCAATTTAAAGCTATTTAGCGTCATCGTAATGGACAACGCAAGCTATCACTCCAGACAAAGGTACAAAATTCCGAATTCAACGTTATCGAAGGCGGAAATACAAGATTTTCTCATAAAACAGGATTTGTACTTTGAAGAAACTTACAAAGAAAAAAGTGAATGATTGATCCTCCACACTGAACAGTTTGAGAAACAATATGTCATAGAAAGCATAGCTAAAAAGTATGGTCATGATGTCTTCAGGTTGCCTCCCTATTTTTGCATTTTCAGTCCTATAGAATTAATTTGGGGACAACTAAAACAACGAGTCGAACGTTAAAATTGAGTGTAGAAAGGAATAATTTACCATATGGTTTATACGGTTATATTGAAATGTCTCTACCATATATTTATCAACAGATAATAAAGTTTCAAACATCTTGTTCAACCAACTGATGTATGAGCACTTTATTGGATGGAATGAACATTTTCGTTGTTGCCCACTCCAACGAATTCGAACGCCCAGTCCGACCCCGTTCCCTTTCTCTGTCGGCACTTTTTGCGGAGATCCTCACTTTGTAAACAAATGGTATATCTCTGGGCTTTACTTTAATAGAGTATATTATATGGATATTTCAGATTTTTATAATCCGTTACTTTTGGTACTCAAGCAATATGATTGGTGTATAAGGTTACTGTAACTTACAAGCGTATTATGAGGTGATATCAATGTTCCTATCACTTTTTCATTGAACTCTTAGTAACCATTACCAATGGGCATTTATACAGTATTTGGTGTAGTCTTATATCACTGAAGTAAATTCAGCTAGGTATATGAAAAATGCTAATTTTTACCGTAACTTTATTATTTTATTTCCTCAGGAGTAATCGATACAGTAATATTACAATGAAACGATACTATGTTTCATTTATGTTGGAACCACTTTTCTCAAAACTACGTATTTAAGACTTCAATGTTCGTCATACATGCATCGATATCTTAAGGCTGATGCCGCAGACTCCATTAAAGAAAAATTGTACTTTAAACCACCATAAGTAACAACTGTTACTACATGCGTTACTCTAATTTATATATTTATTTAGGGGACGCTAAAGTTATATATTGAAACCAAAGGAGATATAAGATTACTTTAGCTGATATTATGATTTCTAGCAGATTTCCAGAATATATCGTTACTCATTCTATCGGCGATAATGACTGAGGGAGAAATAAGAAAAATAATCAGGAGACCCAATTTGTTTGTTTAGTTTCTACAAAATCGTTTAAAAATTATTGTATTTTATTTGTTGGCTCCTAATATTTATTAATAAAACAATCAATTAGTACATTGCAGCATTTAGATGCAATAATTTGTACATCACACATTTGGTTAAAATCTGAATCTGAAGTTTGTAATTACAGATTATTTGAGAAGCCCTTGCCTTTTTTTTTAAAGTAAGCGTCCATTTTCATTTCTATGAATCGTGTAAAGTCAAAATATTATTTGTTCATGCATGCGAAAGGTACAGACTATTTTGAGGACTGATAGGTCACAAATGACAGAAAGTAGTAACAGTTTAACGTTTCTAACACCTTTACGAGCAAAGTATATAGTGGTGGCCGAAACACAAAGCCCCACTGTTTTATTTCAGAAGGTTACGTAGTAAGTTATATACTGGTTACCAAAAAATACCTGTTACTTCTGGTTACATCACTTCACTGTATATGTATAGCGTTACTAAATCATTGGTTTAGGCAACCTTTATAAATGCCACATTTGAGTTCTTTAGGGAGTTTACAACGGTGATAGAAACAGTCTGTTACTGAATGTATCACCAAAGATGATACAACAAGGTTAATATAACAGTTACGACAAACATTATATATACAAAAATGTTTATTGGGAAAATAGCAGAAAACAACACAAATCAAAAGGATATATCAGAGAACAACCGAAAATAACAGAAAAAGCCCAAAAACAATAAAAAACAACAAAACTGCCGAAAAGAACAGACGACAATAGATACAACAGAAAACACCAGGAAACATCAGAAGACAGAAGAAAACAATACAAAATAAGATAAAATAACAGAAAACAACAGAACACAGCTGAAAACAACCGAAAGCAACAGAAAATAACTAAAAACAACAGAAAACAACCGGAAACAACATAAAACAGTCGAGTACAGCAAAGCAATATGGTACAACACAGAATAATGGAAAACGATAAACAACAACAGAAAACGACAGGACATAACAGAAATTACTGTTGTTTTCTGTTGTTTTCGTTTGCTTTAATGAACGAGTAATGATAGTTCAGATATTAACATATTTAAATTTGGCATTTTGTTAAAGTTAGTGACTCAATTTATAACAAATTAATATGAACTTCGTCTTTTTTGAATAATATTGTTTTAACACATCTATATGATGGAAAAATAAATGTAATAAACACCTAAGAAATTGTCTTTGTGGCAGTTTACACTGCAAAGATAGAAAAATAGCTATTACAGAAAATTTGTTTATTTCCAAGTGCAAAAAATTAGAATTTTTGAAAAGAAAAAACTTAGTGTCATCGAGACAGCTCTAAAAATCGAAATATATTGGTTTCTAATGAAACATTTTACCTGTCTTACTTCACAACAGCTTTTAAATAACCTTTTTTCGATATGCAAACATGATTTCTACCAATTGCTCAAATCCACTATATCAATCGGCCTCCCCCCCCTACTACTTAATATGGTGCGAAATATTCTGATGGTGATTCTGAGCTGTTTTGTCAAATTTTGATCGATTAAGCTTCTTTGAAAATATATCCATATATAAATCATTCATCTTCTAATGTAAAGGTTAGCAAAGTTTTCGTAAAGGTATATGTATATTTTGAAATATCTGGAATTTCGATTTAGATATCATTGTAAACTTTGATGTGCTTTGCTTTGTGCTGGAAAAGAATATGTTCCGGGACAATCCAGTTACTTAAATTTGCATTAGTTTCATTCGTATGGGCTTGACTTTACGTATTTGAAATAGGCCACGGATATTTTACGGGATAAGATAGTAACTTTTATGGAAAATAATTTACTTTGTTTTCTATTTCACAAACTGCAGATGAGGGAATACTTTTGATTTTGACATCCGTATTTTGAACGTTTTATGGCATATTCACTTATTTCCGCCAGTGTGTCTATTTTCCTGACTGTCGGTGTCAGCGTCTTTGTCTTACGGTTCTCTGTTGCCATTCCTTAAACAGCCAAATCTCAGCAGTTGGATGACCAATATTGATTTAATTTGGACTACTATATGATGTAAGGTCATATTAGGGAATGCCGCTGCTGATAATGCTATGTTCAGAAATCGTTTGAGAGAAGGTGGAATAGTTAGCAAAAAAAAAAGAAAAGTTCTAAGATCCGTTTCAAACTTCGCTTTTAGGTATTTTAGAGGTTACAGCATTTCTCACTCAATTGCGGAGGAGGTGAAATTTTGATGGTGGGTAGGGTGGGTGATGAATAAACTCCAACATGTTTTGTACTCGTGATAAATATACAGATATAAAAGTATGAATTGGGATAGATTGATAATCATGCAGTAAGCGTCCAAAATAACTGCCTGTATTATAAAATTGTAATGATGGTATAATTCCGAAAAGGACTCGAACTGAGTTTTGTTGTCTGGATATTAAAAAGCCCACCTACTTGATGAAAAGACAACAAGCGAGATCTGCTTGATAATTCAATTGGAGTTGAGCCTGTATTTGTAAAAATACTTCTAAGTAACTTCCACAGTCAACCGCTACATGACTATTCTAAGATGGTCAGCTCGGGCATACTGACTTTTGTCTGAGGTCTGATAGGCTTTACAAGGAGCTTTCTAGGATGTAGGCTTTTCGTGTGTGTTAGTTCAGTGATCTCATTATTTTTAAAGATATCAGGATACTTTATTACTGGGATTTGTGATCTAATTTCAACCATTCAAAAAGATATTTATTTCGATCGTTGACTTCATCTCTAGCTGCAAACTTCATTCATCGCCTATGTTGCAACAAATATACACTTGTTACAACAATAGTTTTGTTATAAAACTTTGATACGATATGATGAACAGTGTGATCCAGCTTTGACATTTTGTTTTCAATATTGATAAAATACTATTGGATGATATTTATTAACCTAGCCCTCAATACCCAATAGAAAGCTTTTGCTAAATAGCATCCAATAGAAAAGCTTTATCAAAGTCTTTGTTAAATATGCATGTTGATAAAATCGGACCTAAAGGGCCTAAATATAACTTTTTGCTGGAGTTCTTCGTCCTAATCCACGCTGAAATTCTGACTTTTATTTTTAGCCAAAATCACACAAATCAACCCCTATCAGGGAGGATTATCGAACAGAAACTATTGGTCACACACAAAAAATATAAAGACCAAATTTGTGAAGAATTTTGTTCTCTCAATATGTTATTTGTATTTTTTTAACATAGCGGCGCTATTTTTCGAAGAGTGTCGCGAAGCAGAGCTTTCACATCCCCCCCTCGAGCGACGACCCCTCGAGGTCGCAGAATCAGGTGTAGTTTCAGGGGACCTATGTCTACCATCACACCAAATTCTATTTATTTCTGGCCTTTTGCGGACGAAACGCTCCTAGCGTCTGGACTAGTCGGGGGCGAAATTGAATTTAATTTAGTAACCCCAAAGCTTTTGAACGTGTACTAAATCTAAAGCAACCGCAAAATCAGATACCATAGTTTTATAGCGTTTTTCCGCAAACCCACTATGAGAGGCATGCATGATGTGTTTGGGAACTCTGAACAAAGAACCCGCTTAGGTAAATTATTCGCGTTTTCATGGCTGAAGATAATCGATTTTAAATTACCATGAAGGCTAGCGACTGCAGCAGTGCTCAAAATTTATCACGAGTAATTTTCGTGCTGTAAGTTGAGTTTGTGAGTTTTATATTTTCCTTGGAAGAACGTATAATCAGAAACTGCTTCAAGAAATATCTCACGAAACGTTAATAGTCGAATGCGGCAGGAAGGATTTTCATACAAATCTGCAGTGGCGGCTCGTGGGTTCTTCATGAGGCTGGGCACAAGAGGCACAGGGTGAGTTTTTAGTACTGGCTCGGTCTATAACTCCATTACTGCAGAAGGTAGCGAAAAAAGTTGTATACGTGTAGCCACGGATATGCTCCTTACTCAGAAAATATTTATATTTATACAGGGTGATCCATAGCTACGTGGTGATGCAAACATGCATTTTTTTAAATGAGACACCCTATATATGTATTATTCCTTATTCAAATTCTACTCATGATTTCCGTTCCTCTAATATAGGGTACTGTTACATTACACAGGGTATTTCAAAAGTTATGACGATTTTTATATCCACATCGCTGACAAACGAACGTACTGTATATCAAAAAGTGATGAATCAAAAATTATTTCTTTTACATGGAAAGATTGAAAATATGTTCTCTAGTTTTAAAATCGGCTATAAAAAAAGCCGGCGACGCATACTCGTATACAGGGTGATGTAGAATGCAAAATCCAGATTTTCCATCTTTTTAAATCTAACCCCCAATATTTTATTACACCAACGAATTGCTTTTAACATGCTCTTTCATCTTTGTATTGCACTTAATGTACCTGCGTCCATCAGTTTCCGAGATATTTCGATTTTTCGGTAAAATTAAAATATAGCTTCTATTTGTGTACTGAATTTATTTATTTTGAAAAAGTACTATCCAATTTGTTTTTTATTTAACGAATAATTAAATTATAAGGTTATGGTGGTATTTGTTGAAGTCAAAACTCTAAATCATCGAGATAATAAAGTCAAGTATGCTGAGGAAACAATTTTGTAGGCGTGATGCGTAATTATTAAGCAGATTTATCAGGTAGGCTTTGAAAAATTGACAGTTTTTATAACCTGCTCAATAATTCGGTACTGTGTGAAAAACCAGCTGTAAAAATTCATTTTTCCATTGAGGGTATTTAGGAGAATCTTTGAGAAATTGCCTCCTTGCCTCTAGAATATATGAACTATGAACTGCAATAGCGAGAACGGAGGCGCTCTAAAACTAATGCGTTTGAAAGATTGGAGAATCGTTTTATTTGAACTGTGTCGTTTAATATTTCATAGCCTACCTGATAGATCTGCTTAATTATTATGCACGACGTTTATAAAATTGTTTCCGCAGCACACTTGACCTATATTATCTCGTTAATTCAGTGTTTTGACTTGATCAAGTACCTTTGCGGCCTTATATTTTAGTCGTTTGTTAAGCAAAAATAAAATTTGATAGTATTTTCTCAAAATAAATAAAATTTTAGTAAACAAATAGAAGGTATATATATAAAATTTGTGGAAATATCGAAATATCTCAGAAACTAATAAATGCAGCCATAACAAGTGCTATACCAAGATGAAAGAGCATATTAAAGGCAATTCTTTGGTATAATAAAATATTGGGGGTTACATTTAAAAAAAGAGAAAAAATCTGGGCTCTACATCACCCTGTATACGAATATGCGTCGCGGGCTTTTTTTATAGCCGACTTTAAAATTAGAGGAAATTTTTCATCCATCCTTGTTAAAAAAATGATCTTTCATTCATCACTTTCACTTTTTGATATACGGTACGTTCATGTGTCAGCGATTTGGATATGAAGCTTTTGACATACTCTGTATAATGTAACAATACTTTATATTGAAAGAACGGAAATCATTAGTAGAATTTGAATGAGGTATAATATATGGGGTGTCTCATTTAAAAAAATGCATGTTTGCATCACCACGTAGTTATGGAGCACCCCGTATAAATCTAAATACTTCCTGAGCAAGGAACATATCCGTGGCTACAGCTTTTGTATACAACTTTTTTCGCTATCTTCCACAGTAGTGGAGTTATCGACCGAGCCGGTACTAAAAACTCGCCCTGTATGCATATAGAGTATATAGCACTCTGTGTTCAACTCTTGTTGTATATTTGCACTGCACTTTTTTGTTTTTTTTATGAACAATAATAATATATGATAAGCAGTATCTAATTGTTCACTTATATTCACTTTTCCAGAAATACTAAAATCCATGCGTGCATTTATGTAAGAAACAGAATTTCCGTGCTTCTTTGCCCTCTCCGCAGTGTGTTTTAAATCATCCAACCCTTGTTTATTCCACCTTTCTTAGAAAATGAAGTTGATTGACATTACGATGATAGCAGTTTATTATTTTCCCATAGCATGAAGCTATAATAGTCTGAGATCCTCTTGCAATCAAATCATCGCCCGCCCGACCAAAAAAAGTGTGTTATGCCGCTAGGTCTTCCTTTCACAAGTCAATGGATAGCCTATTATGAATACAAAAAAAATTGAGTTTTATGACCGCTCACCCTCCAACTACCCCAATTTCACCCCCACCAAAAAAAAAGAAGAACATGATCAGGAACCCCTAAAACGCCTAACAACAAAGTTAGGGGAATATTTAAAGTTTTTTGTTTTTTGCTAATTACTCTGCCGCCCATGCACCTATCTTCAGAATTATAGGAACATTACCTACTACGACCCCACAGCATATCGCTGCCCAAATTGCATCACAATCCATGCAGTGATTACTGAGATTACGTGGCTAGAAGAACGCGTACAGACAGACCGACAGAAATGAGTGACGTGGATTTTCGGTATGTATAGATATCTTAAAACGCCCAAAAAGTGTATTATCTCAAAATCGAAATTTTTTGTGATCACAATACTCTCCTCATCTGTGGTGTGGGAAGTAAAATGAGGTACATAAAACCAAATAGTTTATTTGTTTGTGAACATCCGCGCATCGACACGTATTTTCCATAAATATTACTGTTTAATATTGAATTATTGATTGAGTCCGGGCTTTACTTGTGAAACGATAATTAAGTTAAAGATCTGGAGTAGGCCCTAATTTTTCATCAATTAGTTCATCTTCAAAAGCTAGAGGGTCTTTAAAGGGTTTAGCACAGAACTAACTTCCGCCAAGCACACGCTTTTTTTTATTATAGAGGGGATTAGGAATCTTCGAAAGACACTCTGGGCTGGTTCTAAAGACTTCAAATGCCACAGCGTGTGCCCGATTCACCATTGGGGTGCCTATGGACTAAACGCGTCCCCCTCTCTCCATCCACACAACCCTGGAACCGCTTTCGCATTACGTCAGAAAGATGTGCTGTCTCCACTGGTCTGCCTCTAGTCGTCTTCGTTATCCGTTTGCGTGTCCCTCATGCGACATCTTTCTGTGTTCTTGCTTTCAAGGATCCTTCTTGCAAATGTCGCCACGGCATTCCAATTGTCGTTTGAAATAAGCATCAGCTCTAAAATGTTTTCCGGGTTTATCATAGTCCCAAGATACTCTTGGCATCTATTTCGATCAACATTCCACCTCTTACATTGGAAAAATGTGTGGTACACGTCATCTACCTCGCTACAGTATAAGCACTCAGGACTACTGGTTATGCCAAAACGGTGAAAATAGGCCTCAAAACCTCCGTGCCCAGAGAGAAATTGGGTGAGGTAGAAATCCACCTCTCCCCATGGCCTATTAATCCATAATTTGACATCTTTGATGAGACGCCATGTCCAACGGCCCTTTTCGGCAGTGTTCCACATATTTTGCCACCGTTGAACCAGCAATTCCTTAGCCTCGGTGTTTGCCATTCCACACATTCTCTCCGAGCGTTCTGAAATTTGTAGCTCCATAGGCGGAAATTCGGCGATTATCGCGACGGCTGCATGGGAGACTGTACGGTATGCGCTGCACACCCGTAGCGCCATCTTTCTGCCAAGTGATTCTAGTCTCTGTCTCAGTTTCACACGTGTTAATGCCGTGCGCCATATTGGTGCTGCATATAGAAGGCTTGAGACTGCCGCAGAGCAGAGCCTTCCTTTTGCTAGCCCTGGGCCCATTGCAGTTTGGCATCAGTCTTGCTAAAGCCATAACCGCCTTTGATGTCTTTTGGACCTTTTTGTTTATATGGTCTGCAAAGGTCAGCTTTGTATCGAGCCACACTCCAAGGTATTTAATTGAGTGGCTTGGTGTTACCGTGGTGCCTTTAACTTTGAAACTGATTGGCAGCATCTTTCTCCTAGGAGAGAGTATCACTGCTTCGGTTTTCTCAGGCGCAATGTACAGGGCATTTTCTTCCAGCCAATAAATTATCTCCTCGATGGCACAGTTTGCCTTGGCCATCAATTCCTCTTCGGACCTAGCTACAGCTACAATGACTAAGTCATCTGCATAAGCTATAGAAGTGACTCCATATGGTAGGTTTAGCTGGAGTACTCCGTCATATAGCAGATTCTATAAAGTGGGGCCCAGAATAGATCCTTGTGGGACTCCACTATGAACCGCCGTCTCGGTGATGCTATCACTGCTGTCGCGTAGTACAACTCTTCGGTTTCTCAAGTAGTCAACAATCAACCTGAGAATATCCGTTCTGACTTCCCTTCTCACTAGCGTCAAGCACACGCTACTGCACACGGTATTGGTTACACTCGTCGCATTTTATGTGATGTGCTTCCTGCGTAAAAAAGGTTTGATAGGACGAAGGATCATATTAGATATATATGCATAGTCGTGTTATGCAAAAATATTAAATAGTAGAGGAATAAGCACTGAGTGGTAGCTATATTTATTTTCATTTTTCTATGCGGTTGCGTGAGTACGTGTCCTTGTGCCCTTCAGCACCAGCCGCCACTGCAAATGTGTGCCTTAATAAAAGAATATCCTAACTTTTTAAATATTTCAGGCAATATGACAATAACAATAGGAAAAAATAAATAGCTGTGGTGAGCAGGATATTCTATGTCGGTGTGATGCCCTTTGTTCACAAGCAGGTTAGCAGGTTCAAAGGTTCTTGAAAATGGAGATATAAGATGGACAGGACTCAAGGCAGTCCTCACTTTACGATGAGGACCAGACTTGGGTCCTAGAGTACGGAGAGATGTAGAAGGGCCCATTTATAGGCCTATGCACTACTGGCTTTTGTCACTAGGAATCCTTTCTCTTCTTTTTCGTAGAATAGAAAATTTGTTTATGTAAAGCTAGGACATGCCTATACTATAACTAAAACATGAAAATGATAAATACTGTGGTGTAAGCACCAAATCGCTCCCTATTCAGATGTATGCAAATTTTATATGGGACACTGCAACTGACGTGTTTCATGCATAATGTTTAATTTATTATACAATGAAATGCTGATAATTCGTAAATAGGAGATGCAGATCTGGTAATTACTTAATCAATGTTGATGAACAGAATATTGATTCGGTGTCAGTTTCTATTTACTGATAAATAAAATGGCTACATGTTGTTATTAAAATTGCAGACAATGCAGTATCACTGTTTCTTGCAATAGAGGTGACATGATTCAAACTACTGCGTAGCATAGTTGACTGCATAAAAAGCTTGGTTTGGTGTAAACTGATGGTCTTTACCTATTATATCACTTGCTATTTCACCTTATTATCACACAATACTCCACCCTGTAGAGAGTTCTGTAAATTAAAGTTCCGGACGAGCTAGCAAGACTAGGCTCGTCTGCTCTATACGTTGGAGCAGGACCCGCACTGGGGGTGCCTAAAAGCACAATCGGACACCAAGTCGGAGAATGGATGAAACATCAGCAGAAGCAGCAGTAGAACTTGTTGCCAGGATGTGTTCATGGAAAAACATTCATTAAAGCTCCATGCAAGAAAACAGCTGAAACACTGCTCTCTTTGAGTAGGAATCAGCTCCGAATAACAACGTGTCTCCTCACAGGACATTGTGGCCTGAAGGAACACCTGAATAAGATGGGACTCTACAATGGAGAGCTCAACTGCAGAATGTGTGGAAGAGGAACTGAGTCAGCCCTACATGTGGTCTGTGAGTGCGAAGCGCTAAATCACAAGAGACAACAGCTCTTTGTGAAGACCAAGCTAGAACCAATCAATGGAGTACAGCTCAGCACCAGGACCAGTAGGTAAACTGCATAAACTTATGCAGGGATCTAGATTGCTGGAGTGGATACTGTAAATGAGAGGAGCAATAATACAATAGGCCTTAAGGCTTAAGTATTGACGCAGACAGCAATGTCGGACGGCTCGTGGAAAAAAAAAATTAAAGTTCGGTTACCCTGTTTGAAATATTGTTATAAAAAAGTACCGCTTCTCATAAAAATATGATTATTATTATATCTGTCGCTACATGACGCATTGACTTTGGCTTGTTGCTTCAGACATATTTAGCATGTAAACATAGTAACTATTTTAATCATTATTCTGCATGAAACTTACCTCATAGGGTCTTTTAAAGATTCAAGGAAGGCCCATAACATAACGCCGCAGATACTTGAGACTGTTTATATTATAAGGCAATTAAAGATAGGCGCCTGCTTCGTAGAGGCAGATGAACGTCCCCTTTTATCGATTGGCGCCGGTTGGAATAGCGTTACCTATTTTGGAAGGCGAATTACATACTATTAGATCTCTTCCAAACTCAGGTTTACATAAAACATCGAAAATATTTATTTGGCTTTCTATTAAGATTTATGTTTTAGACAATTTGATGCTGATGATTACAAATTTAGTCGCAGATTTGAGTTTCAGTACTTTTTGACGAAAATCAACAATTTCAGAGATTTCACTCAACTTCAGGCTTGTCTAACAAATCGAAAATTATTATCTAGCTTTTCATTAAGATGAAACTTCGAGTTTTGAACAATTCGATGGCGCTGATTACAAATTCGGTCGCATTTTTTGGTTTAAGTCTTTTTATGAAAATCAAAAATTTCATATCTTCCAGTATAATTCGGTATAATTCAGATTGTCTCTGGGTGGTACGGTAAGACCACCGAATGAATATTTTGTCTCACTATACGCTTTTAGCGTGATACAATCCTTCAAGTACCTGTAGACCTGTAGGCCTCGAATTAATCACTTTAGACGTGTGCTAGTTTGTTGGAATTGTTTTATCGGGTGGAACACAGAAAGGCACACATGTACAGGGTGTCCCGTTAATAATTTTGAATCGGATGTCACGTGACCAAAAACAAATACCTCATTGAGTATATAATTTTCTACTACTACCCAGTTCCGACATATTGCTTGTCTTAATCGTCGTGAAACACCCTGTATTTATGTCCTTTATATTTCAAGGTTTACCACAAAATAAGGATGGATCTAATTGTCATTTTCCATCCGTTAATAAATTTAATTGATAAAATCAAACTTCTGAAAATATTATCCATTTCTTGCAAACAAATCCGAAATAACAGAATCCGATATATATTTTGAGACACTGTATACACTTCGCATTGAACACGTTCAACCCCTACTTTGCGCCGCCCCGTATCTCCCGGCTGAAGTCGGTACACTGCTACCGGTGTACTGGGGGACGGAGCAAGGGGCAGGCCGTTTTGATATTTTTGCAGAGTGATCCAACTTATATGTATTCCGTAAACTTTGACCTCACCTACTCAAGTTAGTGTTTTCACTCGGGGCACCCTCCTCAAACTGACGAGGCAATGGCGACCGAAGGACCACCGGTATATGTGATCCCCCAATCCGAGGTGTTAGGCGACCCGTGCCTAAGGATGCGTGGCGGCAGGGATGTGCCGGGGCTAACAGAGCCTTCGGGATAACAGGCGCCCTCCCGAAGTAACTAGCCTTACTGAGGCATGCGTAGTGGACCCCCTTTTCTCTAGCTTCGTGTGGGATATTCATGGAGGAAAACGACGAACTTTCGGAACCAATGGAGGTGGCCAACACCCCGGCACCCAACATTCCAGAGGAGGAAGAAGAGGCGCTTCTCGCATCTCCGGCCAGAGAAGAGGGGAGTAACATGAATCCCCCTGGCCCCTCCGAACAACGGAAAATGAAACTCCCTGAATCAGGTAGGAAACGCCTATCCAGTTTGATCAAGAGCGGTATACCGTATGAGACCGCCTTGACAACAGACCTCCAGTCGTTGGAGGACAGGTTGGGAAGGGAGCTACTGCTCCCCACCCCTCCACTCCATCTATACCCACGGCGGGGGATAAATCCTCCCCTGAGTCCAGAACCAAACGTGTTCGTTCCGAGGGAAGCACTCCCAGGGCGGACACAAGAAACGATTTGGTTGACAGTTCAATATGGGCAACCGCACCCTATTTTTTTTTTCCTCTGGGAGCCGTCAGCACTTAAGCCTGTAAGGCCTATTGTACTATGACTTCCCAGAGGGGGGACGGTGCACGGCCAGCACCGTTGGAACCCGCACCCTATTACTGTCAAATCTTTTACATCGGCTTGCTTGTTTATTGATTATCAATTTGAATATTTATGTTATTTGCAAGATAATTCAGTGATGAGGTCCCGATCGCAAAAAGCCTAGTATTTGCTTTAATATCTTATTGATTGCAGCCTGATAAAGGATGCTCATCGGAAGAGCATAACTATTGAAGCTGGTTGCATTTTTTAGATAGATAAGGCAATAATTATTAGAAGTTAAAATTTAGCCTTAAGCTTCGCCCGAAAGTAGTTACGTGTGCTAGGTTTGAAACAAGTGGTTGAACGTGTGGTTAGACTAAGCAGTGTTTATCTATGTTCCATATTAGATATCATATAAAGAATTTGTATGGATAAAAGCTATTATCATCAACTAATTACGAGAACACCCATATCGATGCAAAAATGTCGATATTGTCGATACACAGTTGAATGCTTCTATTCACTTCTGATCGAATCCGTCATGAATTCAATAGAGTCTGCATAATGGAACACGGCAAATATCTGGCTGGTGGCTGTAGCCATAAATTTAGAGCGAAAACCTGTTGTGCAAAAATTTTAACTTCAAGCGTCCGAACAATGTATTTCAAAAATGGCTGCGGAATTTATGCAATGCAAAGGCGGCCATATTCCCTACCGGGCAGGATTTATTTTGAATTATGGAGGATTAACGTGTGAATTTACTGTTACTGGTTTGCAGCGCTAACTAGCCAAGGATCCATTGTTATTCACTGCTTCTCACACGATACTGGATTTACCATTTCAGCACGCGTTCCTGCACTCTAAACCGATTCTTTGTAGGTTTCTCTTGAACCAGCAAACACAGGGTTTGTGACCTTAGTTTTCCCAGTGCAGAGATCGATAGTTTTCTTATAGCACAGGAAAGGTGATAATGTCCCATAATTAATAATTAATACCCTGCTCGTTAGTCCAGAAATGCTGGTATAAATTGGTGGCCATTAGTTGACAATGTGGCTAAAAAAGAACGTGCTCATGTTGATGTTTCTTACAGAAACCGCCTGTAATCTTGTTTTGAATCAAAACTCCTAAGGATGTTCTACAACAAAGAAATTTTCCGCAATTAACGGGATGTTGGGGTGCGTACTGCATACATGATATTATAATCCTAATGTGTAACTTGGAAACTACTAACTACTAATGTAATTATGATGTAATTTTGATACGATGTTATTACCGTGGAGGAAATAGTAACAGTGTATCGTTGGTGGAACTCTTGCCAATAGCGGAGTAGATATCAACAAATAACAAAATATTTCAAAATCGCTCAAACTACATTGTTTATGCTTCAAAGATCCCTGATTGCCTACTTTTTTGACGTAGGGATAGAAGAGCCCCAAATTTTTTTTGGTACTGAGTCAAGACACTTGACACTTCCTTTTTGTTATAGATTTTTTGGTTGAAGTAGTTACCTTCCATAATAGTTTGGGGATTATATAATTGGAATATTATTGCTGCTTCAATAAAGGTTTAGTAAAACGCGATTAAAATGTGAGGGTATTTAGTTTTCTGGTTCTATAAAAATTAGTTTCCAGCGATTTAGACTAGTCGATCCCTTTCGATTGGTCTACTTGATGTTCACCTATAGATAATTTGTTTGCTTGATTTAGAAGTCGCCATATATTTCTCCTGTACCGGAGAATCCAGTTCTGTCTCCTCATATCATTTGGATGGCCCAACTGGTAGGCAATTTATATTTAAGGCCATAAAAAGTCCTCTCATAGTGGTGTCGGGCGTGAAAGTTAGTCGTGTGTGAAGGAAAGGCAAATCCTATTTCTGTGTAGCCATGACCTTTCGAGGAGACTAAGATAACGACAAAATGGCATCCTAAATAGTCTCACCACCATCCCATTCCGATGAAAATAGCACACATACACATTACACATACATAGCGATGACTGGAAATTTGGGAGATTGTCGCCGATGGAGTGCCTCTGTTAGAGATGGTGTAGCTTCACGAACAGTGACTTTGCCAATGCTACTTCTCTATTTCCACTGGTTAACCAAGTAGCAGTGATAAATGTTTTGTGACAGATTGTAACCGTCTCATAAGCAAGGCGGCCGATCTCATTGCGTTTTAGAGGAGCATTGAATACATGTAATTTTTTTCGCTGCAGCTAATGCTTTTTGGTTTAGAAACAATGTGTTACGTAAGGAATAGTTGGTGGTCTCGATTTTCTTAATACTGTAGTGTATAGAAGTTATGCAGTTGTGGGTGAAACGCTTTATTCGCTGAGAATGACTATAATCTTTTAACACAAACAAACCATATATGACATCAACTATCAGAACCTATAAACGCCTAAATGAAGGATATATATCTCTACGTTTTTCTTTACTTCATCAGGACAGGGTATCTGTTAGCGTTTTCGACTTATTGCCCTATCACTGCACTCATAGGAACTGAGTGTCAAATGAGTGTCAAAATTATGTTCGTCTTAGTGTGGTTTTTTGTTTTCGACTTATCCTCTTAATTGCACTTGAGTGCAAATTATCGCCACGGACTCTCTGGGCGCGTGGAGATTTCAGTGCATTTTTGACGTCTATAAAATATTAATTATAACCTATTTTATTTGTTAGAGAAAATAATTTTTTGAATTAAGAACTGGGTAGTGGGATACTACACATAGTAGCATGGATGCTACGATAGGTTACGAAAGGTGCGAAAAGTGTATTTTGAAGAACTGCGAATGTCATCTTCGGATGATGAGGAAATTGAAGCATATCTAGTTAAATTATTGCAAACAACGGCTGCGGGTGTCCCAAAAGTACGAATATTTGTTGAAGATGTTATTCATAAACTGACGGAAGAAGAGATACAACAAGATATACATAAGTATTTACCGATATAGATAGATATTCATTTTTAGTGCAAAAGCCGTATTGCACAAAATGCTGTTAGTTTTTAAGTCGATAAATAGAATAAATGATTGAATAAGGCGGTTTCAAACGATTCCAATTCCAAAACCACCACAGAATGAAGTTGAGCTCTCGGGATACAAAATGACATCAAACTGTCATCAGTTGGCTGACGGAACAGTTACTTGAATTGCACTCAAATTTGGTGTATGTTCGACTTACCAGTTCAGATTTATTGCACTTCTGGGCACCAGACCAGTTTTCAATGTGCACTATAGTGCAATCGTGGTTAAAATCAGGACAGTAAGTCGAAAACGCTATGTATCTATTATGATTAAGCCCTAGGCTGGATGAAAAATTAAAAGATAAAAAAATGACAGCTACAATTGTTTGATGCCAAAAAGTAAACAAGAGCGTTGATGCTTTGATGGTATAACTTTAGCAAGTCAGAGTCACGATTATTTCAACGAAATGAAGTGAAACGCAAAAACGTAACATTGAGTGACGTATTCGTTAAGAGCTTGTCCAGAAGGGACGAATTCGCCGCGACTCTCCCGTGCGTATCACAAACAACCGTTGCGTCCAGAAGGAGCATACCAACGTACGAGCACTTGGGGGAAAATTTGGTAAGAAACATGAGGTTGAATGAAGCGGTCACTTTGAGGTAGCACGTCAACCGGACGCAACAAGGGGTGTCTAGTATCTTGCCTCACGCACAATACGCGCGAGGCGAGAGTTTGGCGAAGTGCGCGCGATTTGCGCGCGTATCTTGCATTCTCGCGATGCTTTGGTGCCTAGTATCTCGCTAAATCCTCGAATGGATTCGCGCGAAACGATACGCGACGAGTTGTCCCTTCTGGAAAAAGTCTAGGCTGTCAGGGCTGCTTGTCACCACAATTTAAGCAACTCAGAGTTGACATATTACCCAAAAAGTGTGGATTATCTAGAAATTTTTTCTGAAGAATAACCTTCACCTGCAAAATAATTGCAGACCTCGTCTTCGTAAGTTCGATGGCCAACACTTTAAGTTAATCGGTTATCAATTTCATTCCCCGATTCGCAATAGTAGGTGCAGAACATATCTGATGTGATGGTGTGTGTGTGTGTGTGTGTGATATGGTGTGTGTGTGTGTGTGTGTGTCTTTGAAAGTAAGTTATTTTACCAGCCGTGTAAAACCAGCTTTAAAAATTTATTTTTCCATTGAGGGTATTTAGGAGAATCTTTGAGAAATTGTCTACTTGCCTCTACAATATATCAACTATGAACAGCAATATCTAGAATGGAGGCACTCTAAAACTAATGCGTTTGAAAGATTGAAGAATCGTTTTATTTGGACTGTGTCGTTTAATATTTCATAGTCTACCTGATACATCTGCTTGATAATTATGCATGACGTCTATAAAATTGTTTCCTCAGCACACTTGACCTATATTATCTCGTTAATTCAGTGTTTTGACCTGATCAAGTACTATTATGGCCTTACATTTTAGTTGTTTGTTAAGCAAGAATAAAATTTGATAGTATTTTCTCAAAATAAATACGTTTTAGTAAACAAATAGAAGGTATTTTTAAATTTTGTAGAAAAATCTAAATATCTCAGAAACTAATGGAGGCAGCCATAACAAGTGCTATACACAGATGAAAGAGCATATTAAAGTCAATTCTTTGGTATAATAAAATATTGGAAATTACGTTTAAAAAAAGAAAGAAAATCTAGATTTTGCATTCTATTCTATTTTTATAGCTGATTTTAAAACCAGAGGATATTTTTAAACTTCTCGTGTGAAAAAAGTAATTTTTGATTACTTTTTGATATACAGTACGTTCATTTGACGGCGATTTGGATGTAAAAATGGTCATAACTTTTGAAATACCCTGTATAATGTAACAATACCCTACATTGGAGGAACGGAAATCATTAGTAGAATTTGAATATGGAATAATATATATTTAAAAAAATGCATGTTTGCATCACAACGTAGTTATGGATCGCCCTGTATGAATCTAAATGTTTTCTGAGCAAGGAACATATCCGCGGCTACTTTTATATACAACTTTTTCCAATATCTTCTACAGTAGTGGAGTTATCGACCGAGCCGGTACTAAAAACTCACCCTGAATATTGAAAGCTTTTAGTGTGGGGAAAAGTATCCAGAAATACCAAGTACTGTCCTGCCATCATGCAGGATTACGATAGTAAAATCACCTATCAAAGTATTCATTACTTACTTCACTGCCTCGAAACCCTAATTTCAGAAAACGATAGATTTACATTTTTTGTGTCATATTTACCTACAAGAACAAAACCTAACTACTTGCTGTGTGAGATCTATAGGCAAATCAAAGTAAAAACAAATAAACAAATTGTAAAACTACCTATTTCTATCTATCTATTTTTAAATTTAAAAAAATGTATTTAGAGAATTGCAAGAACCGGCAAAAGTTAAAAAAAGTTATCTTACAATGAAATTTGCAAAAATGAAACTAGGGTTCTGATATTGCACTTAAGTTTGGTACAAAATATATGTTTAAAATTTTAGAACGAGTTTTTAAATAAACTGTTTATCCTATTGGCGTTTTTACTTCCCACACCGATAGGTGAGGGGAGTATTGTGATCGCGAAAATTTTCGATTTTGAGATAACACGCTTTTTGGAGGTTTTAGGATGTCTACATAACGAAAATCCACGTCACTCATTTCCGTCGGTCTGTCTGTCGGTCTGTCGGTCTGTCGGTCTGTCGGTCTGTCGGTCTGTCGGTCTGTCGGTCTGTCGGTCTGTCGGTCTGTCGGTCTGTCGGTCTGTCGGTCTGTCGGTCTGTCGGTCTGTCGGTCTGTCGGTCTGTCGGTCTGTCGGTCTGTCGGTCTGTCGGTCTGTCGGTCTGTCGGTCTGTCGGTCTGTCGGTCTGTCGGTCTGTCGGTCTGTCGGTCTGTCGGTCTGTCGGTCTGTCGGTCTGTCGGTCTGTCGGTCTGTCGGTCTGTCGGTCTGTCGGTCTGTCGGTCTGTCGGTCTGTCGGTCTGTCGGTCTGTCGGTCTGTCGGTCTGTCGGTCTGTCGGTCTGTCGGTCTGTCGGTCTGTCGGTCTGTCGGTCTGTCGGTCTGTCGGTCTGTCGGTCTGTCGGTCTGTCGGTCTGTCGGTCTGTCGGTCTGTCGGTCTGTCGGTCTGTCGGTCTGTCGGTCTGTCGGTCTGTCGGTCTGTCGGTCTGTCGGTCTGTCGGTCTGTCGGTCTGTCGGTCTGTCGGTCTGTCGGTCTGTCGGTCTGTCGGTCTGTCGGTCTGTCGGTCTGTCGGTCTGTCGGTCTGTCGGTCTGTCGGTCTGTCGGTCTGTCGGTCTGTCGGTCTGTCGGTCTGTCGGTCTGTCGGTCTGTCGGTCTGTCGGTCTGTCGGTCTGTCGGTCTGTCGGTCTGTCGGTCTGTCGGTCTGTCGGTCTGTCGGTCTGTCGGTCTGTCGGTCTGTCGGTCTGTCGGTCTGTCGGTCTGTCGGTCTGTCGGTCTGTCGGTCTGTCGGTCTGTCGGTCTGTCGGTCTGTCGGTCTGTCGGTCTGTCGGTCTGTCGGTCTGTCGGTCTGTCGGTCTGTCGGTCTGTCGGTCTGTCGGTCTGTCGGTCTGTCGGTCTGTCGGTCTGTCGGTCTGTCGGTCTGTCGGTCTGTCGGTCTGTCGGTCTGTCGGTCTGTCGGTCTGTCGGTCTGTCGGTCTGTCGGTCTGTCGGTCTGTCGGTCTGTCGGTCTGTCGGTCTGTCGGTCTGTCGGTCTGTCGGTCTGTCGGTCTGTCGGTCTGTCGGTCCGTCGGTCGGTCGGTCCGTCGGTCCGTCGGTCTGTCTGTCTGTCGGTCTGTACGCGTTTTTCTAGCCTCGTAATCTCAGTAACCGCTGCAGAAATTGTGATGAAATTTGGGCAGCGATATGCCGTGGGGTCATAGTAGGTAATGTTCTTATAATTTTGAAAATCGGTGCAGGGGCGGCGGAGTAATTAGCAAAAAACGAAAAAAAATTAAATATTCCCCAAACTTCGTTTTTAGGTGTTTTAGGGGGTTCCTGATCATTTTCTACTTTTTTTGGGTGGGGGTGAAATTGGGGTGGTTGGGGGGTGGGGGGTTGTAAATCTCAAAAATGCCATAATAGGCTATCCATTAACCTATAAAAGAAAGACCTAGCGGCATAATAACCTTTTTAGGCCCATCCGAACATTGCCTTGCCTATTCCAGAAACCAGGGACTTAGAATTTTCTGATAAATGCATAGCAATATTGCTTTAGATAGTTCTGTACTGAACAACGTAAAAGAGTTATGGAGTATTGTAATGAATCTTTGTCACAGTATTACTACCGCGGCGAGGATGGAAAACGCGTATGTTTTGGAAAAATCATGTCAGTGGCGGTGCAGCAATAATAAAAAAATAAAAAAAATAAAAACGCCTCAAACTTTGTTTTTAGGCGTTTTAGGGGTTCCTGACACTTTTCTACTTTTTTTGTGTAGGGGTGAATTTGGGGTGGTTCGGAGGTGGGGGGTTGTAAATCTGCAAAATTTGTTGTATTCATAATGGGCTGTCCATTGACCTGTGAATGAAAAACCTAGCGGCATAATACACTTTTTTAGGTCCATTTGAACATTGCCTTGCTCATAATAGAAACCGAGGAACTTGAAATTTGTGATGTATACAGACGTGATACAGACATACGAGTATTGTTTTAGATTGTTCTAAATTGCGTAACGCGAAAATTATTCAATTGATTTTAACGAAATTTTGACACAGGATTACTACCGCGGCGAGGATGGAAAGGGTGTATGTTTTGGAAAAATCGTGTCAGTGGCGGCGCAACAATAATAATAAAATAGAAAAAATAAAAACGCCTCAAACTTTGTTTTTAGGCGTTTTAGGGGTTCCTGATCATTTTCTACTTTTTTTGGCTAGGGGTGAATTTGGGGTGGTTGGGGGGGGGTGGGGGGTTGGAAAACTGAAATATGTTTTGTATTCATAATGGGCTGTCCATTGGCATGTGCATGAAAAACCTAGCAGCATAATACCTTTTTTAGGTCCCTCCGAACATTTCCCTGCCTATTACAGAAACCAAGAGACTTACAGTTTTCTGATGTATACATATACGAGTATTGCTTAATTTCATTCTATGTATATTGCGTAAAGCAAAAATTATTAAATTGATTTCAATGAAATTTCGACAAAGGGTTGACTATCGCGGCGAGAGTGAAAAACGCGCCAGTCAGTGTCTGAGAAATCGTGTCAGTGGCGGCGCAGCAATAATTAAAAAACTAAAAACACGAAAACAGCTCATACTTCACTTTTAGACGGTTTAGAGGCTCCTGATCGTTCTGCATCGTTCAGTTGAAGCATGCAGAATGAAAACTGTGGCGTCCTAGTTTCTAAGGAGGGAGACGCAAGAAACTATTTACGAAAGTTTTGTGTTGTACAATACGTGTTTTGCGGGAGGGTGGGCGATGATTTGGTTGTAAGGGGATTTCAAACTATAGCTTCATGTAATGGAAAAACAATAAAATGAAATCATTATGTGTGGGAAGTACTGTGTCAATCAACTTGACTCCATTTTTTTGCAATGCTATAAGACAAATAGACTTGGCTTAGGATAGGTGGTGGAGCTAATGCAAATTTGAATTGGATCGGTTTAATAGTATAGTATAATCTCGATCTGGATGCTATTGATGGATTTGACGTCTCTTTTCTCAATTTGCACAGGGTGGGCCAATAGTGAGTGAACGGACGACTGTGGGCTTAATAAAACATATTGTATAAATATGTCACCTAATCATGGTAAGGGACCTTGAGTGCTATAGCCTTAAAATATTTTGACTTAAATTTTGACGTTCATACAGGGTGATTAATATCAAACTTATATTTTTTTAATAGAACCCCTTATATATTATTGAATGTTTTGATTCCTTAGTGATTTGCAGACTGACTTTATGTATCATATATGGAACTTTAAACGAACCGTTAAGGCGCAAATCACTGTTTTTGGTATAAGTAGGTAGGTATCAGGAAAAAATTAATATCGCAGCGATTATAAAACTCAGAAGGCCATGACTCTGCGGTACGACTAAGCATGAAATGCGTCACCTTTCAAATGGGAACACCTAATTTCTTTATACCATCAAAACTAAAATCTGATAACCTACCCAACAATATAAGACTGTCAATATCCATCTTTTCTAGTTTTCATTTTATTTCAAATATTCTTAAAATGGAAGAAACCAAGTAATTAAGTAGAAACATACAAACGAACCAGAGCAACGAGGTAAGATTATGAATATAACAAGCAACACATCATCTCTAACCGGAACAACAGCGATATGATATCTAATGTCAATGAGAAGCGGGAATAGGACAAAAGTGTTTTTTTTTTCACAGCCTACTAGCTATTGAGACCTAGTAGAGCTTGACAACTCTCCAAAAAAATGAAGTCAAGTTGATTGACTCAGTATTTCCCACACATTACGGTGATACCAGTTTATTATTTTCCCATAGCGTGAAGCCTTAGTCCGAGATCCCCTTGCAACAAAATCATCGCCAGTACCCCCCCCCCCCCCAAATTGTCATATGCCGTTAGGTCTTTCCTGCACAGCTCAATGAACAGCCTATTATCAATAATACAAACTTTTCAGTTCTACAACCTACAACAACATCTAAAAACGAAGTTTGAGCTGTTTTCATATTTTTAGTTTGGTTTTTGATTATTGCTACGTTGCCACTGACACGATTTCTAACAAGCATACGCATTTTCCATCCTCACCACAGTAATAGTAATAATGTGTCAAAATTTCATTAGAATTAGTTTAATAGTTTCGACGTTACAAAATACAAAACGATCTAAAGCAATAAATACTCGTATGTATACAGAAAATTCTATGTCCCTTATTAGTTTCGGTAATAGGCAAGGCAATGTTCAGATGGATCTAAAAAGGTGACTTATGTCGCTAGATCTTCCTTCATAGGTCAGTGGACAGCGTATTACGAATACAGCAAATTTTTCAGTTTTTCAACCCCCCACCCCCCAACCACCCCAATTTCACCCCCTCCCAAAAAAACTCAGAAAATGATCAGGAACTTCTAAAACACTTAAAAACGAAGTTTGAGCTGTTTTATATTTTTAGTTTTTTTATTTCTGCGCCGCTACTGGCACGATTTATAAAAACCATACGCATTTTCCATCCTCGACACGGTAGTAATACTGTGTCAAAATGTCATTAAAATCAATTGAACAGTTTCTTCGTTACATAATATAGAACGATCTAAACCAATACTCGTATGTATACATCGGAAAAAATTCTAAGTCCTTTAGTTTCTGTAATAGGCATAAGGCAATGTTCGGATAGACCTAAAACAGTTATTTATGTCGCTAGGGCTTCCTTCACAGGTCAGTGGGTAGTCTATTATGAATACAACAAATTTTTCAATTTTACAACCCCCCAACCCCCAACCACCCCAATTTCCACCCCCACCCAAAAAAAAAGTAGAAAATGATCAGGAACTCCTAAAACGCCTAAAAACGAAGTTTGGGGAATATTTGAAATTTTTCGTTTTTTGCTAATTACCCCGCCGCCAATGCACCGATTTTCAAAATTACAGCAGCATTACCTACTACGACCCCACAGCATATCGCTGCCCAAATTTTATCACACTCCATGCAGCGGTTACTGAGATCACGAGGACAGAAAAACGCGTACAGACAGACCGACAGACAGACAGACAGACCGACTGACAGACCGACGGAAATGGGTGACGTGGATTTTCGTTATGTAGACATCATGAAACGCCCAAAAAGTGTATTATCTCAAAATCGAAAATTTTCGCGATCACAATACTCCCCTCACCTATCGGTGTGGGAAGTAAAAGGTGATTTAGGTCGCTAGATCTTCCTTCACAGGTCAGTGGACTTCCTATTATGAATACAGCAAATTTTTCAGTTTATCAACCCCCCATCCCCCAACCACCCCAGTTCCACCTCCACCCAAAAAAACTCAGAAAATGATCAGGAACTTCTAAAACACTTAAAAACGAAGTTTGAGCTGTTTCTATATTTTTATTTTTTTATTATTTCTGCGCCGCTGCTGGCACGATTTATAAAAACCATACCAATTTTCCATCCTCGACACGGTAGTAATACTGTGTCAAAATTTCATTGAAATCAATTGAACAGTTTCTTCGTTACATAATATAGAACGATCTAAAGCAGTACTCGTATGTATACATCGGAAAAAATTCTAAGTCCTTTAGTTTCTGTAATAGGCATAAGGCAATGCTCGGATAGACCTAAAAAAGTTATTTATGTCGTTAGGTCTTCCTTTACAGGTCAGTGGGTAATCTATTATGAATACAACAAATTTTTCAATTTTACAACCCCCCAACCCCCAACCACCCCAATTTCCACCCCCACCCAAAAAAAGTAGAAAATGATCAGGAACACCTAAAACGCCTAAAAACGAAGTTTGGGGAATATTTGAAATTTTTCGTTTTTTGCTAATTACTCCGCCGCCAATGCACCGATTTTCAAAATTATAGCAACATTACCTACTACGACCCCACAGCATATCGCTGCCCAAATTTCATCACAATCCATGCAGCGGTTACTGAGATCACGAGGACAGAAAAACGCGTACAGACAGACCGACAGACAGACAGACCGACAGACAGACCGACAGACAGACCGACAGACAGACCGACAGACAGACAGACCGACGGAAATGGGTGACGTGGATTTTCGTTATGTAGGCATCATGAAACGCCCAAAAAGTGTATTATCTCAAAATCGAAAATTTTCGCGATTACAATACTCCCCTCACCTATCGGTGTGGGAAGTAAAACGATTAAAAATTTTGAAACAAACCGAAAATTACCAGCGATTGTTGCTGCCAGTCTAAGTGGGCAGACACAACGGAGCGCCGATCCTCGACCATCGTCCCTAGCTCCGCTAGTAACTTTAGATGCATCGTCGTCGCTGCAGTTAACTTCTTGGCCATATCACAAGCCACATAATTGATATTTTCATAGGAAGCGTTAGTGAGACAACAGAAATTAGTATGATAGTATAAAGTAACAATAATTGGAATCGATGGTGCGCTATATTTATAGCCCAAGATATGAAATTGGTTTTCTAAAAATCGTAGCATTTTTTCGAAGGCAACAAAAAGCTTGGCTGTATGAAAATTATAGCTTGCCTTTAACATGCTGCGGCGATTCTGCACAAAAGCGAGTCATTGATCTGTCCTAATTCATCGAATAAGGTCGGCCTGTCAAAGCTTTGGCATGGATAGAGATTTCGAGGGCACTCTGCGGATTTCAGCTTCGCGAGCGAAATATCGTTTGGTAGGTTTTTTGCCGTCGCGTTCACATTTTGCATAGAGAAATGTGAGTAATTAAAAATTGGAAGCGTCATATATAGCTAGACTTTTTTGGAGCTGCTGATTTGGAGCTCGATGGAAATTCGCTCTTAGATTTATTTTTTCCAGAGTTCTGAAAAAACTCTGATAGAAAATCTAGATACCTACATCTGACACATGAGCAAGAAAATCTACTATCGGCAAGAAATCGAATCGAGATAATTATATGCTATATTTTGGGTGTTCTCTCAGATATCGGTGTGTATTTTTGGTGAGGTTGGATGGTGCTTTGGCTTCAAATTACTTCCCACATGGTAGGTGAGGAAACGTATTGTAATCTTATACACTTATACACCCGATTTAGACGTAGGTTTGGCGTATGCGTGTACGTTAAATCTGGGCTATCTTGTCATCGAGAAGAAGAGCTCGAACTGGAAGGATTTGACATCATATGGCTCAAAATATCTTTCCAAAATTATTCCAAACTTATATGCTGCATTTATAGGCCACCAAGCAGTAACAACTGCAAAGAACTCTTCGAGAAGCTTTCAGCCACTGTGGACGCGCTGCAATCAGATCACCCTCATTCAGAGATAACCTTTCTGGGTGACTTCAACGTTCACAACTCATACTGGCTGAAACACTCAAACAAAACGGACGACGAGGGACGTGAAGCTGAAGCCTTCGCTATCAGCTGCGGCTTGGAGCAGATAGTCAAAGAGCCAACAAGGATTCCCAGCCGCCACGGAGATTTTGCTAGTCTGTTGGACCTATATCTCACAACTGCTCCAACGGTCTACACAGTGCAGGTAACCGCCCCACTGGGATCGTCTGACCACAACACCGTCTCGACGCTATGCAGAATGCATTCTCCAGATCTCTACCATGCAAAGCCTCGTCGGGTCTGGCATTACGGATCAGCAAAGTGGGACGACCTAAGGGAATACTACCAGTCATTTCCCTGGACCGACGTTTGCTTCAAGTCACGAGGCCCATCAGCTTGCGCCCAAGAAATAACAGAGGTATTAATATCCGTCATGGAAGCCTATATTCCTCATATCGTCAAGCATCCCTCCAAAAACAAGCCATGGTTCAATCAGCGTTGTAGAGATGCAGTTACCTCTGAAAACCAACATTACAGAGAATGGAGGAAAAATCCAAATGCTGAGAGCCACCGCAGTTTTATCGACGCCAGAAATCACTGTAAACGCGTGATTGACAGCAGCAAGGAGGAACACAACCAAAAAATTAAGAACAAGCTCCTCTCATGTCCTAGATCGTCCAGAACATTCTGGTCTGTAGCTAAGGCTGTTAGTCAGAACTTTTCCTATTCGTCAATACCAAACGCCGTGCCGCTAAGCTTGCACTTATTCTTTGCAAGCTCTTCAAACTTTAATATCAACGAGGCGTGTTTCCCGCTTCGTGGAAGATTGGTTGCGTACAACCCATCCCTAAGAAAGGCAAAAAAAACTGATCCCACCAATTATAGACCTGTGGCTCTTCTCAGCATCATGTCTAAGGTTATGGAGACTGTCATTAACACACAGCTCCTGAAATACCTGGGCAACAATAACATCATAAATGATCGCCAGTATGGCTTCCGTAAGCATAGGTCTACAGGTGACCTCCTTGCCTACGTTACTCACTTGTGGAACAGAGCAATAGACAATCATGGTGAATCCCGTGTTGTTGCACTTGATATAGCGGAAGCTTTCGACAGAGTATGGCATGAAGGACTTCTGGTCAAGCTTGCTGCTTATGGACTACCACCTAGCCTGCGCCAGTGGCTGAATAGCTTTTTGAACGACCGATCTCTGTTTGTTGGAGTCGAGGGCTGTTCATCAGACGTATTTTCAATAAACGCCGGTGTTCCTCAGAGATCTGTCCTGTCCCCTACGCTGTTTCTGCTGTACATCAACGAGCTGCTGGAAATAACATCCAATCCAATCTACAGCTTCGCAGGCGACAGTACATTAGTGTCGTGCATGGAAACAGGCAAGCCGCTATCATCCCAGGAGACGGTACGTCGGCGACAGCAGCATGCCTCACAGGTCAACGCAGATATCAAAACAATTGTCGAGTGGAGATTAGCAAATAAAGTACAGTTCAACGTACAAAAAACTCAGGCAACAACACTTACAAAAAAATCTCACGATGGCTTACCAACCATGGAAATGGAGGGTCACCCCATAGTCGAATCACCTTCCGTCAAGCTTTTGGGAATCAATATCAACAATAATATGTCCTGGCACGACCACGTCGTCAGTATTGCTAAAACGGCATCCCAGAAGCTTGGAGTTTTGTTCCGCTGTAGGAATTTGTAGAGCTGCTCTACAAGGCACAGATCCGACCATCGCTGGAGTATTGCTCCCATGTGTGGGGATGCGCTCCGAAGCACTCTCTAAAGCTTCTGGACACTATCCAGAAAAGAGCGATTAGACTAATCGATACGCCTAACCTCACAAAGGACCTCCAAAGCCTGGAACATCGAAGGAGGGTGGCTGACCTATCCCTGTTTTACAGATTCTATCACGGAAGATGTTCGAGTGAGCTCTCTCAGATAATAACACCACAGGCCGTCCGAACCAGGAACACTAGAGAAGCTCTGCGAGCTCATCCTTACCAGGTCGAGGTGCTTACTCCCCGAACCAGTCTCCTCCAGCATTTCTTCTTTTGGGGAGCTTCGTCGCTGTGGAATCATCTGCCGGGGAATTTGTTTCCCGGCGGCTACAACCTGCAGCGTTTCAAATCTCACGTGAACCGATACTTATCCTCTCGCAGCGCTTCTACAGCGCCATAGGCTTTCAGCCTTTGCGGGAGGCCGACCATAAAAGAAAATGGAGCCAAGTTGATTGACTCAGTACTTCCCACACATAATGATGATACCATTTTATTATTTTCCCATTGCATGAAGCTATAGTTTTAAATCCCTTGCAACCAAATCATCGCCCAGCCGCCCGCAAAAAACAACCAACACAAAAACCTCTCGTAAATAGTTTCTTGCGTCTCCCTCCTTAGAAGCTAAGACGCCACATTTTTTTTTCTGCGTGCTTCAACTAAACGATGCGAAATGATCAGGAGCCTCCAAACCATCTAGAAACAAGGTTTGAGCTGTGTTTTTATATTTTTAGTTTTTTATTATTGCTGCGCCGCCACTGACGATTTTTCAAAGACAGACGCGTTTTCCATTCTCGCCGCGGCACTAAATTTGGTGTCAAAATTTCATTAAAATCAATTCAATAATTTTCGCTTTACGCAAAATACATAGAACGAAATAAAGCAAAACTCGTATGTATACATCACAAAATTGGTTTCTGTAATAGGCGAGCCAATATTCAGATGGACCTAAAAAAGTGTAATATGCCGCTACGTATTTTTTTCAACAGGTTAATGGACAAACTATTATGAATACAACAAATTTTTTCAGTTTTACAACCCCCCACCCCCCAGCCGCCCCAATTTCACCCTCACCCAAAAAAGTAGAAAATGATCAGGAACCCCTAAAACGCCTAAAAACAAAGTTTGAGATGTTTTTATATTTTTAGTTTTTTTATTATTGCTGCGCCGCCACTGAAATGATTTTTTCCAAAACATACGCGTTTTCTATCCTCGCCGCGGTAGTAATACTGTGTCAAAATTTCATTAAAATCAATTCAATAATTTTTGCGATACGCAATAGAATAATATATCGATCTAAAACAACACTCGTATGTATACACCACAAATTCTAAGTCCCTTGGTTTCTGTAATCGGCAAGGCAATGTTCGGATGGACCTAAAAAAGTGTATTATGCTGCTAGGACTTTCTCTCTCAGGTCAGTAGACAGCCCATTATGAGTACAACAAATTTTTCAGATTTACAACCCCCCACCCCCCCAACCACCCGAATTTCACCCCCACCCAAAAAAAAATTGAAAATGATCAGGAACCCCTAAAACGCCTAAAAACGAAGTTTGAGCTGTTTTCATATTTTTTGTTTTTTTAATATTGCTGCGCCGCCACTGAGACGATTCCTAAACATCAGACGCGCTTTCCTTCCTCGCCAAAGTAGTAATACTGTGCCGAAATTTCATTAACATCACTTCAGTAATTTCAACATTATAAAATACAGAACGATCTAAAGTAATACTCGTATGTATACATCGGAAAATTCTCCAAGTCCCTTGGTTCCTGTAATACAAAAGGCAATGTTCCGAAGGACCTAAAAAAGTGTATTATAGCGCTAGGTCTTTCTCTCTCAGGTCAGTAGACAGCCTATTATGAGTACAACAAATTTTTCAGCTTTACAACCCCCTACCCCCCAACCACCCCAATTTCACCCCCACCCAAAAAAAAGTAGAAAATGATCAGGAACCCCTAGAACACCTAAAAACGAGTTTGAGGCATATTTGAAATTTTTCGTTTTTTGCTAATTACTCCGCCGCCCATGCACCGATTTTCAAAATTGTAGCAACATTACCTACTACGACCCTACACCATATCACCACCGAAATTTCATCAAAATCTATGTAGCGGTTACTGAGATTAGGAGGCTAGAAAAACGCCAACAGACAGACAGACCGACAGACAGACCGACAGACAGACCGACAGACAGACCGACGGAAATGAGTGACGTGGATTTTCGTGATGTAGGCATCATAAAACGCCCAAAAAGTGTATTATCTCAAAATCGAAAATTTTCGCGATCACATTACTCCCCTCACCTATCGGTGTGGGAAGTAAAATCACGAAAATTTTAAATTTTGAGATATATGTTCATCTACTTCAATTAGTTTTTAGTGTTGGTTCTGTGGGGCTGGCAAAAAAGTCAAAAGTAGCCTACTTGCCTGGCTACGCTTCCTCATCACTACTACTACTACTACCACTACTACTGTAACGCCATTGTTGACTTGCCCGAGATTTATGAGGCGTCAAACCGTCACAACCCATCCGGCTAGCGTCGGAAGGTTCACATGCTGTAGCATGTGAATAGCGTTGTGGGTAAGGCCCTAGCGTGTTTTCACATTAAGGCATGGGCAAGGTTTCCTCTGCCTGAGGGATATAGGCATTAATATAATTCCATAACTCTAGCGATATTCAAGTTGATCGAACATAAAATAGTACGCCGCTGTCAGGTCAAAAATAAAAAAAATTAATCTCAACAAATTGATGGTCTCAGAAATGTAGTAACTTACTTATTAGTGACTTGGATGTAACGACTGTACTGCAAGAAGTGGTGGGGGCAAGTAAACAAATGTATCAAGTTTCAATATTTACTAAATTAAATGCAAGTGAAAGTAAAATAAAATAGAAAAATTATCAAGGTGGTAATGGTGATTGTGAGATAATACCTATATACAATATAAAAGCAAAACGGCGAGATATAACGAAGCAATTTAACAAAATGATAGGACAGCAGATTGGCAAAACATACAAAATTTGAAAATGTACAATGAACATTGAAAGATAAATATAAAATTTGAAAGTTTTCCTTTACAAAAACTGAAAGGCCAGCAATATTGCTAAATATGTTTCTGGTAAAGCTCAAAAAAAATTAAAATGTTTCTAGCCTTGATGGTAAAATAATGTCTCGGTCTCACCAAACTCACTGCTGCTGGAATATGCACTGCGAGGGTGTTGAGACTCTGGGGAGTTGAGCACCCTGTCCAGGACGATTCAACCCCAGGCATCGATGGCAAGCCAGACAGCTACGTGATGTCTGCCCCCAGACAGCGAGAAACCCGAAGGGAGACACTAAGTCCAAACATGCTAGATGCTGCCCAAAATACATCCTAAGACACTCCTAAGACATTTCTAAGAAGAGACTTCTCAGAAAGAGGCTCCTAGGAAAGACACTCCTCGGAGGCTCTACATCGCGAAGACACTGCGTGAGATACTGGGTAAGAAGACATTCCTACGGAAGGCACTGCAGGTACTCCGTAAGAAAGACACTGCCTGAAAAAACAGACGCAATTGCAGAACTAACCATCCATAAGTGATGAGGGATATAGCCGAACATGATGTATGTGTTAGTAGTAAGGGACCAAAGGTCCGTTACACTACTACTACTGCTTCAATGAAGTTGTACAGCGACTATCAAACACTTCTTTCAAACAGGTAATACTACCTACAATAAACAAACAGCGTGAACTATATTTAGTGAACAACGCCTACTAAATACCAAACAGATCTCTTTTTAGCTCTCACTGAAGAGAGCTTATGCAGAGCCTTTTGTCTGTCTGACCGTATACAAAAGATAGCCAAAACTACAGGTGCTAGAACAAAACTAAATACAGATTCGGAATCAGCATGAAAAAACTAGTCCGGGAAAAATCCGTTTTTGTCAATATCGCTTCCGGTTCCACAGTGAGAGCGCCGTTTGAATTTACTCAAGGACAGAAAACACTCGCCCACCCGGAAGTGTGAGAAGGTCTGCTCACCCGACGTTAAACCAGCTTGAGTCCTCTGATCACATGTCCAACGGACAAAACATGCTATTTTCTCTCTTTTTTGCCATTTTACGTCTGATGCTATATCTCCACCTGCACCGAGCATCATTGTGAACGATATTCTCCACAGTACAAGATAAGGTAATGATTGAACCATTTAGGAATAATTTCTAATATTCATTGAAGTCATTTCCTCAATCTCAACCTTTTTATTTTATTTTGTTGGCCATCCCATGTATGATGTTCCATGCTTGTCGTATCATTTTCCTATACACCATGCCCTGCTTTAGGAAATAGAACGTCTGTAGTATAATGGTGCTATTACCATTATCACTTGCAAGGCTGTTGTAGACACCGTTCGATAAGCATTGGCTACCATCAGCAGTGCCTTTTTCTGCAATCTGTCCAAAAGCTTCTATTACTTTTTCCTTTTCGTGGATTTACACCACACAGGAGCTCCGTACCGCTGTACCTTTATTGCTAGTGGGCCCTTCTACATTTGGCATCAGTCGTGACAGTATTGCCGCTTTCTTCTCTGCCTCTACCACTACCCTTTTAAGGTGTTCTCCGTAATACCTCTTGTTATCCAGTGCAAGTCCAAGGTGCACTATAGCCTCGGTTGTTAGGACTTGCACTTCCTTTATATCTGCTTGAATATGGAAGTATCCTAAAAACCAAATCATTCTTAGATATTGCGTAGCTGCTTGGAGAATCTGTTTAGCGGGAAGCGCATTTCTTCCAGGCCTCGACTCGGGTCTCGAAGTATTTAATTAACAATCGTCGCTTGCAGAATTACGAAGCGGAACATTTCCTTCGGAATCCAATAAATCCAGACTTTTTTGATTAGGTGCAGTTTACATTGTCTTAAGCAGCTCAGACCAGTTCCAATAAAATCGCAATTAAACTTCTGTTTCATTTTCCCATCCTTCGCATTGCGATAGAACTTCGTTCATGTTGAATAAATGGGAAATGTCTTTAAGGTGTGATGAACAAGAGAAACTATTAATAGTATACAATACACAAAGAAACGTTTGCTCATGACCATTCTCATTTATTTAAAGGAGTGTGGTCCAGTTTGGTGTAGGGTGATTTCAAGCTATGGTCAGTTAATGCTTTTCGACCGTTCAGGTAGTCTGCAAATTTTTTCAAGTTGCTTTTTGGTTAATTCTTGAATCCAGGACAAGGCGTGTGTTATGAGCAAAAACAATCTCTACAAATTTTTACGAATTAAAGGAATGAGATCAACCAAATCCCAATTGACAGCAAACTCTAAATCGCGAAGGACTTCGAACTTGTTCGCAAACAGGAAGCACACAGAAGCCTGCGATAATAAACTTGACAAAAGAAGAAGAATAGGTTGGTGTCGTCATCTTTTGTGTTGGAGGCAACATAATATCTGTAATACATCTCGTATTTCCAGTGGCAGTGATCCACAGCTATTCCTACAGACATCATGCTCAGTGGTAGTACAGTAAATGTGTCGGCAGACTAGTATCCACTGCGACTACTTGACGTACTATGGCGCATGTATCTTCATATTTCTTTAACAAGTCCGCCTCCCAAAGGAAGTCAATGTATTGAGGACATCACTTTTCAGATCGTCTGCGTCTGTTCGTAGCACCGTATCGCCGAAAAACGCATACCTGACCCAACCCATTGCAGAGCATACACATACTATACGTCTTGCTGTCCACTCCCAAACATAACATGCCCTTGTACAGTCCCGGTAAGAACTTTTTTCTAACCTTTCCCTAAAAGTAATTCTGTTATCTTTTCATTTAGGTACGGAATCCATGCCTTAGCATAGTCCGTCCTTGTTAGTCTATCCTAGTGCTGGCGTGCTTATCGTATACTGTATAGTAACAACGTTAGAGATATACCCGGCAATAGATTTTATGGCTCTCAAAAAGTAAAGATCCCAAAACTACAGTTATACGTATTATACATTAACCGACCGTTATTTCGGACCTTTCTCAGTTCAGGGTAGTACTGATAATAATATTTATACTTCGATAGCCCCGTCCTCAAGATCACCCTGTAGTGTACGTTTCTCTCTGCTCGCTGGCGTGATGTTTAGATAAAAAAACTGTGTACCCTGCTTCTGCCGTCCCCCCGCCTAGGCCATTACGTTTCTCACGCTTCAAGCGCGAGGTGTTATTTGTTTACGAAAATGCCGAACGGAAAACGGAAAAAGTGCGCGAGTTCAACGCAAAAGTGAAAGGGACAATGAGGAAACTACATGCCTTGCTGGACAACTTCACATCAGTAAGTGTACACATATTTTGCATTTAGTTAATTTTGAACGAGACATCAAACACCAATGACTAATCCATTGTTGTGTTAGAACAACGAATTCGAATATCGTTGTGTTAGCAGGGTACTGATGAATCTGAGTAATATCTATTCGCGTACACACTCTAGTATGGGTTCTTCCACCCTTGCTTATCAACAATGATTAATACATTGTTAGTGAAGACGCAAAATCATTTGTTGAGCCTCAATATCTCAATATGAGGTAATATCTGGTTTCCATTTTCCTGTGAAGTAAAAAAAAATGATAAGCAGTGGCCCCACCAGTGAAGTACCTAAACATGAGTAAAATATGGTCGAGAATCTCTATTCATCACGTTATGTGGCGAAATCTCGTTCACGCACATTGATGACAAACCAAATATGGCTTTCTTCAGTGCGCGAATTTTATCTCTTTTCAGTTGACAGTGATTCGAAAAGTGATAAGTACTAACACTAATGATTTGAACACATTCTAGAAAACACCCAGTTCGCATTGAATGGGGTTTCAAAACAAATGTAGAAAACCGAAAGGATGGAATCTCAAAAGTTAACCATTCGGTTGATATCGTACCACAAACGTGGGAGAAAAATAATGTTTAATTGTTATATCTTAAGGACAAAAGGAGACAAAATTTATGAACGCATTACTATTACAAAAACATACTTAATTGTTGTGTAATTACCTTTTTGCGTCTTGCTATCCGAAGCTTGACAAAACTGTTAAGAACACGTGCCCACAAAACCTTTAAGGCCACGTGGGATGGTAACTCGGGATGTTTAGCTGCTAAACAACTATTAGTGACACTGTAGAGAATTCTATCTGTCCATGCTCATTTCCCAGGTAACACCCCTTTATTTTGATTTTTGCTGTTAGAAGATAATTTCAGCTAAGGAAACACCTATCTACATTACGAGGTTAAGTGATATTCCCCCTGTCTTATTAATGCGAACACAAAATAGGGGGACTGCTGCTGCATCCCGTGAAGGTCTCAACCCATCGCACCGCAACTTAGTCTGGTTTAGCGAAAGCGCTGTTAGCATCGATTCCTAAACCGAAGAGTAGGAAGGTCTTGAAATATTTCCAGACCTTACAGCACTTATTGCATTCTTATTTATCTAACGGGTTAGACAAATTTCCCCTGAACATAAAAAAAATTGTCAGGGGAAGGGAACGAAACTGAGCGAAAAAAGGAAGGGGAAGCCAGCCACTGCGCCATCCATTTCCAAGGAAATTTTTAAACCTATTAAGATTTCAAGTCCACTGGGGTTTCTTCATGTACTTCACCCAGAATATGTTTTATTCTTGGCAGAAACAAATCAAACTGCCATAATAATGTTAATAATTCGATGCAACTTCCTGCATCCCTAAGGCTCTTTATAACAAAAAAGTTCTAGGGTTTACATTTAGTACGAGTACTAATAATATGTCCGCACCACCAGAAAAATCCTAAAAAATCAATAAGAAACAAAAATACTATAAAAATTAGATATTTTGCCATAAGGTTCATCCTAATCCTATTAGTAGCAGCAACATGTAGATATTGGGAAGCAGTATTTTAAAAAAGTATTTGGTTCGACATCTATCTACCAAAGCCGGTACCTGAGCGTTTAATCTGAGGAACCGAGTACTGTTTATGTGACCCGTGTCAGCACATCCAGCCATCTCATACAGGTGGGCCGACATCAAAAAGCACCAAAATTAATAGTGCTAAAATTGCTGTCAAAAACTTGTATTCTAAAAATAATGACTTGCATTAAGCTAGGTCCAGGGTTTCACATGAAAACGTCACCTATCAAGTTAAATACCAATAGAATTATTAGAATACAGCATTAACCAAACCTTTTCAAAAAACAAAAAATTATCGGTTTTGGCACTATCTAACTCAATTCATTTGCTTCCATCAGAGCAAAAAAGGTCCAGTGTTGGTTTCTTGGCACCTTGATCTCAATCTTCCGCTATAGATGTGTTAACTGAGAAAATATGGTTTTTAAAGCATTCCCACATTTCTCGCTTCTACCGAGAATTTTAAAAAGAAAATAACAGCTGAGAAGGCACAAGTAGTAGCAGTCTACCTGTTATGGAAAACGCAACCTTGGTTTCCAGTATTGGAAAACCTACAAATAGCAAATCGCACCATTTTTTAACGATAAATCACTATTACTTCCACCTTACGGGAAACCTAATCCTCTGTGGAAGAGCCTTATACTGCATCTACCTAAAATAACGTGTTGACTTTACCAGAACTTTAAGAGAAATGATCAACTTTTACTTACGCCTAAAAAACATCACGACCCAGCCACATCACAAACTGTAACCAAAAAGGCTTAATGTTGGGCGTTGAGACACATCTGTATTTTAAACACAGAGCACTGGCCACGCCATGACTTCCGTGGCCTTTAGGGAAGGCTTACACGTTGAAACCTTAGACATACCGCAGGGTGGAGTGATAGGTCAACAGTTTTTGTTATGTTTTATAACAGACCCATGTGCCTGACGATTTATATTTTGCAAAATCACTGATAGTAAAAAATAGATAATGAATTGTGTTACTACTAAGCTAAACTTTTACACATTACATAGGTGTACATTACAAAAATGTTGAAAGATTATTGCATTTTAAATAAAAAACTTCAAGGCTGAACAATAATAATAATAATAATAATAATAATTAAGCTACTAAAAACCAAATTAAATTCCAGAAACCTTACAAAAGCCATTAACACATTTGCGATACCAGTCCTCACATACTCCTTCGGCATCATTAAGTGGTCACACACTGATATAGAAAACATCCACATCCTCATACGGACAGAACTCACCAAACACCGAATGTCACATCCAAACGCATGCAAAGAAAGGCTCACCATAGACAGGAAACAAGGAGGCAGAGGGATTACAGATATACAGTCGCTTCGCACAAGACAGATAAAGACACTCAGACATTTCTTCCAAAACAAACAAACAAATTTACATCGAGCAATAGTAAAAGCAGACAAAAACTATACACCACTCAACCTATCATGCTCAGACCATGTCGCAGACACACACAATCCCACACAATCACAACAAGAAAAAATAAGCGCCTGGTCGCAGAAACCACTCCATGGCAAACATAGATACCGTATTACGCAAGACCACATAAACGAAAAACAATCATACACCTGGCTGCAGGATGGCCAGCTCTTTCCAGAAACTGAGGGATTTATGCTTGCTATCCAGGACCAAGTTATTGCGACGAGAAACTACAAGAAATACGTAATTAAAGATCCATCCATAACAGACGATAACTGCAGAAAATGTCACCAACAAAAAGAAACAATAGATCACATAACAAGCGGGTGCAAAACTCTTGCCGGTACCGAATACACAGCCAGACATAACTCTGCGGCCAAGGTCATACACCAAGCATTAGCGACAACAAACAAACTAATAGAAAACTCAGATCCGTATTACAATTACACTCCGACATCAGTACTCGAAAACGATCAATACAAACTATACTGGGATGTTGAAATACATACAGACAAGACTATCCCAGCCAATAGACCAGATATAGTTTTCCAGTCAAAGGCCGACAAAATTACCTATTTGATAGATATTGCCATTCCCAATGATGTGAATATCCAAAACACCTACGCTGGGAAGATATCTAAATACACGGACCTTGCCATGGAAATAAAACGACTTTGGAAACAAAACAAAGTTACAATTGTCCCCCTCATTATGTCTGTCTCAGGCCTCACACCAAACACGTTTACACAACACCTTCAACAGTTGGGCCTGGACGAAAAGTTACACAAAGTATTCCAAAAGTCTGTAATCCTGAAGACCTGTAATATTGTGCGATCCTTCCTAAATTCCGATCAATAATAGTCCGAGTGTTGACTTGGCACAGCCCGTCAACACTTGTTGCTACCGCAATTATGCGAGAGGAACTTAGAAAGTCAGATAATAATAATAATAATAACCCCCATCGGGTGCTAGAACGTTGTCGTTCGTTTGGGGGCTTAGGAAGTGACTTTTTGACAGGCGAGCTATGTCGGTGGATGGCTCATAATGGGCTTTAATGTCATCGCAGAGCTACGACACCAGCAGGGTTCATGGTCAAAAGGTCATTTCAACCAAGGCTAGCACACTCAGGAAGCTGGGAGCTCGGTACTTTCCCTACCGAGCACAAAGCTCCTTCCCCCAAGCTGTCCTGACCTCGGTCAGATAGGGATTTGGCAAATCCGGGGAAAAATGCCACAGAAGACTGAGCGCCGGTCCTTCTGTCACATACCGTTATTGCGCCCCACACTTCAACGACCTCAGCAGGGCGTGGCTGGGGAACGTCGTGAGGGGTAAGCAACCGGGGGGCTTGCCTTAATTGGCCGGCCCGTGAGGAGAAAGCCTCAACAAAACCCGACAGTAAAGTCGCAAATCCTCCGGAGCACCTTGGGCCAACTTCGGAGTAAATATAAGTCCCTTCTCTCCTGGAATGGGCGTCACCCGGGAGAGCGACTTTTAAATCGTCCCTACTCGTGGGAACACGATGCATAGAGTTACTTCTAAAAACAACCAACGACGGCCTAGGGTACGTCGATTAAACTCACCCGAACCCCAAACCCAAACAGAACAACCCATAGAACGCAACCCAGCTGCGGATGTTTTGCCGACGCAGCCGGCAACCACCAAAGCTGGTAAACCCAGACAGCGCTTACAGTGGACCACTGAAATGAACAAATCTGTAATGCACTGTTACTACACCGCCACTAGACTAGAAACCATATCTACAGGCTACAGACATGAGCTGCACAGGCTATTTATAGCACAATACCCACATCTCGCAGAACGTGTAACGGAACAGAGACTCATTGACCAAAAACGGGTCATAACAAAAAACAACCGCCTGACACCCGAAGAACTACAAGCTATAAAGATTCTTGTATCTAATGAAGTAAATACTGTCCGGCAGAATGACCCGCAGACCTCAAACACAACCACAAGCGACAACACCACCATACCCACAGAGATAGACCCAGAACATGAGCATACACAAGATAGACCAGACACCGCTGTCCAACCTAATGATTCGTTAGCTATTGAATCAATCACAGAAGGACATACCATTCATACCCGAAATAACCAACCTCCAAACAAAGACACAACTAAGGACACCAGCATACACTTAGAAATAGATCCAGAGCATGATCATGCACCACATACACCGGAAACAACATGCTCTAACTTACCTTCCACAGCCACACAAAGCCAAAACATCACTCTACCACCTGCCATCACACAATCTGCCAAACAAGTGATGAACACACAATACAACAAATGGTGTGGCACCAATCCTGTACTGCGAGATCCCCTGCCGAGACTAATTTTTAAAAACAACACCCGACAGATCTTACACACAAGAAATGCCAACATAATACCACAATTCTTAACCAACGACAGTGACCTAGAGGACATCCATACTGTTATATATGCCGCTGCAGCAACCACACTCATAGTCAACGGCCAAAAACTTCCAAAGCGATCTAAAAACCACACAAGCAAAAGATCTAAACCTAAATGGCAAATTAGAATCGAAAATAAAATTAGCACACTCAGAAAGGATCTCGCGCACGTCACACAATACACCAACAATAACAACCTCTCAAAACGCATACAGACAACAATAAACAGACTCAAATCTAAATCACCACAACAAACAATACCCGAAATAGCCGATACACTGAAACAGAAACTTGCCGTCTATGCAGCTAGACTCCGCAGATACAACGAGTCCAACGACAGAAAGGATGCCAACAATCTTTTTCAAAAAAGTGAAAAACAATTTTATCAAAAGATGACATCAAATAATCAGATAACAACAACAGAACCTCCAAGTAGACAAGAGTTAACCGAGTTCTGGGGAAGCCTATGGTCAGAACCAAAAACACATAATGAAAACGCTCCATGGATCAGACAAGAAGAGGAAAAACATCAATATATAGCGGAGCAGGGAGACGTTGTTTTTACACCAGATGAAATAGCCGATACGATAAAACACACTCACAACTGGAAGTGCCCAGGCGTAGATAACGTGCAAAATTTCTGGTACAAGCAGTTCAGTGCAACGTATGAAATGCTAACAGAGCAAATCAATAAAGCCATACTACAACCTAATAGGCTTCCCAAATTCCTCACACAAGGAATAACTTATATAAAACCAAAAAACGGAGATACCAGAAACCCTGCCAATTACCGCCCGATCACTTGTCTCCCAACCTTGTACAAGATCATCACCGCAACAATAGGCAAAAGGATTGAACAACACCTCACCCAAAACAACATATTGACTGAAGAGCAAAAAGGATGTAGAAAACAAAGCCAGGGCTGCAAAGAACAACTCATAATCGAGAGTGTGATCATGGAGCAAACCAGAAAAGAACACAGAAACCTTCATACCTGCTTCATCGATTATAAAAAAGCTTTTGACTCTGTATCCCATAGCTGGCTAACGAAAACTCTTCAAATATATAAAATTAACCCAGTCCTTCGCCAGTTCCTTACAAGAACCATGGAGACATGGCGAACCAACATACATCTTAAAACTCAGGACGGCCATATCCAAACAGAGGAGCTACTCATACGACGCGGTATCTTCCAGGGTGATTCGCTTAGTTCACTGTGGTTCTGCCTTTGTTTAAATCCACTCTCTAACGCACTCAACAACACAAATTATGGTTTCAACATCAGACACCAGAAAGTCAATCAGCACAGAATAAATCATCTTCTCTACATGGATGATATAAAACTATATGCAGCCACTGAAGTGCAACTAAAAGAATTACTCAGAATAACAGAAGTGTGTACGTCAGACGTCCGGATGGAATTCGGTATGAGCAAATGCAAGGTGCTCCACATCAATAAAGGCCAATGGAAGAACCAATCCGAACAGGAAATATTAACTGGCGAAACGCTGGATAACATGGACAAGGACGAAACGTACAAGTATCTGGGCTTCAATCAGAACATTAAGATCGACCACACACAAGCCAAGGCTCAACTAACACAAGAGTTCAGAAACCGCCTCCTTAAACTTCTAAAATCAAAATTGAATTCCAAAAATCTTACAAAAGCAATTAACACATTTGCTATACCGGTCCTCACATACTCCTTCGGCATCATCAAGTGGTCACACACTGATATAGAAAACATCCACATCCTCATACGGACAGAACTTACGAAACATCGAATGTCACATCCAAACGCGTGCAAAGAAAGGCTCACCATTGACAGAAAACAAGGAGGCAGGGGGATTATAGATATACAGTCACTTCACACAAGACAAATAAAAACGCTCAGAGACTTTTTCCAAAGCAAACAGACAAACTTGCATAGGTCGATAGTAAAGGCAGACAAAAACTATACTCCACTAAACCTATCCCGCTCAGATCACTCAGCAGACGGACACAATCACATAGAATTACAACAAGAAAAAATAAATACCTGGTCACAAAAAGCACTCCATGGCAAGCACAGATACCGCGTCACACAAGAGCACATTAATGAAAGACAATCATACACCTGGCTGCAGGATGGCCAACTCTTTCCAGAAACTGAGGGTTTTATGCTTGCTATACAGGACCAAGTGATTGCGACAAGGAACTACATGAAATACATAATTAAAGATACATCCATAACCGACGACAATTGCAGAAAGTGCCACCAACAAAAGGAAACAATAGACCACATAACAAGCGGATGCAAAACTCTCGCTGGAACCGAGTACACAGCTAGACATAACTCTGCAGCCAAGGTCATTCACCAAGCACTAGCCACAACAAGCAAGCTAATAGAAAACACAGATCCATATTACAATTACACACCGACATCAGTACTCGAAAACAATGAATACAAACTGTACTGGGACGTTGAAATACATACAGATAAGACTATCCCGGCAAATCGGCCAGATATAGTTTTCCAGTCGAAGGCAGACAAAGTTACCTATTTGATAGATATCGCTATTCCCAACGATACGAATATCCAAAACGCCTACGCTGGGAAGATATCTAAATACACTGACCTTGCGATAGAGATAAAACGACTATGGAAGCAAAACAAAGTTACTATTGTCCCCCTAATTATGTCTGTCTCAGGCCTTACACCAAACACTTTTACACCACACCTACAACAGTTAGGCCTAGACGAAAAGTTACACAAAATATTTCAAAAATCTGTAATCCTGAAGACCTGCAATATTGTACGATCCTTCCTAAATTCCGATCCGTAATAGTTCAGGTGTTGACTTGGCATAGCCCGTCAACATTTGTTGCTACCGCAGTCATGCGAGAGAAACTTGAAAAATCAGAATAATAATAATAACCGCGGGGATCTAGCAACCGCGAGGGGTTGCTAGATCCCCTCAGTGGCGCCTCCCCAAGGTCGCGGATAGGGGAACGCCTCCCAGATATGGGTGGTACCGGGGAAATCAAATACCCAGGGCGGACCAAAACTAGCACGGTGGAATAGCGTCTGCATCCAGAGGATCGGCTATTCCTCAACAATTAGGACACGACGGATCTCCATGTGAGGAGCGGTACTCCGACAGCGTCTGACTCCATGTTAGGGGCGGCTGATAATACACCCGCAGGAAGCCACCCAACATCAGTAGGCTATCCGGTGCGTGGCGACACCGCAGGGTATACCGAAGCCCAAGGATGTAATCCAGCCGGCAACCTTCGCAGGTGCATCCTCAGGAGGCAATTTGGACGGCTGCCTCCGGAAATGTCGTCTGGGGGCCCTAAGGCCAACCACCTGACGGGCCCTATCTTCGGGTTCGACCGCTCCGGAAGAAAAGCACCCACACCGAGCCGGTTTCGGAAGCCGGCGTTGGGCAAGGTGGCGGTGCTTCGAATTGCCCTGTTGACGACCCCCGCAATGACATGGACCGTTTTAGGTGGACGACGGAGCTCAAGGATGACCTACTGAGCTGCTACGAGAGCAGTAGCCCGCGCCGTAGGGGATACATGTCCCGCATGTATGATAGGTGGTGTGAAATGCACCCAGAGCATAGCACGCTTACCTCTCAGAATTTGCGAGATTATGTATCGTACCTCCGGAGGCAGGGATATGTTCGTGCTCCAGCTCAGCCTGCCCCTTCGGCGGACGGAAGGCCTGTTAAACAGGCTGAAAGTTCGCCGGTAAGGCCCGCTGAGAGGGAAATCGACCAAGTCGTCTCACCTGGGGATTTCAGAGACCGAAGGGCCTTGCATAACAACGGAAGGTCCTTGAAGCTGGCAGATTTGAAGAGAGAGGATGAGGTTGTGGGTGAACGTCTATCGGAGGCCTCTGACATTTGGAGCATCAATTGCGAAATTTACGCTGCGGCTCTGAGGCTAGCTAGACAGGGGAGAGTGAGAGACTCTCCTGTTGAGAGAGCACAGAGACGGGTGCGCCAAATGGAAGCGAAAATCCAGTTGGCTCGCCAGGAAGCATCCCGTATCCAGTGTGTGATGGAATATAGAGCGGCTGGGAAGCCTTTTACGCGCCGAGTGCGCCAGATAGCCTGCGGGTTGAGGCGCGACCATCATACACTCAGTCAAGCGGTACTGGTTGTTGTCAAGCAACACTGTCTTGACAGGATACGGATGCTAATCGCTGCTAAGCGATCGTTGGTGGCGCGGGCGAGAGGTCTGGAGCAGAACAGAATGTTCTACGAAAGACCTTCTCGCCTTTTCCAACAGCCGCCTCCAGCCATAGAGCAGCCGCCAACTGCTGATCGCGTGGAGGCCTTTTGGAGGGACATTTACGAACAACCCAAACCTCTCTCAGCAGACACTTCGGCCTTGGCGCAGTTTGAGTCCGTTTGTAGGAGGACTCCTAACTCGAATGTACTGCGTCACCCGATAAACACGGAAGAAATTCTTGACGCCTTACGAGGCGCAAAGAATTTCGCAGCTCCTGGCCCGGATGGCATAAACACCTACTGGTGGAAAAAATTCCCCAGTTGCTACCGGCATTTAGCTAGAGTTTTTAACTCGTGGCTAAATCAGGAGCAGCCAATTCCGGCTTGGTTTGTCGAGGGTCGAACCGTGCTTCTCCCGAAGACCGGAGATTTGTCTGATCCCAAAAACTACAGGCCAATAACATGTCTGAACGCGTGTTACAAGCTCTTCACCAGAATCTTGTACATGCGTATCCTTCAAGCTGTGAATCCTGTATTTCTCGACGTGTATGAACAGAGAGGGTCAAAGAAAGGAGTAGCTGGCTGCAAGGAGAACCTGTTGATTGACCGATGTGTCACGCAGGACTCTGTGCAGTACAAGCGAAACCTTTCTATGGCCTGGATTGACTATCGCAAGGCATTCGACAGCACGTCTCATGAGCTCATTGTGCGGCTGTTGGAATGTCTTTCGGTGGATAATCAGATAGTGGGGTGCATCAAACAACTGATGCCACTCTGGAAGACCCGGTTCACCATAACATCAGGTGAAACTCGGGTTCAGACAGAGTTGGTGTCATTGAAAAGAGGTGTCTTCCAAGGAGACTCCTTGAGTCCCTTGCTCTTTTGCATCTCACTTTTGCCTCTGTCCATAGCGCTGAGAAACACTAAAGGATACAGCTGTGGCACGCCCAATAACCGGAGGCACAAGGTCACCCATCTGTTTTATATGGATGACCTAAAACTTTATGCCTCCGGCCAACGCGAACTACAACAATCGCTGAGGGTGGTGCAGGAGTACAGTCATGCTATCGGAATGGAGTTCGGGACAGACAAATGTGCATTGGTTCATCTCAAGAAAGGACGAAGCGGAGATAGTGGAGATGAGGAACAGCTCGTTGATGGGAGCATCTTGCGACAACTGCATGCCGGAGATACTTATACCTACCTTGGAGTGGCGCAGCGTCATGTCCAAGAGGCAACATTGGTTAAAGAGTGTCTCCGCCGCAAGTATTTGCACCGACTCCGGCAGATCTGGTCGTCAGAACTGTCCGGCAAGAACAAAGTCGCTGCCACAAACATGCTTGCGGTCCCATTGTTATTATACACCTTTGGTGCTATACACTGGAAAGTGAACGAGCTGAAGGAAATCGACACGAAGACCCGCAAAAGGATGAATATGGAGAGAAGCCTGCATCCTAAGTCCTCTGTCCCGCGAATATACCTCCCGCGACACCTGGGAGGACGTGGACTATTGAGTTTGGAGCGTCTGCACAACAGAGTAGTACTGGCCACTGCCTGCTATGTAACGAACGGCACCGATCCCCTGATCCGCTTCGTGCGAGAGCACGAGAATGCGGGAAAAGGAGCCTTTCTTTTTAGCGCAGCGAAACGAGCAGCCGAGGAGCTCAGCCTCACACTCGACTTCAAGCGGAGGTGTCAGCAGTCCATTACGGAACTTGCTCCCGCAGAATTAAAAGCCCACATTAAAACTGCCGAAGTCGACTTCCTCTTAAGACTTCATAAAGATAAGCCAATGCATGGAATCTTCTACAAACATCTAGAAGAGCATGGCTTGTCTGAGCAGTTGACCTTCTCTTTCCTAAGGTCTAGTGGGTTGAAGTCGGAGACTGAGGGCTTTATAATGGCTTGCCAAGACGGTGTCTTCAACACCTTGGTATACCGTAAAAGGGTTATGGGTGTAGATGTACCCGACACCCATTGTAGAGCTTGCCGACAGGCGCCAGAGACGCTTATGCATCTCTTGTCGGCGTGTAAGACGTACGCTGGGACGGCTTACGTCCATCGGCACAACGCGGCTCTACGAGTGCTCTACTATCATTTAAGGCACTCATACGGTATCGATGAGACACCGGTGCTGCCATACGCTCCAGGGGATATAGAGTCCGTTGTGGAGAACGAGAGATGCCGGATTTACTGGAACTACTCGTTCCCCACGCTCGAGCTTGTACAGGCAAACAAGCCCGACATAGCCCTTCTCGACCACCAACAGAAGACGATGTTCGTTATTGAGTTTTCGGCGCCTGCCGACGTGAACATCGTCTCTAAGGAGGAGGAAAAGAGGGCCAAGTATCAGGAGTTGCTCGGACAACTTCGCAGGCTCTGGCCAGACTACACTGTAAGTCTGCTGGTTATGGTCATTGGATCCCTAGGTGGAATGAGGAATACTCTGCTCTCCGCACTGCGCAAAATACCGGTGTGCCGTGCGGCGGTGCACATCTTAGCCGCCAGAATGCAGAAGGCAGTCATCCTTGGGTCCCTTCGTCTACTTAGGGCGCACGATTCGCGGACCCAGTGATTGCTCACCTCACGGTGTGAGGAGTAGTCATTGGGTAATGGAACAGCAGCTCGGTGTGTCGGAGCCCGAGCTGCACTTTTTTGTTTTTAACATAAATAATAATTGCGACAAGGAACTACATGAAATACATAATTAAAGATACATCCATAACCGACGACAATTGCAGAAAGTGCCACCAACAAAAAGAGACAATAGACCACATAACAAGCGCATGCAAAACTCTCGCTGGAACTGAGTACACAGCTAGACATAACTCTGCAGCCAAAGTCATTCACCAAGCACTCGCCACAACAAACAAGCTAATAGACAACACAGATCCATATTACAATTATACACCGACATCAGTACTCGAAAACAATGAATATAAACTGTACTGGGATGTTGAAATACATACAGATAAGACTATCCCGGCAAATCGGCCGTATATAGTTTTCCAGTCGAAGGCAGACAAAGTTACCTATTTGATAGATATTGCTATTCCCAACGATACGAATATCCAAAACGCCTACGCTGGGAAGATATCTAAATACACGTACCTTGCGATAGAAATAAAACGACTCTGGAAGCAAAACAAAGTTACCATTGTCCCCCCAATCATGTCTGTCTCAGGCCTCACACCAAACACATTTACACCACACATACAACAGTTAGGCCTGGACGAAAGGTTACACAAAATATTTCAGAAGTCAGTAATCCTGAAGACCTGCAATATTGTGCGATCCTTCCTAAATTCCGATCCGTAATAGTTCAGGTGCTGACTTGGCACAGCCCGCCAACACCTGTTGCTACCGCAGTCATGCGAGAGAAACTTGGAAAATCAGGATAATAATAATAGCGTTTATTCAAAAAAAGTAGTTACATAGTATAAAAGAAGAAAAAAGTGTTTAATAGACAAACGCTGAAATCCGCAGAAGGCAAAGTCTTGTGCGCGGCTTTCTTGCATACAATATATATCTTTTATTTAAAAATTTTGTCACACGACAATTATATGAAATACACACCTAAACTACAATTTTTTATATACGCCTATCATAAAGTTCGATACAGTTCATCACCAAAAAAAAAAGCACATGTAAACACCAGATCCTTTTTGCCCGTAAAAATCAAAATAAAAACAACAAAATATTGTCCTGTTAATATTAAACTTAAATATTATACTATGATACCATGTGACCCCCTGGAAGACAAGCTTGTGCATTTGTGAAAAGATCATTTGTTAGAGGCCTATTTTTGAGTTGCAATACTTCTCTTTCTACTTTCTTTTTAGTTTTATCAACACATTATTTCAATAAAACTGTGGAGTTCAGGTAGAGGTAAGCTATAAATCCAGTTCTTGAGACTTTTTTTAAAGTTATGATCCCAATGTATTTTCCTCGTTTGGTATTTTATTGTACAGTTTTGGTGCCATGTAGAGGTAACATCGTTGAAATATACTTTTTTTTGGTCTGGGTATAAAATTTGCTTTAGCTTTATGTCTTGTGTTGTGCAGATGAGTAATTTGTATGTGTTCGTCCTTATTTTTGTGATAGCGTGTGGAGATATGTAAAAAGTAAAGCTGGCATACATCAAGCAAGTGTGTTTCTCTATACAGACTTTCAGAAGGGTATAGCCTCGGTTTATGAAATGTAGTTTTAATAACTAATTTTTGCATTACGCTCAACTGATTGATATATTTTTTCTGTGCAGCGCCCCAAGCTGTTATGCTATACAGGGTGGGCCAATAGTGCGTGGACGGTGGATTGTGGGCTTACTAAAAAATATTTCAAAAATCTGTCACTTGACTAAGATAGGGACCCTTGAGGGCTATAACGTAAAAATATTTTCACTTAAATTTTGACGTTTATACAGGGTGATTCATATCAAACTTACATTTTTTTGAATGGAACCCCCTATATATTATTGCATATTTGGATTCCTTGGTCAATTCTATTGTGACTTTATGTATCATACATGGAACTTTAAACGAACCGTTTAGGCGCAAATCACCATTTTTGGTATAAGTAGGTATCAGAAAAAAATTGAATATCGCCGCGATTATAAAACTTAGAAGGCCTTGACTTTGCGGTACGACTAAGCATGAAATGCGTCACCTTAGGTCAGACGGCTAAATTTGAATTCTTTTTGTACTTGGAGAAATCAGAGGATAAATTAAAGAAACTTCAATCACAGATAACTTGATTTTTTCAAATGGGAATGCCTATTTTGATTTAAAGAATGAAATGTAAAATTTGATTACCTTTCTAACGATATAGCGTTCTTGATATCAATATCTTTTGGTTTTCATTTTATTTCAAATTTTCAGTCAAATCGGTGTTTTTCAACTTTCCTGCATGCAGGCAACCTAGCAGGCCATGAAAAATAAACAAAAGCTCGTTAATATGGAAGAAAGCAACTAACTTAGTAGAAAAATGCAAACTAACTAGAGCAAAGAGGCAAGATTACGAAAATTCCTTACAACATATTAGCTCTAACTAGAAACAACAGCGGTAACAAGAACGCTCATTTTTCACAGCCTACTAGCTATTAGCTAATTTCCAAAGTCAGTAAAACAAATATCTAATCAAAGGAAAACTACTAGTGATTGTTGCTGGCAGTAGAATATCTATGTCTTCTGAATAAATTTGGATAAATTTTCACATTTAATGCTATAAAAAAGTAGCCATTTCCGTAAGTCAAAAGTAATGATACCTCTGACTGGAACCCTTCAAATTCTTCAGTAGGTACTTCTACTTATTAGCAAAATCGCGGAAAATGAATTGCAGTCTGTTTGAATTGTAAAACATAAGTTAGTTTGCAAAAAACTACATAAAATAATCACAATTACAACATAGCGTAATTAGAAAATTCTAGCAATTATTTCAATAGATGTTCAGAATGCTCCAGTTGGCGATATCTTTACTTTTGACTGAACTAAACGGAAATGAATATTTTTTATCCCATTAAATGTGAAATTTCATTCTAAACATGTTAGACTGTAAGCAAAAATCGCTGACAATTTTCCTTTTGTTTCAAAATTTTTAATCGTTTTGGAAAGTTGTCAAGCTCTAGTAGACCTCAATAGTTAGTAGGCTGTGAAAAACAAACGCTTCTGTCATACCCCAGCTACTCATTGACATTAGATATCTTGCCGCTGTGGTTTCCGGTTAGAGCTGATGTGTTGTAAGGAATTTTCATGTTCTTGCCTCGCTACTCGAGTTCGTTTGCATCTTTCTACTAAGTTAGTTGTTTTCTTCCATATTAACGAGCTTTTGTTTATTTTTCATGGCCTACTAGGTTGCTTGCATGCAGGAAAATTGAAAAACACCGATTTGACTGAAAATTTGAAATAAAATGAAAACCAAAAAAGATTGATATCAAGAATGCTATATCGTTAAAAAGGTAATTAAATTTTACATTTGATCCTTTAAACCAAAATAGGCATTCCCATTTGAAAAAATCAAGTTATCTGTGATTGAAGTTTCCTTAATTAATCTACTGATTTCTCCAAGTGCAAAAAGAATTCAAATTTAGCCGCCTGACCTTAGGTGGTGCATTTCATGCTTAGTCGTACCGCAAAGTCACGGCCTTCTAAGTTTTATAATCACTGCGATATTCAATTTTTTTCTGATACCTACTTATACCAAAAATGGTGATTTGCGCCTAAACGGTTCGTTTAAAGTTCCATGTATGATACATAAAGTCACATTAGAATTGACCAGGGAATCCAAATATGCAATAATATATAGGGGGTTCCATTCAAAAAAATGTAAGTTTGATATGAATCACCCTGTATAAACGTCAAAATTTGAGTGAAAATATTTTTACGTTATAGCCCTCAAGGGTCCCAACCACGATCAAGTGACAGATTTTTGAAATATTTTTTAGTAAGCCCACAATCCTCCGTCCACGCACTATTGGCCCACCCTGTATATAATATGAGTTTCTACTAATGCATGATACAAGATTCGTAGAAAGTTCTGAGGCAAAATATCAGATATATATTTCAGCTTATATAACGTATATCTAATCTTATGCTCTACATACTTTATGTGCTGGTCCCATTTTAAGTGTTCATCGACATATACACCCAGATATTTAACGTTCGATTTTCTTTGAATATAAACAATATCATCGCTGTAGGGGAGGGACAGAGATGTGTAATTTGGTAAACCTATTGAGTAAGAGGTGAATGCGAAAAAACAGGTTTTATTGATGTTTATACTCAATAGCTTGTTGCTGAGCCATTGTGTAATATTTATGAGGTCCCTTTGAGCAATCAATTTAACCTCTTCCCAATCACATCCTTGATACAGTATTACTGTATCATCAGCAAAACTGATCACTTCTCCGACAGATCCTATTCCAAAGATATCATTTAGATACAAGTTAAACAATATGGGTCCAATTACGGTTCCCTGCGGAACTCCATATTTTACAGTTCTTGCATTACTGAGCATGTTCGATACTTTCACTTTTTGTGATCTGTGAGTAAGATAGCTTTCGAACAATGAAAGAACTGCTCCCCGAAATCCGATTCGTTCAAGTGAGTCTAGTAGCTGAACGTGGCTGACAGTATCAAATGCTTTCTGAAGGTCGAGAAAAATTCCAAGCGTTGGCAATTTTGAATCTATGTTCTCACTTATTCTATTCACAACCGACAAAATTGCATCTGAGGTAGACCTACCTGACAGAAAACCGTACTGATTTTTATGTAGGATTTTGTATTTGTTCATATATCTAATCATTCGCTCCTTCATTAATTTCTCAATAACCTTTGCCAGGCTAGATATCAGAGATACTGGACGGTAATTAGACATATTCGACTTATCTCCATTTTTATGAACTGGTGTTATGATAGCGGTTTTAAATGCAGAAGGGAATTTGCCGGAGGAGAAACAAAGATTGATAATGTAATTAAAGGGTTGTGCTAATTCATCGGCTATAATTTTCAAATGTTCAGCCCTTATGTTGTCGGAACCAGGGCTTTTTTTATTTTTTAGAGTATGAATGGTTTTTATCACTTCTGTTTCAGTGACTTCTTCTAAGAAGAACGAGTTACTTACGCTCATTTTTGAGAAACAGCGACCTGTAGAATTTTTTTTAATCTTCATCGCTACTTGTTTACCAGAGCTGTCATTACTTCAAGTAAAGTACTTGAAAAATGTATTTCAATTACTTTCTGGTATTTGAAGTACTGTACTTCAAATACATTGTTTTTGTGATATTTGTACTTGATTCCCCAAATACTCTCTAAGAAGTATTTGTATTTGGTACTTGTAGCACAAAAAATATATTTCAAATACCTGGCATTTTTATTTGAAATACTAAAGAAGTAAAGTACTTGGAAAATTTATTTCAATTACTTTCTGGTATTTGAAGTACTGTATTTCAAACAAATTTTATTTCCCAAATGCTATAAGAAGTATTTGTATTTGGTACTTCCACTCAAAAAAATATGATTCAAATTTCTACATTTATACTCGAAATACTAAAGTGAGTAAGAAATACATATTAGTATAGCTCGATGAAAATATAAAAATACTTGAAATACACATTTCAAGCATTAAATGCTCAAGTCTAGACAAGTATGGACAAATCAACATTACGCATCGCGTCGCCTTGCGCTCTGTCTCTGTCGTACACATAGGATAGTCCACGCGACACTCTGACTACAGGACAGTCTCATCACAATCGACACAATCACAAAATATCAGTTCGTCTTGTTGCGTTCAACAAAATGCGTTGTTGATGTTGATTGAGGTTAAAATAATCTGTGAATGTGAGCTGTGAATTTACTGCCATTATAATAACAATCTTCAAAACTCTGTACTTTGTCGTGGTGGTTACGAATTGCAGATGTAAAAAGGTAATTTTTCTCAAGCATCCCTTTGTGAAAAAATTCATATACCGGGTGGCAATGGAATCGTTATACAGAGCTCCCTTCTTTTACAATCCTAGATGGAGGTTTGAAATTTTGGAGAATTATATGGTTAACGGAGATGCACAATAGCCGTGAGAAAACAAATGTATGCATATTTTGGTTTAGCCGGAAGTGAGGTTAGGCTCTGAATTTTCAATGACACCCTATATATGTTTTCACACATTCGGATTGACATTTGGATTCCCTTGATGAATAAATTTGAATTGTTATCATTGCTTGGTATTTCTGTTATACTTTTCACGAGTTCTGTGAATGAATGTATGCAAGAATCAGACAGGTGGATATGCTTTTTATTCATTATGTATACCAGAAAAATGCTAGAAAAGCGGCGCTTTGTATGCTGACAATTCAAATTATTTGATGGATCTGTTAATGTTAAACACCTTCATTTGCATGGCATACGCGACGATTTTTATTGAAATGTATACCGTTTTTCCATTCATAAGGTACTTTTTATTACTCAACAATAATTATGAAATACTTGAAATATCCATCGCCGTATTTGAAATACTATATCAAGTAATTCAAGTATTAGTATGGTATTTGAATTACTTTTTTAAGTACCTACTCGAAATATTAGTATCGTATTTGAATTACTTTATTTGAAAAATCAAGTACCAAATTAAAGTATTTGATACTTGAAGTACTTTCAAAAATAAAATTACTTGGTATTTGTACTTTGACGCATGCGACTCTGGTAATTGGTAATTGGTATTTGAAATACTATTTACTAGTACTTGTGACAGCTCTGCTTGTTTACCTACTTCCGTAAAAAAATTTACAAATTCCTCTGCAATTTGCTGTTTTTCCTGCACTACCCTCCCTTCTACTTTGATCTCTTTTATAAAATTGTCAGTTCCATTTTTACTATTTGTTATTTCGTTTACCGCGGCCCATAATTTGGAAGGATCAGTTTTATTGGAATCTAAGTTGCGAAGATAGTATAACCGTTTGGCGTCCCTGACCAATTTCGAAAGGATATTTTTATATGTGTTGTAGTTAGCGATATTTATGTCAGAGGGAGTTCGCTTCATTTCTTTATAGAGTCTTCCTTTTTCGTTTGCGGATTTTATAAGTCCAGCGGTGATCCAACACTTTCTCGGTCTCTCAGTTCTTTTGATTTTTATTCTATTCGTACTGCGTTTAATTATATCCTGTATTTTCATTACAAATAAATCCGCGGCATTGTTTACATCACTTTCTGCATATATAGCATCCCATGCTTCGAATTTCGCATTATTCACTAATTTTTTATTATCAGTGTAGTATTTATAGAACATGTTGTTAGTTCTTATATTTTGGTTTTCATGTGAGCATATGAATATAGCTTCTGCAAAATGATCTGTTATGTGACACTCCGCAACAAACGGTATGTATTCGGAATAGCTTCTGACATCTTTTACAAAACAATGATCTAAGCAAGATTTACTATTACCCCATTCCCTTGTTGCTTTATTAATATATGAGTAAAATCCTTTACTGCTTAACATATTCAAATACTTGGCTGTAATATCGTTATCTTGCAAAATGTCTATATTTATGTCTCCTAAAATAATATGTTGAAATATGTCATTATTTGAGCCGTCATCTAGATACAGTTCTAAGCTTTCGATAATTTCATGAACGCTTGAAGATGGTGGTCGATATATAGATGTAATTTTTATTTGTTTAGATTCAATTTCAACTAACAACTCCACTACCTTGAGGCCGTTCTGCATACCTATGACTTTAGATTCACACGTTAAACTTCTTTTAACATAAACCACTACACCATCATTTTGATTATATGTACCATCATTATAATGTAGAACATAGCCTTCAAAACTGTACAGTGTTGGGTCACCTATATACCAAGTTTCAGTTAACACAATAATGTCGAATTCATTCTGTAGTGAACCCAAGGTGATTTTCAGAGCATCAAGGTTTTGATTGATGCTTCTAATATTCATATGGAACATTCTTATAACTGTATTGCTGTCCTCCATCCAAACATCCAAGCTACCTATGTTGCTTACGGACTTTGTCTTAATACTGTTGATTTTAAAATCATTTATAAAATTATCCATTTCGCTCCAAATACAAAAACACAGTAACACAGTAAAACACAGTAAAGTATACTTCTTATATTATTATGGAATATAGAAAATGTGTTGTTTCCTTTTTTAGCTAATAAATTTTTACAGCTTTCTAGATCTTCCAAACAATTGTATCTGGAAAATTCACAGAAAATTCATCAATAAAGTTCATGTTTTTCTTTAACAATATTGATTTAGGTATAAAAACAATGAAATCACAAAATAACACTAAACAGTAGTTGCTGCTCTTTCTAACTTATAGTTATATAGTTCTACTATCTATCATTTGATTAAAATATAAATATAAATTGTACTTCACAAATTAAACACAAAAAAAAGTAAACGTACTCGTGCATTCGTTTAAAAATTTGGGTAATAAAAGAAAGTGATTTTTTAGAAACGGTGAAAGACAGTACGGAAGAAAAATTTCTATGTAGTAACGAGAAGAAAATTATTATGTATAAAAATATTATGAACACCTATAGGTACCTGTTACTTTTTCTGAGAGTTTAGTCTGTTTCTTGTATTGGGTCCGTTGTTCGGTAGTTTCGATTTATGGCCACTGGATGTACCGGGGGATGTCGAAATTGTTCTTTTTTCTCCTCGCTGTGGGGTATGCGTTTTTGGTTCCTCGTTATTTTCCTTAATACATCTGCTTTCAAGTGTTGCTGAAGTAGGTCTCTCCTTTGGTGTTCTTTGCTCACGATCAATTTCCGGATATGATTCCTCGTTCAATAAATCTTCATATGTATATTTGTCACCATTCACGTAGAGGATATTTTGTTTTATATAAGCCGAGTTGCCCTTTTCTCTTGCTGATACTAGGTGCTTATGTAGTAGCTTTTTTTTGGCATACTCTTCAGAAGTATAATCTTGGGAAATGAAGACTCCAGAACCTTTTTCCAAACGTTTTGCTTGATCAAGAATGTTTTGCTTAGTACTATAAGATACCAATTCTATAATTGTTGGTCTAATTTGTTTTCCTGATTTTTTTCCGATCCTGTAACAATCTCTCAGATCTTCAGATTTAAATTCGATCTTCAGATTGTTACGTATGAGACTTATGACTGATTCTTTCGTATTCTCTTCTTGTCCTGATATACCATATATCACTAAGTTATACTTTTTCAATCTATGTTCCAGCGTTTCTACCTTACGATGCAGATTTTTATTTTCAGACTCAATTTGTGCAGCCCTACTGTTAACTGCGTCTATTTCTCTCGCTAGATCGGATATATCACTTCTTACTGATGCTAAGTCCTTCTGGATAGATTGTATTTGTGGCACAATAGTATTTACCAACAAATTATATATATCATCCGTTGTTGCTTTCTCTTTCTCCATTTTCCATCAATGATGACAATCCTTCAGCTTACCCTCGTAGTTTAGGTAGTTATTTTCCACTGCTAATATTCTGGTAATTACTGTTTCTTTTGCTTGCTATAACTAAGGCATTTTCACTTCAACTTCAAGACACCAAACATTACTGTATGCCGTACATAGGTGGTTAACTCTTTTTTTCGTGTATTTTTTGCACTATTTTCACTGCAAATTTAGATTATTAACGGAGCGCTACACAGTACGTGTACCTACATTATATATACAATGGTATACTGTTCAATGTCCAGACTTGTTCTTTCTCTTTTTTTCGAATCATACTCAGATCGTGAAACCATCTTTAAACATCTACAGGATGATCTCGAGGACGATATCAGTATTCATCACCAATGTTAATATGAATTCAAATTGCTAAATCTTCAAATAAACAAATTATGGTAATTTTTTTGCCAAATTACTATTAATCTGTTTTCTAGAAATGGAACGAACCTGTAAGGTAATACGTAATATATTTTTGGTTGTTTGTCCTCTACTCAGACATAAATAACAGGTTAAGGAAATCAGATCGAGGTACAAATCTCTGAACAATACAGGGTGATCTTGAGGACGGGGCTATCGAAGTATAATTAGAGGTTGAACGACTTACCTGTAAGGAAGTTCAATCCTCAATTATACGAGATAGCCCCGTCCGAAAAGATCACCACCCGCCCACCGCTGTTTCCAAAATTCCTCGATCTGATAACAAACGAAACGTAATGGCCTAGGCGGGGGGACGGCAGAAGCAGGGTATACAGTTTTTTTATCTAAACATCACGCCAGCGAGCAGAGAGAAACGTACACTACAGGGTGATCTTTTCGGACGGGGCTATCTCGTATAATTGAGGATTGAACTTCCTTACAGGTAAGTCGTTTAACCTCTAATGCTATTAATAGTAAAATTTATAAGTGAGACTATGGATTCCGTAGATTATCGAATTATATCAATGTTTACATGTTTAACTGTACTGCTGTCACTTGTCAGACTGTACCGACTCTATGGAATGCCATTTTCCTCAAACAGGACAAACCTATTTTCAATTTAGGTAGAAAATGATCATACTTAATCCGGAAACGTGCACCAGTAATAGGTGCTTTGATAAATAGATAGTTTATGTACCTAGTTTTGTGTTAGTGACTTTTCTTCCACCAAGACTTTCTGGAGTTATAATTAATAACAGTCTCATAACGTATTTGATCCTGGTTGTTGGTTATTTTCGGCAACCACGTTTGGTTTTGTCGAAACTACGACGCGAATTCAACAGAAGTGTAGAAAATTTTGAGCGCGCGGCCGCACCCATTGCAGCTCCCGTGTAATCTCAATTGGCCCACTGTCCCAGCGTTGGACGGTAGTGTTTTTTGTGTGGAAGGCTTGTAGGCGCCTGAACAGCCACCATGACTCGTCGTACCTATACCTATTTATTTGCTACTATATTATTGTACACAGATGGATTTGTGAGGAAAATAACAAAATCCTGGCTCTACATGGTATAAAAGAGTAAAAGAGTAAACTTGGACGCGTCGTCTCATCGACTACTCGCAGTCACGAACTAATGCCATTCTGAACAAACGCCGGTGTTGTTATGTCGACTGTATGCCATTCAGTCATACCATTGATTAACATATAAATGGTCATACTTAGATTACATGAAGTGGCAACGTTGTGCATGAAGCGGTATTCCATTTATGGCAGTATTTTAGTATCGCCTCGTCTGACAGACGACGCGTCCGAGGTTAAGGGTTAACGATATTTTTTGTACTATTTTCTTTGCGATATTTCTTTGTTTTTACAACAGGGAAGTAATGCATATTATTTTTTCGTTTAGGTGCGATCCTTCAACTATTATCACCCGATAATAATAACGATAAAAATTAATCAAAGAGTGGGTGGGAAGACCACATCGAGGTTGATCCGGCTTATGAATCAGTGCCCACACGTCAAACTGGCCTGCATGACTCAATCACACAAACTTTGAATATGCCAGGAAATGGTAAATCGAGTATGGTAGTTGAGACTGAAGACAGAGAAGCTGCAGATCATCCTACCACAAAAAAAGATAGAAAAATATGTGTTATATGCCCGTCAGCAAAACGAAGGATGACTAAAAGTTGTTGCTACAAGAGCAATAAATCGCTGTGTGGAAACACAAACCTGAAGTGTGTCTTAGTTCGTAGTTTTTACCAAAATTTTAAAGTTTTTTGTTGATCTTATCTGTTAATTTTGATAAATTAAATTTATTTCAAAGAATTTTGCTCCAGTTTCTTATAAATAAGCACCTAAAAGGACAATAATTTTTTTTAAAGCGAAAAATATGGTCTCAGAAAATATGCGTGTAACATACATGTGACCAAACGTAACGAAACTGTTATATTTTTTTATGTAGTGATTCTAATGAAAAGATAATGTAAAACATTTTTTCATAAGTTAACAGTTAACAGGAGATGTTCTCGATCGGCGAATTCAATTTTGTGAACAAATGATTACAGCGATTAATGGTAATACCATTGACGTAAAGAATATGTGCCTCACTGGTGAATACATCTTTGATTTAATTGGATTTCTTTAAAGGCATAACTGCAGGTATTGGAGCAGTGAATTAATGTACGGGTAGGCATTTTAAGTAACAAAGTCATTGAATCAATGATTATTAATGGAAATTTAAATGGAGATGCACTTATTTGTGTATGTTGGGAATTACCATCAATGCTCTTGTCTCTGAAACCATTGAAAATCAAATCGACACGGATGGAAACCCTAGACTTTATGAGGCTGAGGTCTATTTCCAGCCATACCGCTCCTTCTCACTATGTTCTTTCGGTTCGGCAATGGCTAAACGACGCGTTTCGAGATAACTGAGAAGGGCGAAAAGGGCCTGTGTATGCTAGATCTTCTGATTTGACGCCATTAGACTTTTTTCCATGGGGCCATTTAATTGTATTGTGTTTAGACCTTGAAAGTTTGGATGATCTTTTTCAACGCATCATCGAAAGCATGCAATCATGATATCCCACAACATATTTTTGCAACAGTCCGTCAGGAATTTAAACATCGCCCATATCGTTATTTGGGCAATAACGCGCAAGGTTTTGGACGCTTATTGCAATAAAAAGTGATATTTTCGTGCGTTTTCGTTCTATTTCAACAAATCAACAAATCAATTTGAAATGATACGTTATTCGATACCTCTTGTCACTTGAAGGGGGCAAAGGGTACAAGAGGTTAAGTAGCTTTTGGTTAAAAAGTTGTCCTCTTGACAAATCTTTTGACTTGTCTCGACATTTTCCCTTTGTTTTCGATAAATCCGTGGTGTGAGGTTTTCAAATAAACACCCTGTATATATCGTGACTACAAATAGATACAAGTACAAAATAGGTACGTTTAAAGCATTTTCCAGGTGGAAAACATTTGTATGAAGGAAACACGACTCCACATATATTTTCCACCATAACTAGATTTATGCATATTAAAGTAATCCCTTTGTAATCTCGTACAAACTCATGTGGAAAACCAGTGTTATGGGAACGAGGATAATAACGTTAACCCCACAATACTTACAGCACCCAAGGAGCTGTGGCTCGGTACGAATCCTCATGCATACTAAACGTTTCAAGATTCATCTCGGTCAACTATTAGGTATAGGCGTTCCTGCTCTGAGAACTAGTTTGATGTTTGACTACGTTAACCCGTATACCAATTTTAAATTACTTTGTGGGCGTCTGTTCAGATCTGCAGAATGTGGCATTTTACAAAGTGTGTTTCATTGTTTCATATAACTTTTTATATAACCATTTAGATCTATTTACTTGCTGGATTTCAAGGCATACATGGATCATTTTATCATGACTTTATATTAGCTTCACTTGTATGTTTGTTTGTTTGTGAGTTTGGAACTCCTGGAGATTTCTTCAATAACGAACAAATGCAGCACTAATCACATATAATTATTTCATAGAGGAGATACCAGATTTGACAGCGCCTTCTCTCATGTCTCTCAGTCTGTTGTTATAACGTTTGACATCTAATTAGTAGATAGCGCTACCTGTTTCCCAACAGTACTGAAACAGCGCTGGTAAACACGCTTTATTAGCTTCACCTTGTGTGTTATTCGTATTATGTCTGTAACCGACACGACCTGATCAGGATCGAAATAACTGAATAATGTAAGAGTATATTTGAAGATTCGATATAATAACTAAGGTGCCAGATGTAACCCACATCACTTTTTTTAGAAACTTGTCGGCATTTATGATCCTCGCCAGGGCAGGGTAACGACATAAATGAACATATTTGATTTAAACTTCGTAAACTTATAAAAAAACCGCTGACTATACAATAACTTAATCAGTATCTCTCATTATCCTGAACTAAAAAGGGAAAGATGATTATTGTTGAAAAAAAAACTAAAAAACGCGCTTTTATAGCACTAAAAAGTAAAAAATAATTTTTAGTATAGTCTGAAAATCATATATACAGGGTTGGGCTAAAGTATGGAACCAAGCAAATATCTTTGAAACAAAAAGGGCGATATTGCTGAAAATTTGCAGGTAGATGTAGTGACATATAATGCATCCGAATACAGTATGTTAGCTATTAATGTACTTCCGGTCTAACCGGAAGTGCCGTCAACTTTTTTAATTTAAATGGGACACCCTGTATATTTTTGCAGATTTTAATTCATCTTTTTTTTCTGAATACGTCCATAGTGGGTTTAGTATTTGTTTCTTAAAAAATTTGTCTCACAAATTCGTCTGTGACGGTCTGCAGTCTTCCCATTTGATGTAATTTTTTTGTATTTTTAATTTTAGTCACCGTCAAACGTGTTATAGGGCCCCTGTCGGAACGTAAATCATTAAAAGTTGACACACTTCTTTGTGAGTTCTCACGCGATCGCCAAAACCGACTTTGAATGACCGGCATTTTAAACACCTGAAATGATGAAGAAGCTTTATCTTTCCCGTTTTTACAGAAACTAATACCAAACCCACTATGGATGTATTCGGAAAAAAAAGATGTATTAAAATCTGCAAAAATATACAGGGTGTCCCATTTAAATTAAAAAAGTTGACGGCACTTCCGGTTAGACCGGAAGTACATTAATAGCTAACATACTGTATTCGGATGCATTATATGTCACTACATCTACCTGCAAATTTTCAGCAATATCGCCCTTTCCGTTTCAAAGATATTTGCTTGGTTCCATACTTTAGCCCAACCCTGTATATTCACGGATTTTTACAACCATCGTCGTTTTTCCGCCCCCATTTTCTGAAAATCATAATGAACGAAAAAAAGTATTATTGTGAGAAAAGCGTGGGTTAGTCTATACACCGTGTCCCAGGACGAGTCCTGAAAAAAAGGTCGTACTTAGGTTTCGTAATGTGAAGGCGATATCAAAAGGAATTATTCTTAAATTCGCAACTCGCAAATCAACGTTTGAAGTTTTGTCGTGAAGATGATTGAAACGTATGTGGCCTACCTTATTTCACTTTAACTTTCAGGTGAAAATAACGCTAACCATGGCCGTCTCTACTCACTAGGCCGGAGCATTGAAATATGGCAACGTTGGAGATCAGGCCGTGTTTTCATTTGTTGTTATGTCATGTGTATTCTTCCAGGTGCAGAAAATATGGTTGGAAGGTGATTATTAATTTGTTTCTAATTATTTACCTGCACAAACGAAACTATAAAGATAACAAGATGCCTGCAAAGCGTGTAGTACCAGGTTGCAGCCCAGTAGAGGACTACCAAACCATGGCCCAACATCACCTTATTCCAGATTAAAAAGAACGTTGCAAGGTGATTTTGAATTGGTTTCTACTTACTTACCTGCACAAATGAAACTATAAAGATAAAAAGATGCCTGCAAAGTGTGTAGTACCAGGTTGCACTAGCAATTGTGTGTCCGATAAGGGACATAAACAGAAGTGGGTGAAAGGTATTCCTCGGAAGGGCTGGTTATATTGATAAGGATAAAGACAATAATTGACACACATTTCAAAGGATAAGACCTATCTTAGAGCACAATGTGGTACCTATAATGTTTTCTGGACCTCCCAAATATCACAGAAAAATACATTTAATAGAACTCATCTGGGTATGGTCTGGGGCATACCTGCGAAAGCATTTGATAGTGAAAGGGAAATCAAGATCAGCAAGAACGGCTTCACAGTGACCTAATAGTAAATTTTTTTAGCTCAAGTGATAATTTACAAAGTAAATTGAGTGTTCATTTAAGTGGAAATGGAAGTGGCGGCAGGAAACAGGTTTCGTTTATTTTTATTTTGTAGTGTCTGACTGTGATGAAACAGACATCAGATGTAAGTGATATTAGCAGTAGTATTTCTAAAAAGTATTTTTCTTAATTTATTAACCGAGATGAACTCTAATACATACAAAATGTAATAATTATTTGGAAACTATAGGGCCACTATTTGACAACTAAGCCACGTTGCCACATCTAAGGCTCCGGACTAGTGTAGAGTCGGCCATGCGCTAACAGGTGTTTTTGTCGATTGTTTACCTCAATTATCACGTGGACGTGACGTACGAATATGATAAGGGTGGTCACACATTAAACATTGCGCGATCTAATTAAGAGCACTTCAACAAACATTAAATTTCAACATATTATAAAATAAGTCGGTACCAAAAGTCATCCCTTAAAAATTTCGGAATTTGTCACAGCGTACATACAAAAATATGCTACAAAGAGACCCACGCTTTACTCGCAATAATACTAGTATTCTTCGTTCATTATCATTTTTAGATTATATTCAGTGGTTTGCACCAGTCATAGATAAACCTTTGGCTTAACTAATTGAAGCTTAACTTTAATTAAGGCTTAAAGTTGTGTGTCTTTGCACCGGTCAGGATTAACTTTAATTACCAGTTTACTTTTTTTTACAGGGAAATTTAACGAATTTCAGATTTTACGTTGGCAATCATATCGTATTTTTGATGTTCTCTGATGGAAATGAAGGTCATGTCACTGTTGTTGATGGCTGTCAAACATTATCTTTCAACTTCAGCTGAGGCTATTTGTTTTGATTAAGAAATTTCGGATTCATTTTAGTATTTTTAGTTTCATTTTCATTAATTAATAACCCATTATCATAAATATCCAACTGACAGAACATAACAACAGTGGTAAAAGTAAATCCTTGAAGTAAATGCACTTCTTTAGGTAAGGTTTTGTCTGTGAAATAGTTGATCGCAGTGACCAATATTTGGTGGATTTTTTGGTGTCTTAATTCTGGATCCTCTTATGTAGGAGTGGCAACAGAAGACATCACAGTAATAAAATTTATGTTGAATCTGTTTGTGGTAAGTAAAAATATATAGAAATGTCCAAAGTGCTGAAGTCAACTAAAGACACTGTAGGCTTCGACAGCTCGAGGTGATTTTCAATAAAACCACCGACGAAAACGTAACGATTTATATTGTGGACTGTATAATGGGTACAGTGGTGAGCTTATACTACTAGTACAAGTTCCTTGCACGGAAATCTCCTTACTCTCTGCCCACTGGGCAGCACACACAATGAGTTCAGCTCGTAGGGCGAACTACGCCTTTTTTACTTATTCGCGACTCGCGAGAAACTACCAGAAAACGGCCTAGACACTGTCTACAACGTGACTGTTTTTGTACACTCATATTTTTCAACTTTCTATCTCTACCAGATGCAGCATCTGGCATCGCCAAACCCCAAACCCTACTGGTTCCTGGAAAAAGGGATGCACTTTCTCCAGCTTGAGTGTGTCGCGCGGTGGCGGAGAGTTACATTTCTACGATGGGAACGCAACATAGCTCCCCCCTTGGAGGTTCTACATGAAGCTCCAACTAACTAAAATTATAACATTCATAAACCTAATCTAACATAAAGTTAAAATAATTCAACCAAGTCTTACAGATAACTTACTTACTAATTAGCAACACTAGAAGTATCTTCAGGTAAAGGACATATTTTAGTAATAGGCCTGGTAAACATTCCATCTTGCATTTTCACTTTAACCACTCGGACTTTACCATCTCGACCTTTAATCAATTCCAAAATTCGCGCTAGTGGCCATTGTAATGGATGAACATTTTCCTCTTTGACCAGAACAACCTGATCAACAACCAAATGTTTCGACGGAGCCAACCACTTTGGTCTCCTTTGTAAACGATTTAAGTACTCGGTAGCCCAACGTTTCCAAAATACTTGGGTTACCTTTACACACCTTTGCCACGCGTGCAACCTATTGTCACTTACTGTAGAAACATTTCTCTCAGGGTATGCCGCTAGACTACTTCCGATTAAAAAATGACCTGGTGTCAGGCACGTCAAGTCCGTAGGGTCACTAGATAAAGCACAAATGGGCCTGGAATTTAAAATAGCTTCTACCGTTGCAAGAATAGTTGTGAACTCTTCAAACGTAAAATGGGCCTGTGCAACAATTCGAACTAAATGAAACTTCGCACTCTTTATGGAGGCCTCCCAGAGTCCTCCCCAATGAGGGCTTCTTGGCGGTATAAACTTCCATTGTGTCTCATTTTTTATCAAAAACCTTTCAATTTCTTCTACAGTGGACTCCTTGAAAAACTCATACAGTTCTCGTAAATGATTACGAGCTCCTACAAAATTAGTGGCGTTGTCACTATAAATTATAGCAGGGTTACCACGCCTAGCTATAAATCTTTTCAACGTCAAGAGGAACGCTTCAGTGGACAGACTGGAGACAACTTCGATATGGACGCATCTGGTCACCATACAGACAAATATTGCCATGTAAGCCTTCACAATAGGAGCGCGTCGAATATTGGAGGACTTTATGTAAAATGGACCACCAAAGTCGACTCCTACCTTCAAGAAGGGTCTAGAAACAGACAACCGGTCCTTCAGAAGATCAGCCATTACTTGCTGAGCACCTTGCGCTCTGAAACGATGACACGTTACACACGAATGTATCACCTTCTTAACAGTCTTAAGACCATTGAGTGGCCAGTATCTCAACCTGAGGTTATGCAGCACAGTTTGACCACCCGCATGAAACAACCTCTCATGCTCTCTCCTTATTAATAATGTCACAACACGATCCTTGGATGGAAGCAGGATGGGATATTTCTGACCATAAGGAATATCTGCATTCGATAATCTCCCCCCAACACGTATTATGCCAGATTCATCTAAAAACAAACTAAGCGAAAGAAGCATCTTGTTCGCTAACATCTTATTGTTTTTTAACATCGCCAACTCCGACGGGAAGTGCTTCCCTTGAAGATATTTTATTATAATGACTAATGCACCTTGACACTCTTCTACCTTGAGAGGACCACAGACCTTAGAACCCTTGTTATGTGCATTATTGAAAAACCTCAAACAAAAGGCTATTACACGCTGTAATTTCCCGAAACACGAAACTCTACTGCATAACTTCTCTAAGTCATGCTCTGTATTCACAGTGACCAAAACTGTCTTCCGCTCTTCCGGAACTTCCGTTAGAGTGTAGGACGGATCCATTGACTCTAGATTTAAGAAGGGATCTTTGAGATAAGTAGGACCAACCCACCATTGATTGCAATTTACAAGATCGTATGCATCCAATCCCCTAGACAAATGATCTGCTGGGTTATCAGAAGACCGCACATGTCTCCACTTATACCCTAGTGTCAGCTCCTGAATCTTAGCTACTCTGTTCGACACAAAAACGTTCCACCTACTTGCATGAGAATGTATCCAACAGATACAAATTTGCGAATCAGTCCAAAGGTTAACACTATCAATACTCAAGCAAATTTTAAAAACATCACATATTCTGTTTACCAGTTCAGCCAACAATAAGCAAGCACACAGTTCTAGTCTCGGCAAACTCACTGTTCGCAATGGAGACACGCGTGATTTTGAACAAATTAAATTGGAAGTAACTCTTCCATCACTGTATATCACTCTTAAATATACGCATGCCCCATATGCTCGTAGGCTAGCATCTGCATAACCATGAATCTCAATTCTATTGGTGTCACCCTCCAACATTAAGCATCTACGTATTAACAGATGTTTCAACTTAGAAATCTCTTCCATGAAATGATTCCATTGACTCGTCATATCCTCACTCAACGTTTGATCCCATGTCACCTTTGACAACCAGATTTTCTGCATGAAAATCTTTGCAGCAACTACAAATGGACCAACTAGTCCAAGTGGATCAAATATTTGTGATATGATTGACAGGACATATCTTTTGGTTACATCACCCTTTTTTATATTACTGGGTAACGAAATAGAAAAAACGTCTCTCTTAGGCTCCCAATAAATTCCTAAGATCTTGTTAGAACTGTCTCCCGGAGATATTTCATACCTCTGCACCTTATTATCATGGCTATTAAATTTCTTCAAGAAATCAAATGAATTCGACGCCCACTTATGTAAGGGAAAACCTGCAGAATTTAGCAACAATGTTAGCTGGGTACGTAACTCCACAAGTTCGTCAATTGTCGTGGCACCACATAAAATATCATCAACGTAACACTGGTTTTTAAGTGCGTACGCTGCCAGCGGAAATTTCTCACAGCTGGTATCTGCCAGTTCCTTTAGACATCTAGTAGCAACATAAGGCGCAAAATTTGTACCGTAACTTACAGTCAATAGTTCTATACACTGCAGTTCTTCATTTGGGCTATTTCTCCACAAGATATTTTGCATAAAAGTATGCGATGGGTTTACCAACACCTGGCGGTACATCTTCTCGATGTCTGCAACCAAGGTATAAATGAACACTCTAAATCGACATAGCACATCGAATAATTCCGGCTGGACTGAGAACCCTTTCAAACAACTATCATTTAATGAGTAACCTGACCGACTGGGCATGGAGGCATCAAAGACTACTCGCAACTTAGAGGTAGACTTATCATTTCTTATAACACAATGATGTGGAATAAAGTACTTCCAACAATCACCAGCCTTTAAGGATAAGGGAACATACCTAGCATGGTTCAAGCTAACATACTCATCATAAAGTTCTTATATTGCTCAAAAAGTCCTTTTTCTTTATGTATCCTTCTTTCCAATGCTAGAAATCTTTTCTCAGCCAATGAGTAAGACTCTCCTAGCTTCAAATGCTCAGTAGGGTTCTTTAAAGGAATGTCTACTTGGAACCTCCCATTTTCCAATATTTTTGTTGTATCCTTGAAAATCTGTTCGGACATTTCTTCATCAGAAGACAATGATTGACCTTTAGGAACTTCCTCAATGGTCCAGAATCTTTGCATTAAATTGTTGATGTCTTGGGTGGATACAAGCAAAGACACATGTTCTGCAACTTGCAGATTAGTAATACATTCCTGAGGTATAGATCCTCCTATCACCCAACCTAGGTGAGTATTCTGCAACACAGGCAGATTCTCTCCTAAACGGATCAACCCTGGGACAAGCAACGTAAAATATATGTCAACACCCAAAAGCAAATCCACACTCCTTGAGTTAAAATAATCAGCGTCTGCCAACTCAATATTATCTGGAACTTCCAGTCTTTCTGGCTCAAACCTAAATTGAGGCAGTTTGCACGTTATATTCTCTATCATCACACATTCTACATTGAATGACATACTAGCATGAACACGGGAAGCAAGGTTTATGTTTACCAGCTGATTGCACAGCCTTGCTCCTGATATTCCAGAAACCTGCATATTACATGAAGTTGTAGGCAAATTCAGTTTTCTAGCCAATTTACCTGTAATAAGTGATACTTGGGACCCACTGTCCAGGACAGCTCTTGCTGTTATCACTTTGCCATTTTGACCAACAATGTCCACCAATGCTGTAGCAAGCAACACCTGATGTGACTTGCCTGACACAAAACTAGTCAAGGAACGTACATTTTGCTCCCTTGAAGCACTGCTTCCAGAAGGTTGCATCTCATTATTTCCACTGGAATGACTATGTCTGCTGATATGGGCACCTGAACTACAGTTACGCCCCTGATATGCACTATTTGCATCACTACTGGAACCTTCACCAAAGGCTTCAGTCTCACTCCCACTGGGAGCTGTATTACCCGAGCTTCTGCCCTTATTGTTATTTGATGACCTTTCATCATATGAATGTAATAAAATGTGATGAGGCTGTTTACATATGGAACAATTTTTCCATCCACATTTACTCACAAAATGATCCGAAAAGCATTTAAAACATAAACGTTTCTCAAACACAAATTTCTTTCTTTGGGACACAGCTAAATTTTTAAACTTGAAACAATTAAATATTGAATGACCATGCTTGTTACAATAGATACACAAACCATTGTTAGAAGTGGCTAAGTGATTGGTTCGCCGAACCACCTCAGTTCGAGCTTCCGCTGGAGATGATAAGTTTTCTGCAGCTAAGCACCTGGTTTCTACAAATTTCAAAAACCCATCTAGCGTAGGCATCTCTGAAGGTCCTCTAGCTAATTCATATGCATGCCTTGTATTAAAATCAAGCTTTTGGGACAGAATGTAGACAAGAAAAACATCACAATGTTCAATTGGCACACCTAGATTTTTTAACGACTCTATATTTTGCCTAACAGAGACAACAAATTCACGTAGACTACTCGAGTTCTTATTAGTTGACGGAAGGTTTACCAAGGTCTTTACATGAGCATTTATGGTTTGCAACTTATTTTCATACCTATCTTGTAATGTTTGTAACGCAACGTGCAAATTTGTTCCCAAAAGTGGCAACTGTTCAATTAATTTCAAGGGCTCACCCTTGAGCGACGATTTTAAATATATAAGTTTCTGCACATTGTCCAAACAATCATTTTTTAACACCAAAGCATTGAATAAATCATAAAAACTGTACCAATTTTGCTGTAAACCGGTGAATTTTTCTATATTTATTTCAGGCATTTTACTGCCCACTGCAGTACTATGAACAATGTTATTCATTTGGTCAGAAGCGTTTGAGGTGTTCTGTTTTACCCTAGTCTGATCAATCAAAATTTTCAACTGTGTTCTTAAATTATAATATTTTTCTTCAATAACCTCACGTTGATCAGTTTCTGAGCTGTCCTCATCCCCGTCAAGGGTATCCTGAGCCATACAGAACTTCTCATACGCTTGGTTTAACCCTTCTTCCCTACCGGTATAATCATGCAGATGTAATAGATTGTCCTTGTTAATGTTCAAAAATTTTTCTATTCTAGTTATGGTACCTTTAGCATTTTTCCTCTGAAGCAAAGCTGCTTTTTTATCCATTTTTTTTAAACAAATATAAACAAATAAATGCTAAGTTACTAAGTTGAACAATGGTTGATTTACTTTCGCTGACAACACAATAGCGATTATAATAAAAATTGATCTGACCTTAAATCACTGCACGGCACTATTACAGATCTTCTCACAACACCCTGTAGACAGACACCTGTTGATTCGTACAGGTACCCAAAGCTGCAATCTAGGAACACTGTCGCTCAACGCCAATCAGGGAACCAGCAGGTAGTATTAGCCCCGTCCCGTCGCCGCGCCGTCGTCTTATCACCTTCACGCGGTGACAAAAACCAGAAATTTGGTAATCCACTGGATTGCTTCACGTGTACTACACGCTCGTCAGGAGACTCACCACTGTTTGGTTTCAACCAATTTTATTCCGAACTACGGAATATTAAATAGACAGATATCCGGCTCGAAGGACCAAAATGTAGGCTTCGACAGCTCGAGGTGATTTTCAATAAAACCACCGACGAAAACGTAACGATTTATATTGTGGACTGTATAATGGGTACAGTGGTGAGCTTATACTACTAGTACAAGTTCCTTGCACGGAAATCTCCTTACTCTCTGCCCACTGGGCAGCACACACAATGAGTTCAGCTCGTAGGGCGAACTACGCCTTTTTTACTTATTCGCGACTCGCGAGAAACTACCAGAAAACGGCCTAGACACTGTCTACAACGTGACTGTTTTTGTACACTCATATTTTTCAACTTTCTATCTCTACCAGATGCAGCATCTGGCATCGCCAAACCCCAAACCCTACTGGTTCCTGGAAAAAGGGATGCACTTTCTCCAGCTTGAGTGTGTCGCGCGGTGGCGGAGAGTTACATTTCTACGATGGGAACGCAACAGACACCTTTATTATACATTTATAATGTTAAACTAGCAAAATGTCCATTCATAGGTAATAATTACAATTTTTATATGTATATATAGGTGGTTTCAAGGAATGAATCAATTAAAACAGTAATATTTTGGCATAACCTTAAGATGAGTTTCCAAAGCAAGTGATACAGTATGCAACAAAACAATAAATTTATACATATTATGACTATCAACTTCTCTATTAAAACAGATTTGTTGTATATGCACTACTACAAAGTACTTGCTTTTTGTTATTACAGGTGTGGAGAAAAAATTATTCAACTTGCCAAGTATTTGAGACAGAAGAGACAGACCGATGCCAGGAGGCGAAGAGCACAGAGCATTCAGAGCTTCATTCTGATGGCTTTATAGAAACTAAATACTGATATGTTCCACATACTGTGTAAATTAATAGAACCAATACATCATCAGTAGCTAAGATGTGATATCTGATGTCTAGATACAACATTCCTTGTTTAAAATATGTATTTTAAATGATAGTTTGCATAACATGCTCACAGAGATTAATTTCTGTTTTGTAAACAAGGTGATTATACAGGGTGGGCCAATAGTGCGTGGACGGAGGATTGTGGGCTTACTAAACAATATTTCAAAAATCTGTCACTTGATTATGGTAGTGACCCTTGAGGGCTATAACGTAAAAATATTTTCACTTAAAATTTGACGTTTATACAGGGTGATTCATATCAAACTTACATTTTTTTGAATGAAACCCCCTATATGTTATTGCATATTTGGATTCCTTGGTCAATTCTAGTGTGACTTTATCACCATTTTTGGTATAAATACGTATCAGAAAAAAATTGAATATCGCAGCGATTATAAAACATAGAAGGCCGTGACTTTGCGGTACGAGTAAGCATGAAATGCGTCATCTTAGGTCAGAGGGCTAAATTTGAACTCTTTTTGTACTTGGAGAAATCAGAGGATCAATTAAGGAAACTTCAATCACAGACAACTTGATTTTTGGGAATGCCTACTTTGGTTTAAAGCATCAAATGTAAAATTTGATTACCTTTCTAACGATATAGCATTCTTGATGTCAATCTTTTTTGGTTTTCATTTTATTTCAAATTTTCAGTCAAATCGGTGTTTTTCAATTTTCCTGCATGCAAGCAACCTAGCAGGCCATGAAAAATAAACAAAAGCTCGTTAATATGGACTTATCTTTGCTTACTACAAGTATTATTAGATTATCCGTGTAAACTGAAAACGTGCTCAGTATTCTAATTCACTTTTTCCTGTCACCTTTGAATACTTTGATAATCTCCGGCGTCACTGTCACTAGTGGCATACCTCAGGGGTCTGTTTTGGGTCCGCTATTATTTATAATATATATCAATGACTTATATTATTTCATATGTACCGCTAAGTGTACTTTATACGCTGATGATACGTCATTCGTGACAGCTGGTGGAAGCCTAGGTGATCTACAAAGAAAAGTGGTCGAGTTAAAGGATAGGGCCGAAATTTGGTTTTCTAATAACAACCTCCAGCTTAATCTTGGGAAAACACAACAAATTATTTTTTCAACTAATAATAACGGTTTCTTTATTAGGCATGATATTAGACGACAGCCTTAACTGCTCTGCCCATACTGACAAGTTCACAAAAAAACTAGCGTCATCCATCTTCGTCCTTCGTAGACTTAAAAAGCTAATCCATTTCAAATCTCTTTTAATTGTTTATTTTTCATTGGTCCATTATCACTTAACATATGGCGTCTTACTATGGGGCGACTCTTCATATGCTATTCAGGCATTTCGTACTATGAGCATTGTCAACCTCTATTTAAAAAATTCAAGATCATGCCCCTTCCGGCGTTGTATATGTATACAGGGTGAGTCAAGCTCAACGCCTCGGACTCTTGTGACCAAACGATACCACTTTTTGAAAAACCGACTTTGCAAGTGTATGTAGGTCGAGTTGGGCTACATTTTAAAAATAATGACATTTATACAGGGTGTCTAATAAAAGCGTGACATATCAAAGTTATATTTTTTTAAATGGAACACACTGTATATTATTGCATATTTAGATTCCTGGGTTCATTTTAGTGTGACTTTATGTATCATACATGGGGCTTTAAGCAAACCGTGTAGGTGCAAATCACAATTTTGGGTATAGGTAGATGTCAGAAAAAAATTGAATATCGCAGCTATTATAAATCTTAGCGGGCTGTGACTTTGCCGTGTTACTAAGCATGAAATGTGTCAGCTTGCGTCAAACGGTCGATTTCGAATTACATTTTTACTTGGAGAAATCGGTAGATCAATTAAGGAAACTTCAATCAAAGGTAACTTGATTTTTTCAAATGGGAATACATAATTTTTTTTATACGATCAAATGTGCAATTTGATAGGCTTTCTAATTATATCAGGTTGTGAATATCAATCTATGGTAGTTTTTATTAAATTTCGAGATTTCAATCAAATCAGTGTTTTTCAATTTCCCTACCTATAAAAAAACTAGCAGGCCATGAAATATAAACAAATTCGTATTCAGATGGAAGAAAGCAACTAACTTAGCAAAAAGATCCAGCAGAACTAGAGTAAAAGAACAAGATTATAAAAATTCTCTAAAACAAATCAACTCTAACCAGAAACAACGGCGGTAACATGTCCAAGGTTAAAGAGAAGCTGGAGTGTGACAAAAAAGAATAATTTTCACACCCTACCAGCGACTGCAATGTACTAGAGATTAAAAAAATTTCCAAAATCACTAAACACTAGGAAATGAAAGCAAAACTTTCAGCGATCGTTGTCGTCAGTCTAATATCTTCTGAACGCAATTTCACATTTAATGGTATAAAACAGTAGTCATTTCCGTCAAAGTCAAAAGTAATGATACCTCTCACTGTCATCCTTTAAAATTTTCAGTATCTATTAGCAAGATCGCAAAAAAACGGAATACTGACAAATCATATCTTAATTTTCTGCCAGGTAAATTATGTTTAATAATTTGAGCAGATTTTTAATTTATTCTTCATTTTCGGCGATCTTACTTATGAGTATTGAAGAATTTGCAGAATTCAAGTCAGAGGTATCGGTTACTATTTTTTTAAATCATGAAATGTGAAATTTTATTCTGAAGCTATTAAACTGCCAGCAACATTACGTGGTAGATTTCCTTTCATTTCAAAATTCACAATGATTTTGTGAATCATCAATCTTTAGAATATTGTAGTAGCCGGTATGCTGTGAAAAATACCCATTTCTGTCATACTCCAGCTGCTTTTTGACCTTAGATGTGTTATGTCTGCTATTTCTGGTTAGAATTGGTTTGTTGTAAGTAATTTTTATCACTTTGTCCCTTTTCTCTAGTTCGTCCGTAACTATCTGCTAAGTTAGTTGTTTTGTTCCATCTGAACAGTTTTTTGTTTATATTTTATGGCCTACTAAGTTGCTTATAGGTAGGAAAATTGAAAAACACCGGTTTTACTGAAAATTTGAAATTACATCAAAACTACCAGAGATTGATATTTACAACTGCATATCGTTAGAAAGCTTATCAAATTGCACATTTGACCGTATAAAAAAAATTATGCATTCCCATTTAAAAAAATCAAGTTACCTTTGATTGAAGTTTCCTTAATTGATCTACCGATTTCTCCAAGTACAAATGTAATTCGAACTCGACCGTCCAACGTAAGCTGACATATTTCATGGTTAGTAACACGGCAAAGTCACAGCCCTCTATGATTTATAGTAGCTGAGATATTCAATTTTTTTCTGACATCTACCTGTACCCAAAATTGTGATTTGCACCTAAACGGTTCGCTTAAAGTCCCATGCGTGATACACAAAGTCACACTAAAATGAACCCAGGAATTTAAATATGCAATAATATATAGTGTGTTCCATTTAAAAAAACATAGCTTTGATATGTCACGCTTTTATTAGACACCCTGTATAAATGTCATTATTTTTAAAATGTAGCCCAACTCGACCTACATACACCTGCAAAGTCGGTTTTTCGAAAAGTGGTATCGTTTGGTCACAAGAGTCCGAGGCGTTGAGCTTGACTCACCCTGTATATCATCAACTGCTCGGAATTCATAAACTGAAAAACAAAGATAAACTTAAACCAATGAGTGCCTGAATTATAGGACCAGAAACCGTGATTTAATTAGAACACAAAAATTTGAATATACGAAGTCAAAAAACCCCGAAACAATTAGAAACATGGGTAATTCTAAATTTAAGTCTCTCCTAAAGAGACATTTTTGTAATTTGTGTTTCTATTCCAAGGAGGACTATGTAGACGCCGTCGCTGACAATTTGCTAAAATAGATTTTATATATTATTTATATTTGTTTTACTGGTCAAAATATGTTTGTATAGGTACATTATGTTTTATTCAATGTATTTTTTTAATTGTTTCTTGTTTTTGTTGTTTTTTGTGACTTCTACAATTGTATTTATTATACAAAATATAGCAATAAAGCGAAAAAAAAGTAAGTTGATGAAGATGTATTTGCCTGATGGGAAACCTTCGTTTGAAGTCAAGTCGAAAACCAGTGTTATGAAAACAAGGATAGTAATCCCCAATACTTACGGGACTCACAACGAGCTCTGACCTGGTACGTGTCCTCATGCATACTAAACGTTAAGATTTAAGATTCTTCCCGGTTAGCTATTAGGTATAGCAGTTTCTGCTCTGGTAATGACTTGGATGCTTAACTAAGTTGACAAGCATACTAATTATAAATTACTTTGTGGAAGACTGCTCATATCTACAGAATGTGACACTTTGATATCAAATTTTTGTATAACCATTTAGATATGTTTGCTGGATTACAGGGTATGCATTGGTCATTTTATAAAGTTTCTGGTATTGTAATAGAAATAAATTTGTGCCCGCGGAAAATATATCTGAGGCGGCTCGCCGAAAAAAACCAAAGCCCTTTGGCGGTGGTGACACCGCGTTGGTTGCGTACGCCGTTTCTTTTATAATCAACCTCCCGCAAAGGATGAAAGCCTATGGCGCTTTAGAAACGCTGCAAGTTGTAGCCGTCGGGAAATAAATTCCTAGGCAGTTCATTTCGCAGCGTCGAAGTTCTCCTAAAAAAGGAATGCTGGAGGAGACTGGTTCGGCGAGTAGGGGCGACGACCTAGTAAGGATGCGCTCGCAGAGCCTCTCTAGTGTTCCTCGTTCGGACGGTCTTTGGCGTTATTATCTGGGAGAGTTCCATCTTCCGTGATAGAATCTGTAAAACAGGGACAGGTCGGCCACCTCTCTTCGATGTTCCAGGCTGTGAAGGTCCTTTGTGAGGTTAGGCGTACCGATTAGCCTATAATTGCTCTCTTCTGGATAGTGTCCACAAGCTTTAGGGAGTGCTTGGGAGCGCATCCCCACACATGGATTATTACGGGAATGAAATTCTTATGCTTACTTAAAGGCATGATTAGGAAGGCGTCCATATCTTCCAGCATGCAATAATCATTTCACGGCAGCACTACAGGGCGTTTCCATAAGAACTATAGGTTGCAAGTTTAAATAAAACACGTTTTTCTGTGATATCCGTTTTTCAGCCATCTATTTATCTTTGCTCGTCAGAATTTTGGTTAGCTCATGTGTCTAACCAAGAGGTGTTCTTCAGAAGTATTCCGTGCTGGTCGTACTGATCATTTTTTATTGTATATGAGACAACATGGCAAAATTTCGTGTCTAAGAAAGCTGCAGTAAAAATAAGAAATTTGTGAGAAGTACTCCATACATGTTAATTAAGATGAACTACCTCAGTGCACCAGTATCTTACCTACCAGGAAGTGGAAACAGTGGAGCAGGTAGAGATGGTCAAGAAAAGAAACGAACAAATCTAGCATCTGATACCTTTTACGAACAAAGCCTGTTCATTTGCTTTGTATACATAATAGGCATTTACGGAAACAGTGGTCTGGATCCGGATCGATTAATTATATGTCAATCAGCTGTTTAGTGGTATTTATGATTCCGTGGATTAAACGAACATCGAGCAACGAAAAAGTTGCTTCAAAGATACTACTGATCTGAATAACCCGATTGCGATCACTTACCGTACAAGAGTGAAATGACCCTATTTCCGACTGATCCTAGATCATTTTCTGAACGGCAGGATCAGTGATCTTGTGATAGGGTTAACCCTATCATAGTTTGCGTTAAGACCTAATATATTAGCAAATGAACTGAAACTGACTATACTTGTTCCTGTCGCCTATACGTGTAGACTTTAAACAATTCGATTATTCCTCGGATACGTTTATAGCATAGTAACTAGATGCCCGATTTATGGAAATTAACTAATCCCTCTAAAATATCGTATACGCTCGTGTGGAAAGCAAGTGTTATGAGAACGGGGATAATAACATTAATCCCACAATACTTAACATGACACATAAAGAGCCTTGGCTTGGTACGGATTCTCATGTATATTGAACGCTAATGTTCATTTTGGTTGGCTATTAGTTATAGTATTTTCTTCGCTGAAAATAAGTTTGATGTTTTACGGCATTAAGGTCGCATTCGGTCCCCCAATTGTCGTTAGTTAAACTAATAGTTCACAGTAAAAATAAGATGTCGCTTGGATGTCTATTTGGGTATTAAATTTCGTCACAGTAAGCCATGTCGATAGGTCAGCACGTCCAAACGTAATTCATATCGAAAAATTGCATGGGCGACATTGCATCCGGTCGGCACCGGGTCGGATTAGCATACATTAGTAATTTCAGTTTTATTATTTTGGCTATTGCGAGTATTTTGGCGATGAAAGGATTTTAGAAAGTAATGATGGGACGTAATTCTTATTTGCTATCGAACTTCGATAGCCTTAGATCGATGACCTTAGAAGAGTAGGCTAAACGTTTATGACTTCAGAATTTAGCACTCTACGAATAATTATGCGAAATAACTATCAGAATACTGAAGTTCTACCTCCGTTTAGCTTTATGTTCTATTATATATCAGTCATCAAATACAAAGTATCGAGAACAAAAGCAGATGGGAAATCCGCATCTCTATCATTTGGATGTTTTAGAGAATGACACATGAACGCCGATACTATAACCTAGAAAATCGTAATATAATATTATCTGTTCCCCAATCATTTTTCCAATATTTCAATCGTGGCGAACTTTTTCTATACTAGCAAGTTGTTTAGAAAGCCCAGAAAAGAATAAGGTCGGCTTTTTCAAAATTCCAGCAGCTTTAAAGGATCAGGACGAAAAGTTGGTTTATCAACATTAAAAATGTTGGGTGATATCTTCGAAGCGAGGGAATGAGCATTATTATTTATCGTCGATGGTATAAACCATTCTTGCAAAATACTAGAATTTGCTCACTTTATACTGGGTAAGTACCTTCGTTAAAAGTATGACTAGTTGATCATATAAGATTTAGTTATCTCCAAGACTATTTTTTGTAGTAAGAGGTCAATGTTTTACAGAAATTTAATTTTTAGGGCAGCCTGCAGAGATAACCAAGACTGGATAATGGATAATGAAACATAATAAGGGATATGTTAGTTCTAAGACTAAAGATATACAAGATAGCGTAGACATCACAGAAGCATGCCATAGAAGTGGCTCAAAATGGTTTGTTAGTATTATTGTTTATTATTCCAGTTCATAGTTTATTAATCCAATAATTTTTTAGAGTGATGCTGATAAACTTTCTTCAGATATTGTCGACCCCATGGTTTAATAAACAGTCCAACACAAACTAGCCAGGAGGCCAAACATCAAGACGAGCAAATAATAGATGAATATGTGTTTCTAACCAGCATAGGTAATAACATGTATTTTGAAATGTTGTTTATAATAAGTAAGCTACTTAGACCATCTGTTGTTGATTTTAGAATGGATTTGCAAGAGTCCTTGGTACATACAATCAAAAAGAAGTAGTGTAGGAATTTGTTCAATATAGACTAACCAGGAGATCAATTCAATAGAAGAGGAGCAAATAATAGTAGATGAATATGTGTTTCTAGACTGCTATTTGAAAGGTGAAAATATGTATTTTGATCTGGGTTTATAATAAGAAAGCTACTTAGAAACATTGTTGATTTCAGAGTGGGCGAAAAGCGAGAGGAGGAAAATGTTGACAAGGGGTAGAAGTAAATACAGCATGCTGTAACAGGAAGCCTACAAGAGTGCTTGGATAGACAATCAAAAGAAGTAGTAGTAGGAGTAGTAGGAAATGGTTTAATAAACAGTCTAAAACAGACTAGCCAGGAGGCCAAACAACAAGACGAGCAAATAATAGATGAATATATGTTTCTAACCGGCATAGATAATAACATGTGTTTTGAAATGTTGTTTATAATAAGTAAGCTACTTAGACCATTTATTGTTGATTTTAGAATGGATTTGCAAGAGTCCTTGGTACATACAATCAAAAAGAAGTAGTGTAGGAATTTGTTCAATACAGACTATCCAGGAGATCAATTCAAAGGAAGAGGAGCACATAATAGTAGATGAATATGTGTTTCTAGACTGCTATTTGAAAGGTGAAAATATGTATTTTGATCTGGGTTTATAATAAGAAAGCTACTTAGAAACATTGTTGATTCCAGAGTGGGCGAAAAGCGAGAGGAGGAAAATGTTGACAAGGGGTAGAAGTAAATACAGCATGCTGTAACAGAAAGCCTACAAGAGTGCTTGGCTAGACAATCAAAAGAATTAGTAGTAGGAGTAGTAGGAAATGGTTTAATAAACAGTCTAACACTGACTAGCCAGGAGGCCAAACAACAAGACGAGCAAATAATAGATGAATGTATGTTTCTAACCGGCATAGGTAATAACATGTATTTTGAAATGTTGTTTATAATAAGTAAGCTACTGAGACCATTTATTGTTGATAAGGAAGCACTTTGATCTAACTAACTAAATTGATTTCAGAGTGGGCTAAAAGCGAGAGGAGGAGACGATGATGGAAAATTCTATGGTATTGGATACTATAGCATGTATAGTAGAGCCCAGAGATATACCATTTATGTACGTTTTGCGCTATATAAAAACTGCATACCATCTCTTAGTACAGTTCATCATTTGGAATAGATACAGTTTTGATAATATTCAATGGTTACCATTGTTCTACTTTCTTACTCGTAACTAATTCATGGAATTTGCTTTTAACCCGTTTTCTAATAAAACGTCACCTTTTAGAATGGTGAAAATGAAACACTAAGTTGTATTTGAACGTAAATCTGTCGGGTGACGTTCACGATGTATATTTTGACTGAACTATGATAAGACCGACACATTCCAGGATTATTAGTGACTCGATCGATGGAAAGGACCGGACTTTAGTCAAATTGTTTAGGCAGGTATTGCTACCGTTATTGATATCAACGCCAATCTGCTTTTACTTTTGTGCGTTACTTTTCTGTCTCAATCGGACGTTTTTTCGGAAGTGTGACAGCTAGAGTATGTTTCGGTCTTGGGAAGATAATGGGATTTCACAGCGATGTGAATTACCCTTCAGTAGTGAAGCTACGTCAGCGGTTTGTCATTACGGTGGTGAAAGTAGTGACTATAGTACGGACACTGATAATGAATTTGACAGACCAATTGAAACCTCACAAAAGGTCACATCTTAGCGCAGATGCAAAACAAGTAGTACTAAATGTGTATAATGAACTAAGGAAGGATCCGGAGAATGAAAATAAGGGGAGTATGATCAAAAAGACGTCAATTCTAACACACGTTCCATATCCAACAGTATGTAAGATTTTGAGAACGGGGCCACAAAAGAGGAAGCGTCGGTTTGATGCTGGTGTTTTAAAAGAACTAGATCCCGCGACCACAAAATTATTAAGGAATATTGTATATGAAAAGTACAAACACATACACCTTGCCTTTGCTTAATCGAGGAAGAAGGACGAGAACCTAACCAGTGAACGAAGAAGCATTATTGATGACGATATGTACCTGTAGAATTTTTCGCATCACGCGCTAAACTCTTTCTCCGGCACGGCGTTCGGGATCGATGTTAGGGATACCTATACCAGCTAGAAGTTTCTTTCACGTTCAGAGGTCACTATAGTTTTTATACGACATTCGAATGTTGGGTAAAAATTCACTTTTTTTTGTTTCAGTATCCAATCTACATAGAACAAACTAGGTGTTGATGAAATCCACTCTAGAAGAAGTAAATGTTGGTAGCATTTTTATATTATATTTTTGTTTTGTTTGTTACATATTTCAAATTGAAAAATAAATGGTTTTTATTCGGACAAATGTAAATTTTATTTGCCTTTTTCGAGGAACAGTTTACCACCTTCCAATGAGAAAGAGAAAAACGAATTCCACTGAATTCTGTTTATATTAGGTACAGTTAACAAAAAATTGGCACGTCACTTGCGCCTCCCCTACATAATTCAGTTAAAAAAAATTTAAGTTGTCTCAGTCAGACCGTTTTCTTGATGCAGAAAGTAAAATACGTTAAGACCATAAACATCAGTGATTGAATTGAAAAATGCGTTTGTTATATCAGACGGTGATTACTAATACGATAATATACAGGCTGCCATAGCTGAAATTTCCCACCCATGTTATCTCTGAAATTATCAAAAAAAAACTGAAAATCGCCGTGACACGTCGCTTTGTATTTCCCCCCAATTCGTCATCATTGTGCTTTCAACCCCGTCACCTCCAGCGGCCCCTACTCCAAAATCTTAAAGGAGACCACGATACTTATGATATATCATTTTGAAGGGAATTCAAATTGATTTATCACAAGTATGGTAGTCTCATTTAAGATTTTGAAATAGGGGCTGCTGGATGTGAAGGGGTTGACAGCACAGCGTTTACGTATTCGATGGAAAAAAATCCCCCTTGAAATACAAATCGAAGTGTCACGGCGATTTTCAATTTTTATGATAATTTCAGAGATAAGATGGGTGGCAAATTTTAGTTGGGACACACTGTATATTTATTATATCAATAAACTTGCTTTGCTTGAATTCACCAACAGTGTGCATAAAATACATAACTATTCTTTGTGAATACAATTAATCACCTTATTGATACAATATGCAGAATACGCTAAACATTGGTAATTGATTTAATAAATGCGTTTGTGTGCATAGTAAACAATAATCACTGAAACCATAACATATATTTATTATATCAATAAAATTACTTTGTGTCATTAACAAACGGTGTTTATGATATTCAAAAACTTTTATTTGTGAATACAATTACTGAGACACATCTCTCAAAAATTCATAAACGCTCGTTTATTGGATACATAAAACCGTTGCGTTGGTGGCGGGAATTTCATGAACAGTTTATTGTTAGCACAAACTTTTTTATTATAATTACGTACCTTTTTGGTTAAGTGCATATATTTATCAACAGATAATAAAGTTTCAAACATCTTGTTCAAGCAACTGATGTATGAGCACTTTATTGGATGGAATGAACATTTTCGTTGTTGCCCACTCCAACGAATTCGAATGCCCAGTCCGACCCCGTTCTCTTTCTCTGTCGGCACTTTTTGCGGAGATCCTCACTTTGTAAACAAATGGTATATCTCTGGGCTTTACTATATATTATGTAATAAACTGAATTAGTACAAACATAGTCTTTCTTGTTACTTATCCTCTGCAAGAAATCTTATTCCACAGATTGTTTTATGATTTAATAATGAAAAATACTGATGTTTCCTAATTTGAAGATTGTCATTATTTTGAGTTTCACAAAGAAATTTTAAGGATGTTACTAATCCTCATACTTTTTATAGTGTTTATTCATTTTCTGTCAAGATTATTATAGAAAATTACTTTTCTCCTGACAAACTTAAAACAACATTCAAATATTTGACACAAAATATATACAACTGACTTTAGGTGTATGAAACGTACACACCTTTGTTTAGATTGGAGAAAATTTTCAATTGCTTCAGCAATAATCAGATTTTCTTAATGATGACATTTTCTGTTCACAACATAGAGGGTGCATATAATCTCAATCTAGATTCATATTGTATTGGGTAAAAAAGTCTTGATCTTCAAAGTTAGATTCCATTATTGTCATTGGAATTGTTATAATTTTATTTTTAACAAGCTAAGGGTTTATTTTCTGAATTGTTAGATGAAAACATATTTAAAAATGTTACTACACTTTTAAGATTCCAAAACTGTCCTCATGTAATTTAGTCTTTAGTCACTCCTGTTCAAAGACAGTACGCTAGGTGGGACTTAATTTGGAAATAAGTTATCGAACACTTCAATAGCAATTTAAATTATGACACAGAAGTAAAAAAAAATGATTAGAACACATAATTATTAGCTTTTGTAAATCCATTAAATATTCACACAACATACTATGTGACACTACATGCGATGCACCTAAAGTGTAATTTTTATAAGACCATTATTTTCAGAAATTTTGTGTACAAATAAACAATGAACATTGAACAACCACGACAAATATTAGGTTAGTTGTCAACACAGTGACAGATTACAAACTGTCAATGTCGAATAGGTGGTCGAATACAATCAGGCAGAATAGCCAATATCGAAAAACTAAATTACCAGAAACAGGCCCGCCCCTACCAGAAAAATGCTGAACACATGGCCTGGTGACATTGTTGTATTGGTTGCATAAAATCACAGTCGTTGTGTTTTTTTGGGTATTTCAAGGAGAACTCAAAAAATACCAAAATTACCAGCAAAAATCAAATTCATATATCATCTGTGTAATATCGTACATTGTTTGAAATAGATATAAATGTGTACAAAAGCATTTATAAAATTTTGCAAAAAATAACTTTTTTTTAAAAAATGTTTTTTATATGATATTACCACATCAAATAGAAGGTAGTGTCTTATTTATCATACTAAAATTTCACAACAATTGGTTTTGTCGTTTTCACACTGTCCTTGAAACCAGTTATTCGATCCGCAGAACGCGCCCCTAACACGTATAGCATTTTTGAAACACTTTGTGGCAGAATGTTTATATCTGCAGAATGATATAGGGTGTGCCTCTCATTGATTTTTGATATGTAGGGTTTCATCTCTATTCACCCGCTGGATTGCAGCGCGTATACGTGGATCGTCCTTATTATGGAGTTTTTCGTTTTCTAATACAGATGGCTGTCGTTTGTAAGTACTCTAAAGCAGCTCCTCGAAAAAAATGAATTGGTACTTGGATATATTTTCCCCTTTTTTTAATTTCTGGTCTGTGACTCCGGTGCAATATGTTTTATTTTCTAACGTATTTTAGCCAAACCCACGCTATTATCAAAAATGGTCCATGTATGTGTCCATAGTTAAGTTTGTCTTTCATCAATGACTGAACATTTTTTGGAGCATGTCCGGTTCCGCTTAGTTCTTGATCATTCGCACCTGTATATACACAACATTTGAATATGATACCATCGGGTTCTGTGAGCATATACATTTTTACGCCATATTTATTCCGTTCATTTTTTTATATATTGTCGGAAGGCAAGGCGTCCTCTCCATAACATCATGCTTTCATTTAATGACAGCTCCTTATTAGGATAATAAACAGTCGACATTAGTTATCGATCTTACTTTTCATCTGTCCGCTTGTTTTCAACATTCCTGGGCTGCGAAGAAAAGTGTGGGCATATTAAAATCAACAGAAATCGATTTCGGCTCATTTTTTCTTTGAAAATTCTGAAAAGTTGATCTGTTTTCCAACAATCCTGTAATCTCGACACTGAATCTGAATTTTTCCCATATGAAGCAGAATTTCTATGAATACTCTGACTTCTTCAACGGTCACTTCCCTCCACAATGCTATGCGTGACTGTTCAGAGGAACTGCCAAACAATACACCAACTGCATAAGCGTCTGTTTCTTACACAAAAAGTCTTGACAAATGTTCAACAAACAACAGAAAAAAGAAATCTGTACGTTTTTTACTGAGCCCTGACACTAACAGTTCACTTTTTTTCAAAGGGAATCTTCTTTACTTCGTGTGGAGGAAGGGAAGAGCTGATCCATATGGGGGTATTCAAATTAGATGCGCTAGCAGTTTCTTCCGATTCATGATTGATATCTTGTCGTCTGTTCTGATAAGCGCAAGCCTGAGTTACGTCATCAAATTTCAAATCCCGAAATGTCTCTTGTATATTAGACTCCAAAAAGGTCCTCATTGGATAGCACATATTCGGATTTGCTGGAGAGAAAGTCTATATCGTCGTCACTTAGATCATTTTCGATGATTTCAGTGAGCTCCACATCAGTCAACTTCCTCTTCCAATTCCAGTTAATACGCGACTAAAACAAAACGCAATTATATAAAAATACACAATTAATATTTAAAACGCAAAAAATAGTTTGATATCTAAAACAGCATAGTCAACTTACCCGTTTTAAAGTTAGCACCACTGGGAAAAAAATGGAGACAGGTTAATTGACTCAGTACTTCCCACACATAACAGTGATATTATTTTATTATATTTCCTTTGCATGAAGCTATAGTCCGAGATCCCTTGCAACCAAGTAGTCGTTCGCATGTCCTCAAAAAACGTCACATACAAAAACTAGTAAATAGTTTCCTAAGTCTCTCCGTAGGAACTAAAACGACACAATTCTTATTCTGCCAGCTTCAACTGGAAGAAACGAAACAATCAGGGACCCCCAAATTGCTTAAAAACGAAGTTTGAGCTATTTATTTTCAGTTTTATTATTATCGCAGCGCCGCCACTGACACGATTTTTGAAAACTATATGCATTTTTCATCCTCGCCAAGGTAATAATACTGTGTCTAAATTTCATTAAAATCGATTTCATAATTTCCATGTTACTAAATTCATAACGATCTAAAGCAATTCTCGTATGTATACATCAGACAATTCCAATTCCCTTGATTTCTGTAATAGCCAACGCAATGTTCGGATGGACCTAAAAAACGTCTATTATGCCGCTAGGTCTTTCTGTCACACGTCAATGGGCAATCTATTATGAATAGAGCAAATTTTTGAGTTTCACAACCCCCCACCCCCTAACCACCCCAATTTTACCCCCACCCAAAAAAAGTAAAACATGATCAGGAACCCCCAAAAACGCCTAAAAACAAAGTTTGAGCTATTTTTATATTTTTAGATTTTTTATTATTGCTGCGCCACCACTGACACGATTTTTCCAAAACATACGCGTTTTCTATCCTCGCCGCGGTATTAATACTGAGTCAAAATTTCATTAAAATCAATTATTATTATCAATTATTACATATTCGCGTTACGCAATATAGAACAATCTAAAAAAATACTCGTATGTATACATCACAAATTGTCCCTTGGTTTCTATCATGAGCGAGGCAATGTTCGGATGGACCTAAAAACGTGTAGTATGCCGCTAGGACTTTCATTCACAGGTCATTGGACAGCCCATTATGAATACAATAAATTTTTCAGTTTTACAACCCCCCCCCTCCAGCCACCCCAAATTCAACCCCACCCAAAAAAAAGTAGAAAATGATCAGGTATCTCTAAAATGTCTAAAATCGAAGTTTCAGGAATATTTGAAATTTTTCGTTTTTTGCTACCCCGTACAATGATTTCCAAAATTGTCGGAACATTACCTACTACGAAACCACAACGTATCGCTACCCAAATTTCATCACAATCCATGCAGCGGTTTCTGAGATTGCGACGTTAGAAAAACGACAACACACAGACCGACAGACAGACCGGCAGAGAGACAGACAGGCAGACCGGCAGACAGACAGACCGACGGAAATGAGTGACGTGGATTTTCGTTATGTAGACATCATAACCCGTCCAAAAAGCGTATTATCTCAAAATCGAAAATTTTCGCGATCACAATACTCCCCTCACCTATCGGTGTGGGAAGTAAAAATAAAAACGGAACTGGTGAACCACGCGTAAAATCCGATCGTTCAATGTGCCATCTCAATGTAAAACGTAAGAAAACTGACCCTTCACATTTGCCGTCTTGCTGCGACTGAGATTGAAAGCAATAAAAGGAGGCTCCTATATGTATAGGAGTCGGCGGCAAGCGCTGCAGACGGCCGAGCAGTGATGTTAACTCGTAGGGAAATTCCCTATTCGTAGGGAAAAATCGTCTTAAAGACAGGTGATAGGGAAAAAGGGACAGAAATTTGAGAAATCCTATTTTGTAGGGAAATTTTTATCTTCGGAGTACAACGTACAACACCTCAACTAACGCGAAACCGTCCTTTTGGAGTCAATGCACAAAACTTGATCTTAGTGAAAGGGCAAATGTCAGAATGTAGTTTTTAGTTCTGTGTGCTCTGGGCTAATAAGATTCTGTGCTTGAGAGAATGTGAGGTTATGTTATGATCATTATCAATGATCTTTATTCTTTATCGTTTTGTTTACCATTGATAGTTTGGTGTTTACGTTAATTTATTTGAAGGAAAAAGTAAAATGAGTTCCTCAGACTCCGATTCCGGGTCAGAAACACAGGGCCTATCTACATCTAAAAAACAGAAGATGTGGAGAAAGCAAAATTTCAATAATAATTGGCTAGCGCTGGGTGAATTCAAAAGCTGGTGGCAAGCAGTTCCTGGAGATGAATTCAGCTGTCGATGTGCCGCCTGCAATTGCAATCTGTTGTGCAGAAAATCTGAGCTGCAAAAGCACGCTAAAGCGAAAAAACACATGCAAAAGCTGAAACTCATCGGAACAAATACAGAAATCAACAGATTTTTCAAGCCTGTCAAGAAGGATGAAGACAAACAGATCAAAAACTTTGAAATGTGTTTGAGTACTTTTTTTGCTGAGCATAATGTTGCTCTTCAAGCCATTGATCATCTTATCCCTCTTCTACAGAGAATTGCGCCTGATTCAGACATCATAAAAAATGTTGCACTGGGTCGACAGAAATGTACAAATATAATAAAGAATATATTGGCTCCCACTCTCACAGAAAGGTTAGTGGATATTTTGAAAATAAATAATTTTTCAATACTAATTGATGAGAGTACCGATATTAGCTTAAATAAAACTATGTGCATTCTGGTAAGATATGTTAATCCAAATAGTGGCAAAATAGATACCAAATTACTCCATTTACTTGAACTTGATGCTTCAGATTGTACCTCTGGTAAAATTTATGAGCAATTTAAGCAGCTCATGATTGCATTTGAAATACCACTAATAAACATAATTGGTATGGCAAGTGATGGAGCCAATGTTATGGTAGGGAAATATAATTCTTTTTCATCACGGCTTGCTAGTGACAACAAAAATTTAATAGTTATTAAATGTGTATGCCATATATCAGCAATAATTGCCAGTAAAGCTTGTTTGACATTACCACGGGCACCAGAAGGTCTTCTCAGACAAATTTATACTTACCTTTCAGAAAGTGCAAAGAGGTGCCGCCAGTTGGAAGAAATGCAAGAATATTTTAACAAAGAAAAGAAAAAAATATTACGGATGGCCTCTACAGGGTGGCTTTCATTACATAAATGTGTAGAGAGGGTGCTAGATAATTGGGAAATCTTAAAAAGTTATTTTAGAGTAGCTGTTGTCGACGACAGATTAAAATCTGCAGAGTCAATTCTTGGGGAGTTAGAAAATTTATGTGTCAAAGCTAATTTATTATTTTTAAAATATGTAATGAATTATTTTAATTCAATGAATGCACTATTTCAATAAAAAAAACCTTTAATACATGAACTCTACCCAGAATCTAAGAAATTGTTTTTGAGATTGGCACAAAATTGTATAAAAGCAAATGAATTAAGTGTAGATGTAGATGTTCGATGTCCTAATAATTATGTCTCGATTGAAGAGTTATTTTTAGGTAGAGAATGCAGTGAGTTTTAATCTGAAATTAATGACCAAGAGGCAGTCAACAGAATCAAAATTGACTGTCTCAACTTTTATATTGCAGCGCTTGAAGAAATTCAGAACAGATTACCAGTAAAAGATCCCTTTTTCAAAAACCTTGTATTTTTGAAACCAGAATATGCTTTGGATAAAAATCGCAATAGAATATCCGTTGATTTCCGAATATTATATCAAAAATTTGAATTAGGTTCAGATATCCTAGATAGGGTTATAGAAGAATGGCGAGTTCTTCCTGTAATGATGGAGGAGAAGGAGAGAAATGCTTTAATGTCTGTTTCTGTAGAAGAATTTTGCTGGTCACTATCTAAAATTAAAAATTTTGATGATACACTGGTTTTTCAAAATATTATTCATTTGTCAAAATTGATATTGACGTTACCTCATGCTCATGCAGATTCAGAAAGGATTTTTTCTATCTTTACTGATGTGCGTACAAAAAAACGTAACAAATTAAACCATCAGGCATTAAATGCAATTTCTGTTATAAGGTCTCATTTCCAAGACTTTGAAACGGATTGCACAAAATATGATTGGAGTTGTCATGAGAATATACATAAAAAATTTAATAGCAACATTCTGTATGATCATAGGAAAAAATGAGGATCTTATGTTTTCTGTATTATGATCTCATTTCAAGACTGGGTGTTGTTTTTTATTTTAAAAATCGTAAGGTATCTTTTTTGTATTATGATCTGATTCAAGACTTATTTTTTATTTAAAAAAGCATTTGGTATGTGATTTAATTTATTTATGTTAATTTTTATTTTATCCAAGGTTGTTTAATTTCACAAATTATATATTAGTGTTATTATCACATTTTATATATTTATTTTCCATGTTCTGTAAGAATATTCCTTTGTTTTTTTATAATACATGTTTTTAATAAATTATCTTTGTTATTATGAGATGAAAAATAATATGGTACTCAGAAACCTAGTTGTGCAAAAAATGCAATAGGCCCAAACACAATTTTTTTGTACAGCAGTTCGAGAAACGTATTTGCGAATAAAGTCCGCCAAAAAAATGACCGTCTAGGCGGTCGGCGGTATTTACAAAACGAAAGAAAGGCCATGGCCTAGATCGTGCCTATATACGGGACGGCCAATTTTCTAGCGACTTTATTCGCAAATAGTGTACAACTCTTCTCTCGTCATTACTCTGTGTGTCTGTGGTTGTCGATAAGTCATACACAAAATGACAAAACATTCATATAAAACCAACGACGTCATACTGATAGACTACGCTTTGTATACCGAATGTTTGTAAGCGTTTCTGGCGGTGCGACGGAAGGGGGGAACATCAGCTGTATTGACATAGACACACCCGACGTTGCCAGTTGTGCATTAGGGCATGCTTGGTGCATGCAGCAATGTTTGTAAAATATAAAAATGGCGTTAATTCTTGACAGAATTGCAAAATTAAACGTGTTTTACAAAAGAGTATCTTCAGAGTACTTTTTCTATTACAGATAAGCAAGCCACAATCATATTTTTACTTTTTTACAACATACGTTCCATACATTTTTCTGAAAATTCATTCCAAATGATTGTCAACTTGGCATGCTGCGATGTACCTTGTAAACAATGACGTCGTTGCTTGTAAATATTCCGTTGACATTCCCAATGTTTGGAATGCCGACAAACAATTTGCCTTGGATGCGTGGTCTATCAGTATGACGTCGTTGTATAAAACCCTCTGTTTTATGGTCTGTGTATAAAACACAGAAAGAGTTACGTAGGGAAATGTAGGGAAATTTTTAGGTTAGCATAGGGGAAAGTATGTTTGGAGTGTTAACATCACTTCGGCCGAGTGTCCTTTCTTAGAAGTCACCGACAGCGAACGTGCTAAATAGTATTTCTACAATCTTTTGCTTTCAGGACAGTGTTCTATCTGGTGGAGCAATACCGCGCAATACGCTGTGGCAATACCAGTAACTACCCGCGATATTATCAGTAATACAATCGCATTCCATTTAGTATGCCAGGTCTCTTGTTTGTAGTATAATTAGATTTTTGTGTGAGAAAACAGGGCTATTGACGAACATCCATCTATACATCTAAAGAAAATGTAACGCTCGTTGCAATACGGTGGTGTGATATAAATTTTTAATATATACACAGTGAGTCGGGAGAAACGAATCAAACTCTAGGAGTGAAAATAATGTAGAAAAACTCATATGTTCTTAACCGATTCTCATTTATTTTCAAGTTATAACATAATAACAAATAAACAAATTTCACATATTAACATTTTATTAATCATAGCGTCCTTCTAATAAATGTTCAAAAATACCGCCATTTTCTACTTCGTCTACGAAGAGCGCTTGTTGCTCTCTCAATTGATTCATTTCTTTCTCTTTAGTTTGGGCGGCAGTACTCTTAGCTGGTCAAATTAGTGGATACCGTGTATCTAGCATTTTTAACACTAATAATCACATAAACGTTCAATTACTGTCACTGTAGACTTCATCAAATCATCAGAGTTATCAAATGTGTTTGTGCTTAAATGAGAATTGGATAAGAGATGTGTATTATACACCCGTAGAGTTTGGTGCATTTCTCCCGACTCACCCTGTATAATAGCCTCTTTTTGATCAAATTTCGTAAGCCGCCACTGATTTTTGCGATCAGACCGAGCCCTGCGGATGCTCTCAGTTTTTTTTAATTTACTTTTTCTTGTCGCCCATATTTCTTAACTCTGAATACTTTGGTTGTGCCCTGCATACGTTTAAAGCATTTTCCAGGTGGGACACCTTCGTTTCAAAGCAATACGACTCCAAATATTCTCTTCCGTAACTAGATAGCCGCTTTATGCATATTAACGTAATTTCTTTGAAATCTAGTATACGCTCATGTGGAAAGCAAGTGTTATGGGAACAAGGATAATAGGATTAATCCTACAGTACTTACGCGATACAGAGAGCTCTGGCTGGGTATGAATCCTCATGCATACTAAACGCTGATGCTCATCTTTGTTAGCTATTAGTTATAGTAGTTCCTGCTCTGAAAACTAGTTTGGTGTTTTACTGCATTCACACGTATAATAGCAACTTTAAAGCACTTAGTGCGAGACTGTTAATATCTGCAGAAGCGATATTATATAGGGTGTGGTTCACATCGATTTTAAGGATTAATAGTACAATGGAGTTGGTAGTGCCATTTATATTTGCAATACCAGGCAGAATTTCCAATATAGAATTCCCACACAGCAGAAGCTGTAGCTGTTGCTGAGAGTCTGTCTTAGATGGTGCTTCAACAAATGTCATCACATTCAAAATCTGTGCTTCAAACCATTAGTAGCGCAAAAACAGACTTTTTAGCTCTCCTTGAAGAGGGTTTATGCAGAGCCTCTACAAAATATAGCCAAAACTACAGGTGCTAGAGAAAAACTAAATACAGATTCGGAATCAGCATGAAAAAGCTAGTCCGGGAAAAAAATCCGGTTTTGTCAATATCTCTTCCGGTTTAAAAAAAAATCTTTAAATTTTTATACCAACAAATTCTACAGTGAGAGCGCCGTTCGAATTTACTCAAGAAAATTTTTGCCTACTCTTCGATGAACAATAATGTGTGAAATAAAATTTTTGATCTATGAGTTATTGACTTTGCGGGACTGTGTTTTGCATTTTGTCTGGGTGAAGGGTCGTACAGGAATTGTTGGAAATGAAATTGAAGATCTAGCTGCTAAACAAGCTATTACTTCATGTACAGAAAAAGAAAAAGTGCCAGTCTACAAAAGTTAAATCACGGAGGATTTCCCGCTCATTTAAACAGGTTGACACTCAAATCTGTCAACGCGAAGGTGATTTGGCTGATTTAAATCACATACTTTTAGATGAACGTTTAATAGATTGCTTACGAAGCTCTCTAGCGTATATTTACAGCGGAGGATACAAAAATAAGTACTCTGTGGCACAAGAACTATAAAGTTCAATGCGAGGTTCAATGCCAACCATGCATTTCAAAAAAAAAAAATATTACTACTACCAGTACTTGAACTCTGGCTTGGTATGAATCTTCATGCATACTAAACGCTGATACTCATCTTTGTTAGCTATATGAGTTACAATAGTTTCTGCTCTAAAAATTAGTTTAGTGTTTTACTGTATTAACACGTATAATAGCAAATTAAAATCACTTAGTGGGAGACTGTTAATATCTGCAGACCCGATATCCTATAGGGTGTGCTTCACATCAATTTTTAGGACTAATATTTAGCTATATTTACCCAGTGGATTGCAGCACATACATTGATAGGTGCAATACATAGTTTCTGGTTTTGTAGCAGAAATGAATGCCGATGGCACATTAAGCTTATTAAGCTTATTCGGGCGAGGTCAGGAATGTTGTCACCGGGCTGTGCTTATGTGTTAAGGTGTACGACGATAATCATCTAATTATACTTAGGGGCAAGTCAGTGAAGGAAAAAGAGTGGAAGCGGATGATGATTGAAAGACAATATTAAGAATGTGAGACTGAGTGTGGACTTCGGTATAAGAAGAGAAATATGGAAGGTATGTGAGGATGGCACAGAAGATTTGTGAACAAGAAACAGGTATGATAGGTGTAAGAATAGTTAAGAGAGATCAAGTGAGATACAGGGTGTCCCACGACGATTAAGACAAGCAATATATCGGAACTGGGCAATAGTAGAGAATTATAATTTTGGGGGTGTAAATAAAACAAATATACTATATTAGATACTAATCTTTTTCCTATTATTGTGTCACCCAACGGGGTATTTGTTTTTGGTCACGTGACGTCCGATTCAAAATTTTTAATGGGAAACCCTGTATATGTGTGACTTTTTGTGTTCCTCCTGATAAAACAATTTCAACAAACTAGCACACTTGAAGCCTAAAGTGATTAATTTAAGAGCTACAGGTACTTAAAGGATGGTACCACTACCGTTGATTAAAACATGTACCCCTACAGTTAAATTACTTTGGTAGTGTTTCATAATGGTAGCGGTACAGTCCCTTAGGGACCTGTAGCTCTTGAATTAATCACTTTAGACCTCAAGTGTGCTAGTTTGTTGGAATTCTTTCATCGGGTAGAACACAAAAAGTCACAAATATACAGGGTTTCCCATTAAAAATTTTGAATCGGACGTTACTTGATCAAAAACAAATACCTCATTGGGTAACACAGTAATAAAAAAGATACGAAATTATATGGAGGAACTGGATTGCACATGTGAAGAGCATTAGGGCTAAGCTAGGGGTGGCCATCGGGAGATTAAGGGGAATTAGACACTGAAAGATGGGGTTGAAGGAAGAGGTAATCCCGACCTACAAGCGAGCACTGAAACAAGCGATTTTGTATGGTTTGTGAGGTGTGGGAGTAAAGGCAAAGGATAATAGAGTCATAACACTGGAGGCGATGGATGCGTTCGACAGTATTGAACGGTATGAGATGTCTGGTGAGAAACGTATGAAAGATGGCGAGAGAGAGTGGTGCAAGGATACGAGGAAAAACAGAATCAGGTTATTGGAACAGATATTCCAAATGCAGGATGGAAAGCAGAGACAAATGTGAAAGAGACAAATGAAGGTAAATAAGGGAGTGAATAGTTAATGCTGGATTGAGGAGGAGAAGTTGGGTATTGTAGCAGTGGTAGTAAGTAGTGGAGTGATTTAGGGAGCACTACGTAAGAGCTCCTGGTGTGAGTAACAGTTTCCTGGGGACTTGTGCACTATGTTGGGGCCCAACGGCCGTAAGAAGTCGAGCTGTGACTCCACTGTACATAAAGTTTGAGGCCACAGTGAGAGGTACAAACAGCCAACACAGCAGGAGGAAGATTAGGGTTCAGATAAAACATATTTTAGTAAAAATGAGAGGAAGGGGTACGTGTGTGAAGCTTAAAAGGATTAAGTGACACGGGGCAGAAGATAAACACATAAAAATAGCAGACGGAGGATCTAGGGCAGGTCCAACATGCCAACAAGTTGGATGGAGGATTACATGAGGATATAAGAAACGAACGGCGAGGAAGCGAATCGATGAAATAATTTTGGTTGATCGGCAGGGTACGAATAGATGGGATGTTAGCGACAAAGAAAGAAAGAGTTATGATGTATGAAGGCAGATCGAGGAAGATTGGCTGTCACTCAGCTTCAAAGCCGGATATCCTATTTGGCTACTGGCCTACTTGCGCAGGTTTGAATTTATTAGAGCGGGCGGTATATGTGGATGCGAAATGGATGTTAGAGACGGTATGTAGGTACTTAAGTGTACATCCAGGGATTATGGTTTAAACAACATACTTTAGTAGATAGTTTTTATACATGTGGACGTGCTTCATTGATACAGCGTCTAATTTCGACCTTTAATTCTTCGGTGCCATCGGTGGTTGCATGCTAGCTGGTGTAGCTCTGCGACTTCAAATGATGCCACGGTCAGAAGCGTGAAGATATTAAATTATAACAACGGGGCGGTCACATCTGGTCACTAAATGTTGAAATGTCACAATGAGCTAAACGAGAGGAAATATGGTATAGTAATACCAATATGAAGTTCAGTACTAGCGAAATTTCTATATGAATCAGTTATTTGCAACAAGTTTATTCATTATATACATACGTCAAAATATCCCGATCTATCTCTCCCCTCTCTCTCTCTCTCTCTCTCTCTCTCTCTTGTTTTCCACATGTCGGTGTTTTTCCATTGTTATTTAACATATTGTTCTAGAGTATGATTGTATTCTAGCTCAGTCACAACGTTTTGTGCTGATAAATATTTCGAAATATCTGTTTGTTGGAGCTTTTCATCCCCAGAGAAAAAAATGACGGCTGTTGATTACTCATACGATGAATTTGATTTCAGATAGTATAATTATTTATCACGAATTCGGTGATAACCACTAGAATAAATGAACTGAAAATAGCACGTACGTTCTTATAGTTGTTTGGCAGTTCTGCTCAGCTATGAAGTCGCGTATAGTAACAGATAAAAAAAGATTAACTTACTGCGGCTCGACGCCCGGCCGCCCACAAAAAATCATACAACACAAAAACTTTCGTAAAAAAATTAACCTCAATCCAGAAAAGTGAAAATTACCGAGGATTCCTTGAAAAAATGAAAAACTACTTAAAAATAGTGTCAAGTAGCTTAACGCTGTACGTCATCGGCATTCTCGATACTAACAAAAATGTTTGAGTTTCCCCATCCCTTAACTTCCCCACCACTCCCATTTCAATCTCATATCATATCAAATAATCAAATTTTATTCTTCTAGATACATTAAAGTGATGAACGAGAACACTTCTTAGTTCAAGAGCGTCACTGGAACTTGTTTCCCGCTGTACATTAGTGTACAAACAAAGTATAGGTGTATGCAAGTATTGGTTTATATGCGATAAATAGGAGCGCTTGGATACTACAGACAGCACACAATACAGAATGATCTAAAGCAATACTCGTATGTATACCCATCAGAAAATTATATATCCCTTGGTTTCTGTAATATGCAAGGAAATGTTCGGATGGACCTGAAAAAGTGTATTATTTCCCCAGGTCTTTCACAGGACATAGGACAATGGAGAGCCGCCTATCATGATTACAACAAATTTTTCAGTTTAACAACTTCCACCATCCAACTCCCCAATTTCATCCCCACCAAAAAAATTGAAACTGATGAGGAACCCCTAAAACCCCCGAAATCGAAGTTTGAGCTGTTTATATGTTTTTAGTTTCTTGATTATTGGTGAGCCGCCACTGACACGATTCCTGAAAACCATTCGCGTTTTCCATCATTGCCACGGTAGTAATACTTTATCAAAGTTTTGTTAAAATCAATTCAATGCCTTCTAACTTACACAATAAAGAATGACCTATGATAATACTGGTATGTTTGTATACATCAGAAAATTCAAAGTCCCTTGGTATTTGTAATAGGCAAGGCAATGTTCGGATGGACCTAAAAAAGTGTACTATGCTGCTAAATTTTTTTTCCAAAGGTCAGTGGACAGCTTACTATGAATACAATTTTTTTTGTTTTACAACCGCCCACGCCCCCAACCACCCCAATTTCACCCGTACCAAAGAAAAGTAGAAAATAACCAGGAGCTCCTAAAACACTTAAAAACAAAGTTTGAGCTGTTTATAAAATTCTAGTTATTTGATTATTACTGTGTCGCCACTGACACGATTTCTAAAAACCATACTACGCGTTTTCCATCTTCGCCACCGTAGTAATACTGTGTCAAAATTTCATTAAAATCAATTTAATAGTTTCCAAGTAATAGTACCAATGCAGAGCATCTGAAGCAATATATTATTACATGATTTATATATATAAATCAGAAAATTTTAAGTCCATTCTTCTTCTTCTAGTGCCGTTCCTTGAAGAAAGTTTGACCTTGGCGATTTTTGCTTTAGATACGGCTGCTCGGAATGATAATTCTATTGGTGTACAGTGATACCATTCTTGCAAGTTTTTAGTCACAAGGTGCGTCTTCTCCCCGCACTAATTTTTCCTTGCATTTTTCTTTGTACTATCAGTTGTAGGATCTTTCTCCACGCATAACGTGACCTGGGTAAGAAAGTTTCCCCATTTTGACAGTTTCTACTATTTCTGTTTCTTTATTCGTACGCTTAAGGTTTCAACATTTGTGACCTTGTCCAGGAAGCTCTGAGTATATGCGTCTATACACTCACATCCCAAAAACCTCAAGTCTTCTCATATCGAGTCTCATATCAACTTTGTTCGTTATCCACGACTCCATCCCATAGAGGAGGACCGCGAAACCATAACATCTGGCCAATCTGATCTTATGTCTAATATTCAGATCTCTAGAGCAGAATACTCTCCGCAAATGTGTGGGTGCAGCTCTAGCTTAACCTAGTGACCTATTCTAAATCTTACTTTCTCTAGAGTGTCCTCCTACAGTCTCGGTCAAAATGATACTCAAGTATTTGTACTATCTTACCGTCTCCACTGCCTCATTGCGAACATACAATCTTCCCTGAATAATTGTTTTGCTGATTATCATGAGTTTTGTCTTTTTGATGTTGAGTGAGAGATCTGCTCCTTCACTATTATTTCCAAGTTGAGTTTACCCTTGGTTTCTGTAATAGGCAAAGCAATGTTCGCATGGACGTAAAAAAGTGTACATATTTTATTATGCCGCTGGGCCTTTTTTCACAGGTCAATGGACGGCCACCCAATCCCACCAAAAAAATGAAAATGATCAGAAACCCCTGAAATGCTTAAAAACGAAATTTAAAGAACATCTAAAATTATTCGTTTTTTGATAATTACTCCTAGTGTAACAGCCCGCTGAGCGTCATCGCGGATAAGACACAAATATGGAGAACACAAGAGACTGAACCAGCGACATTTTGGTAGCTTCAGTGATGGTATGGTCACACCAGATTTTAGTAAACTTTGTCATGTCCACACATGCTTGCTGAATGTGCCGTTGAATCTCATTTTCACAGCTACCAGAATTTTCGATCAAAGAACCGAGGTGCACAAAACTTTGAACTACTTCACAGTGGCCTACTGACTTTATTTCTCGACGATTATCATGCTCTCTATCTACGATCATAACCTTGGTGTTGTAGTTAATACCAAGGCCATATGCTGCACTGTGTTGTTCTAAGATGTTTAATAGTCCTTCCTGAGGAGCAACACTAAGGGAAGTACTGTCAGCAAATCTTAAGTTGGATATTTTGCTTCCGCCAATAGTTATACCGCCATTCCCGTTGTCCAATACCTGTCTCATCACAAATTTAGAGTAAATGTTAAACTATATCGGAAATAATACACATCCTTGACGAACTCCTTTTCTGGCTGCTGTTTGACCAGACAGGTTACCATCAATTCTTACACGAGCCGAGCTAGACACATAGAACTGCCGTATGAGAAATACTAAGTAGTAAGGGACTTCCATAGAGATAAGGGTTTCTCACAGTTTAGGCCACTTTACGTTATCAAATGCCGTAGACTTAGAGGTTAAACGACTTACTTGTAAGGAAGTTCAATCCTCAATTATACGAGATAGCCCCGTCCGAAAAGATCACCCTGTAGTATACGTTTCTTTTAGCTCGGAGGCGTAATGTTTAGATAAAAAACTGCATAATTATCCTACTTCTGCCGTCGACCCGCCTAGGTCTTCATTACGTTTCATTTGTTATCAGATCGAGGAATCTTGGGAACAGCGGCGGGCGGGTGGTGATCTATCTCGTATAATTGAGGATTGAACTTCCTTACAGGTAAGTCGTTTAACCTCTAATTATACTTCGATAGCCCCGTCCTCAAGATCACCCTGTAGATGTTCAGAGATTGTACCTCGATCTGATTTCCATAACCTGTTATTTATGTCTGGGTAGAGAACAAACAAACAAAAATATATGTACGTATTATTTTACAGGTTTGTTCCATTTCTAGGAAAAAGATTAATAATAATTTGGCAAAAAATACCGTAATTATTTTCTTTGAATGTTTAACAATTAACATTAGTTATAGGTAGTTATAAAGATTGATATCGTCCTCGAGATCACCCTGTAGATGTTTGAAGATGGTTTCACGATCTGATTACAATTCGAATGAAAGAGAAAGAACAAGTCTGGAAATTGTTCAGCCTTGAAGTTTTTTTTTTTTAATTCAATAATCTTTCATGCTTGTATTTTAATGTACACCTATGTAATGTGTAAGTTTAGTTTAGTTTAGTTTATTAGTATCACAGTTCATTATCAATTTTTTATTATCAGTGATTTTGCAAAATATAAATCGTCAGGCATATGGGTCTGTTACAAAACATAACAAAAACTTTTGACCTATCACTTCACCCTACGGTATGTCTACGGTTTCAACGTGTAAGCCTTCCCTAAAGGCCGCGGAAGTGGAGGCGTGGCCAGTGCTGTGTGCTTTAATAATACAGATGTGTCCCAACTCCCAACATTAAGCCTTTTTGGTTACAGTTTGTGGTGTGGCTGGGTCGCGATGTTTTTTGGACGTAAGTAAAAGTTGATCAATTCTCTTAAAGTTCTGGTCAACATGTTATTTTATGTAGATGCAGGATAAGGCTCTTCCACAGAGGATGAGGTTTCCTGCAAGGTCGAAGTAAGAGTGATTTGTCGTTAAAAAACAGGTGCGATTTGCTATTTGTTGTTTTCCATACTAAAACCCAGGTTGCGTTTTCCATAACAGGTAGACTGCGATTCCTTGTGCCTTCTCCGCTGTTATTTTCGGTTTCAAATCCTCGGTAGAAGCGAGAAATGTGGGAATGCTTTGAGAAACATTTCTTCCCAGTTAACACATCTATAGCGGAAGATTGAGGATCAAGGTGTCAAGAGACAGACACTGGACCATTTTTGGCTCTGACGAAAGCAAGTGAATCGATTAGATAGTGCCAAAACCAATTTTTTTGAAAAGTGGTTTGGTGAATGTTGTATTCTAATAATTCTATTGGTATTTAACTTGTTAATGACGTTTCACTTCTTTATGTGAAACACTGCACTTAGCTTAATGCAAGTCATCATTTTTAGAATGCAAATTTATGACCGCTATAACGCTATTAATTTTGGTGTTAAAGCTTTTTCATGTGAGCCCACCTGTATGAAATGGCTGGGAGTGCTGACAATAGGATGACGAGGAACCAGATGGCAAAATCTCTTAATTTTTATATTATTTTTGTTTCTTATTGATTTTTTAGGATTTTTCTAGTGGTACGGACATGTTATTAGTACTCGTACTAAATGTAAACCTTAGAACTTTTTTTTTGTTATAAAGAACCTCAGGGATGCAGGAAGTTGCATCGAATGATTAACATTATTATAGCAGTTTGATTTGTCTTTTTCAAAGAATAAAACATATTCGGGGTGAAATACATAAAGAAACCCCAGTGACCTTGAATGGTTCTTAATAGGTTTAAAAATTTTCTTGAAAATGGATGGCGCAGTGGCTGGCTCCCCTTCCTTTTTGTCGCTCAATTTCGTTCCCTTCCCCTGACAAATTTTATATGTTCAGGAGAAAATTGTCTAAACCGTTAGATAGATAAGACTGCAGTAAGTGCTGTAAGGTCTGGAAATATTTCAGGACCTTCCTACTTTTCGGTTTAGGAAGCGATGCTAACAGCGCTTTCGCCAAACCCGCACTAAGTTGCGGTGCGATGGGTTGAGACCTTCACGGGATGGAGCAGTAGTCTCCCTATTTTGTGTTCACATTGATAAGACAGGGGGATCACTTAACTTCGTAATGTAGATAAGTGTTCCCTCAGCGGACATTGTCTACTAACAGCAAAAATCACATTGAGGAGGTGTTCCCTTGGCAATGGGCATGGACAGATAGTATTGCTCTACAGTTTCACTAATAATTACTTAGCAGCGAATATTCAGAGTTATCATTCCACGCGGCCTTGAAGGTTTTGTGAGCGCGTATTCGTATCAGTGTGTCAAGCTTCGGACAGCAAGACACAAACAGGTAGTACAACAAATAAGTGTGTTTGTGTAATAGTAATACTTTCATAAATTTTATCTCCTTTTGTTCTTAAGATACAATAATTAAACCATTATTTTTACCCCACGTTTGTGGTACGATATCAACCGAATGGTTGACTTTTGAAATTCCATCCTTTCAGTTTGCTGCATTTGTTTTGAAACCCCATTCAATGCGAACTGGATGTTTACTAGGATGTGCTGAAATCGTTAGTGTTAGTACCTATGACTTTTCGAATCACTGTCAGCTGAAAGGAGATAAGACTCGCGGACTGAAGAAAGCCATATTTGGCTTGTCTTCAATGTGCGTGAACGAGCTTTCACCACATTGATGACATCACAGCGTGAATAATAGAGATTCTCAACCATATTTTGCTCATATTTAACTACTTCACTGGTAGGGCCACTACTTATCTTTTTTTTTTTGTTACGTCAAAGGAAATTGAAGCCAGATATTACCCATGTTCCCATATTCCTGATGCTTGCCATTTTCGTTAATGTATCAAGCAGATTTTACTCATGATTATAGAAACTGGTGGCATTTACGGTCCCCTTCAGCTGCAGTTTCAGTGTCTCATTGCAGACATTGGTGGGCCCCATTTAGATGTTATTCAGTGTCTCAATCACATTTTACTCATGATTGTAGAAACTGGTGAGCCCCCTTTAGCTGCTGTTTGTGTGTCTCAATCAGATTTTACTCATGATTGTAGAAACTATTGGCCCCTTTAGCTGCTGCTTGAGTGTCTCAATCAGATTTTACTCATGATTGTAGAAACAGGTGAACCCCATTTTCAGATGTTTGTCAGTCTCAATCAGATTTTCTCATAATTCTATAAACTGGTGGGTCCCATTTAGCTGATGTTTGTGCGTCTCAATCAGATTTTGTGCATGATTGTAGAAACTGGTGGGCCCCTTTTAGCTGCTGTTTGTGTTTCGCAATCAGATTTTACTCATGATTGTAGAAACTGGTGAACCCCATTGAGCTGCTGTTTGTGTGTCGCAATCATATTTTACTCATGATTATAGAAACTGATGGGCCCCATTTAGCTGCTGTTTGTGTGTCTCAGTCAGACTTTACTCATAATTGTAGAAACTGGTGGGGCCCATTTAGCTGCTGTTTGTGTGTCTCAATCAGATTTTACTCATGATTGTAGAAACTCCGACAGTTGGCCGCTTTAGCTTCTGTTTGTGTGTCTCCATCAGATTTTACTTGATTGTAGAAACTGTGGGCCTCTGTAGCTGCGGTTGCAGGGTCTCAATCAGATTTTACTCATGATTGTGGAAGCAGTTGACGTGTTTGGCCCCATTTAGCTGCTAGTTGAGTGTCTCAATCAGATTTTACTCATGATTGTAGAAACGGTTGGTGTTTATGCCCCATTTTAGCTGCGGCTTCAGTGGAAACATCAGCACTGATATACAGAAATAAAACAAAATTTGAGTCCATGAATATGGATTACATTGTATGATTTTGAATTAATTACCTCGAAATCATCGTTAAAGATTCAATGATATATAATGCAGTGCAGATTCATGGAAAGTGTCCACACTAGTTTTTCAAGTATTTAAAAGTTGTCCGGAAAAAAACTTTTGTTACAAAAGTCTTATTACTGTTAGGATTAATTGACGAATCTAAGCGAGTTTTCTTCTCTGAAGTATTCCAATACTTCGCACAATGTCCCCCACACTGAATTACGAAAATGAGATGAAATTGTCAGTACGTAGATACGAGGGCTTCTAATAAACTAAGTTCGCTATTGGAGAGGTTCCCGGACCCCTAGGAAAAATTGTCATGTAAGCATGTCGTCATAGTTACTGACGAATCTTTTGGAAGCGTTGTACTTAGGAATTAGCACTTACTTTGTGAAAAATCGTACATTGTCCATTTCCTCAATTTCGGCATTTTGACGAAAGCACAAACAAATCACGACACAATCGTAAACACATGAGCGGCCCAAGAAAAACGATATTACTGATCTTCTTGAGGCCACTCCTTAATTTATGGTCAATGAAACCATGTTGACGAATCATTCTCATAATAAGACTCAAGAGAATCGATATTACTCGTATTCTCTACTCGACTACTTGAAAGGCAGTGACATACTATGGTTAAAACAATGTATTAGTCCATCGTTAAAACACTTCAGTTCCGCCATATATGAGATATTGAGGCTCAACAAATGATTTTACGTCTTCACTAATAATGTATTAATCATTGTGAATAAGCAAGGGTGGAAATCCCATACTAGAGGGTGTACGCGAGTAGATATTACTCATATTCATCAGTACCCTTCTAGCACAACGATATTCAAATTCGTTGTTCTAACACAACAATCTGATGAACAATGGATTAGTCATTGTTGTTGTATATGTCTCTTTCAAAATCATGAAATGAAAAATATGTGTACACCTACTTGATGTGAAGTTGTCCAGCAAGGCATGTAGTTTTCTCATCTTCCGTTTCACTTTTCCTTTGAACCAATTTGAACTCACTCACTCCGTTTTTGGTTCGTCATTTTCGTAAACATACACCTCACGCTGGCGCGTAAAAACGTAATGAGGACCTAGGCGGGTCGACGGCAGAAGTAGGATAATTATGCAGTTTTTTATCTAAACATTACGCCTCCGAGCTAAAAGAAACGTATACTACAGGGTGATCTTGAGGACGGGGCTATAGAAGTATAATAGTCCACAAAGTAGATAAAAACGTGAAAATAATGCTCTCTGACTGTGATCTGTTCACGCGTACCGCGTCTTTTTACGGAATCTGCCCGCGCCTGAGAAATTTGCCAGCCAATTGAACCCTCCAAACGAGATTGTAAAATGTATAGTAGAACCTTGCTTGCATGAGAGATTAACGAAAGTAGGCGATAATTGTCTGGATTTGTTAGAGATCCCTTTTTATGAAGTGGAACAAAAATGAATGTGCACCATTAATGTGGCCAAACACCGGAGGAGCAGACAAATCGATTACGTGTCGGTTCCAAAATTATAGGAGCATTACCTATACTACGACCCCACAGCATGTCGCTACCTAAATTTCATCACAATCCATGTAGCGGTTACTGAGATTACATCGTTAGAGGAACGCCAACAGACAGACAGACAGATCGACAAACAGACGGACGGAAGTGAGTGACGCGAATTTCCGTTATGTAGCCAATCATAAAACGCCCAAAAAGCTTATCTCTTCAAAATCGAAAATTTTCGCGATTACTATACTGCTTTCACCTATCGGTGTGGGAAGTAAAATCGAAATTTCAAGTACGATGCGCTACCTAGGGGTTACGTAATTTTTTGGTATTTGTGTGCTTTTTATTTATTTACCCTAGAGGCAAATTTTTTATGGTATAGCGTTTCGAAAAAAAAAAAAATAAAAGTAGTTTCGGCCCATCCTAATTATAATTCTGAAATATTTCACGAATGAGGATGCACGCTGTTATGCGCGGCAATATGAACGTCGCATCGAGCAGCGCGACAAGACGAACTACTCCACTGTTTTTACCCTGAAGTGTGGGAAGTAAACTCATCAACATGTATGTGGAAATGTTAAAAGAACTATTTGTATCACAAGGTATCTCCCTGACGTCATCAGTTTTACCTGCATACGTGTGCATTAGGAATGTTGCGCACGAAAAAACGCTTTTCGTGCATATAACGTGAAAAGATTGATCGGAGTAGACTTCCTGCTAGATGCGATCAGCCGCTTTCCAAAATAAAAACATTTTCATATAGCGGGGTGATATATTGCTCCCTTCATCCGTTCTAAAACGAGCTGGAGGCAATTCGCGCATTTTTCAAAGGCTCATAATTAAAGGCGAAGCTTTATGCGTTCACGCCTCACTTTACAGATTGATGCCAGAAAGGAAATTGATGTAAAATCGGGAAATTTACGGAGAGGCGATATAGGCGAAGAAAATTTTTATAAATAGTGCTAACATTCTCATGAAAAGAACATTTCAAGGAAACTATGCATAATATTCTCTACAAAAAATATTTGGAACAATCGTTTTCATGAAACTCAATAGTGGTATCAATGATTTATTTCTGATCAGGAGAACCATTCAGAAGGGGATAGGTTAAATAATTGTCAAAACGACATGGCCCTCTTATTGAATAAAATTTTGCATGTAGTACACCTAGTTTAAGATGGTTTGAAGATCTGTTCTGCAAAAACATAGGGCAGTGCATCACATTTGTGTACTTTACTGTGGATTTTTCAGATCTACTTGATTCGTAAACAAAACAACTAAAATTTATATAGGATATTGTTGCACTAAATGAGAATAGAGACAATGTAGGAAAGCGGTTTGATTCAAAGGTATGAGAATCCTGTTGTAAGGATATTTCAAATGACCTTTGTACACGCATAGCTTTGTCAAAATTCGCATTTTATTGAAACAGCGACTAATGTTGGCTTTTAACCATTTGGTGGCACGCCTGGATTAACCATGGGGCTAAAGGGACTGGAGCCCCGGGCCCCGCGGTTGAGAGGGGCCCCGCAGGGGCCCTACTTTTATTTAATGTTACAGAGCTAATATTAGGTCAATAGATGAACAATAAAATCAGAAGACCTACTGAGAACATAATTTCGAGATTTCAATCAAAACAGCGTTTTTCAATGTCCCTACCTATAAGCAAACTAGCAGGCCATGAAATATAAACAAAACCGTGTTCAGATAGAAGAAAACATCTAACTTATCAGAAAGATACAAATTAAACTAAAGTAAAGGGGCAAGGTTATAAAAATTCCCTACAACCAATGAACTGTAACTAGAAACAACGCCGGTAAGATGTCTAAGGTCAACGAGAAGCTGAAATACGACAGAAATGGATAATTTTTACAGCTTACTAGCTACTGCAATGTATTAGAGATTAAAAATTTCCAAAACGATTAAACTTTCAGCGATAGTTACTAGCAGTTTAATATCTTCAGCACGAAATTTCACATTTAATGATATATATTATGTCAGATAAATTATGTTTTATAATTTGATTTGATTAGATGTGTTACCTCGGTTATTTCTGATTAGACTTGATTTGTTGCAAGTCATTTTTATAATTCTAACTGTTTACTCTAGTTCGTCTGTTTATTTCTGCTAAGTTAGTTGTTTTCTTCCACCTAAATAGTTTGTTGTTTGTATTTCATGGCCTGCTAAGTGGCTTAAAAGTAGGAAAATTGAAAAATACCGGTTTGGTTGAAAATTTGAAATTGGATTAAACTTTTCAAGCAAACCTAACGCTCCGCTTGAAAAGGATTGCACTGAAAATAGTTCTGATTACTAAGCTAACGCAAACATTGAGAGCAGTGCTGATACTATAAGCGAGGCATACTTATAAAAAAATAGTATAGCATTTTACTTCCCACACCGATAGGTGAGGGGAGTATTGTGATCGCGAAAATTTTCGATTTTGAGATAATACACTTTTTGGGCGTTTTATGATGCCTACATCACGAAAATCCACGTCACTCATTTCCGTCGGCCTGTCTGTCTGTCGGTCTGTCTGTCGGTCTGTCTGTCTGTCTGTCTGTCTGTCGGTCTGTCTGTCTGTCTGTCTGTTGGCGTTTTTCTAGCCTCCTAATCTCAGTAACCGCTGCCTAGATTTTTATGACATTTGGGTAGTGATATGGTGTAGGGTCGTAGTAGGTAATGTTGCTACAATTTTGAAAATCGGTGCATGGGCGGCGGAGTAATTAGCAAAAAACGAACAATTTCAAATATGCCTCAAACTTCGTTTTTGGGTGTTTTAGGGGTTCCTGATCATTTTCTACTTTTTTTTAGGTGGGGGTGAAATTGGGGTGGCTGGGGGGTGGGGGGTTGTAAAGCTGAAAAGCTTGTTGTCCTCATAATAGGCTGTCTACTGACCTGAGAGAGAAAGACCTAGCGGTATAATACACTTTTTTAGGTCCATCCGAACATTGCCTTGTGTATTACAGGAACCAAGGGACTTAGAGAATTTTCCGATGTATACCTACGTACGAGTATTGCTTTAGATCGTTCTGTATTTTATAATGTTGAAATTACTGAATTGATGTTAATGAAATTTCAGCACATTATTACTACTTTGGCGAGGATGGAAAACGCATCTGATTTTTAGAAATCGTCTCAGTGGCGGCGCAGCAATATTAAAAAAACTAAAAATATGAAAACAGCTCAAACTTCGTTTTTAGGCGTTTTAGGGGTTCCTGATCATTTTCTACTTTTTTGGGGTGGGGGTGAAATTAGGGTGGTTGGGGGGGGTGGGGGGTTCTAACTCTGAAAAGTTTGTTGTACTCATAATGGGCTGTCTACTGACCTGAGAGAGAAAGACCTAGCGGCATAATACACTTTTTTAGGTCCATCCGAACATTGCCTTGCCGATTACAGAAACCAAGGGACTTGAACTTTCTGATGCATACAAAATACATACGAGTATTACTTTGGATCGTTTTGTATTGTGTTACGTGGAAACTTCTGAATTGACTTTAATGACATTTTGACACAGATTTATTACCGCGACGAGTATCGAAAGCGCGTATGGTTTTTAGAAATCACTTCAGTGGCGGCGCGGCAATAATAAAAAAAACTAAAAATGTAAAAAACACCTTAAACTTCGTTTTAGACGTTTTAGGGGTTCCTGATCATTAAAATTTTTTTGGTTGGGGGTGAAATTAGGGTGGTTCGGGGGTGGGGGTTTGTAAAACTCAAAAAATTGTTGTATTCATGATATATTGTCCACTGACCTGTGAAAGAAGCACCTAGTAGAATAAAACACTTTTTTTGCGGTCGGGCGAGCGATGATTTGATTCTAGGGCATCTAGACTATAGTTTCATGCTGTGGGAAAATAATAAAACTGGTGTCATTGGAATGTGTGGGAAGTACTGAGTCAATCAACTTGACTACATTTTTTTGTTATATCGGGAATACAGTTTCATAAATAATAGTATTTACATTTTATTTATATAGGGCCTCTTAAAATTATAATAGCCTCGGGCCCCATAAAAGCTTAATCCGGAACTGTTTGGTGGCTCGGCTTGTTGGTATAAACCTGTAACCACAAACACACGAAGAAAGGTGTTAGAACCTGATAACGTGGCAGCCAATTCTGGACACCAAACCGCGGAAAGACACGGCCAGGACTAAGCCCGTATCAGATAGTAAACGTAGGATGTAGGCGAGGACATGGCAAGGACGGGGCACGGACGTGACGTGTGCTAATACTGCTAATGCACGGAGAAGAGGCGCGTTTTTTCTTATTTTTTTTATTATAGAGGATTATAAAATCGGCTTGATCGAAAGCACAAAGGCACTCGCACACCCGGAAGTGTGAGAGAGTCTGCCCGCCCGACGTTGAACGAGCTTGAGTCCTTTGACGACATGTCCAACGGACGCAACCGCATCCATGGGACATGTCACCACGGTCCGACCGACTAAAATCCGTTCCCTCTCTCCTTACCTAGAAAAGGCGCGGTAATGACGAGAAATTTCGGTCAGTAGCAGAAATGACAAGGCTAAGTTTGGATAGTCCCGTTTTTTGCTACACATGTTGGTTGCCCACTAGATCGTTTTTCATGTTCTGATGAAGATATAAAAATATAGTAGACTACAATTTGCATTGAACACTAATTTTTTAGCCCCTTTACAACAGGCTTGATCCTGGGCCCTCCTATTACAGTAATTTGAACAAATAATAATCGTAAAAGCATAGGTAATCTTAAATTTTCTTAGACAATTGAATGTTAAATTATATATCGTCTCATATTTTGAAAAATGTCGAGAACGCAACAAGTGGTGTACAATGGACAATGGACGAGTCTTCGTGTACGTCAGGAGCGAGTGGAAAGAGCCGTGGTAAGAGTGGGATTGTGTCCGTCAGTGCACAGTGCCTCGCCATCTGTGCGCATTGGATTATCAACACCAAATTATATAGAAGAGATGTAGGAGCGACATAAGACATAAGTATGTGCCACGTCCTCGCCTGACGTATGTTATGTAGTCAATATTTTCCAAAATGCGAGACGATATTGAAAACTATTCATGCTTATGCGATTCTAGTTGTTCAGATTACTGTAATACGAGTGCTGAAGAACAAGTCTGGCAGAAAAATTTGATATTCAATGTAAGTTGTAAGTCTACTACTATACAGGGTAGTGTAATAAGCGCGCGGTGCTCTCTAGCGGCCTTACCGTTTGAATTAGAAGAAAATGGCTCAGATAAAAGAACGTTTCTTTTCAAATGGTCTACTTGTAGAAAATCATTTCAAAGGCGCCGGATACACCGGAAGTAGGTATAAACTTCCTTATTTTAAATGGAACACCCTGTATATTATTACATTTTTGAATTCAGCATCAATTTTTAGGTCCAGTTTGTTAACCATAGTCCATGTCTACGAAGCCTATTTACTTCCCACACCGGTAGGTCAGGTGAGTATTGTGATCGCGGAAATTTTCGATTTCGACATAGTACGCTTTTTGGGCGTTTTATGATATCTACACAACGAAAATCCTCGTCACTCATTTTCGTCGGTCTGTCTGTTGGCGTTCCTCTATCCTCATTATCTCAGTAACCGCTGCACGGATTGCTGTGAAATTTGGGTGGTGAGATGCTGTGGGTTAGTAGTAGGTAATGCTGTTAAAATTTTGTTTTGGAAACCGATGCAAGGCCGGGGAAGTTAATTACCAAAAAACATTCAGATATTTCTCAAACTCCGTTTCTAATGGTCTCTGATTATTTTCTACCTCTTTTTGGGTGGGTGTGATATTGGGGGTTAAAAACTGAAACATTTGTTGTATTTATAATGGGCTATCCATTTTGACCTAGCTGCATAGTACACTTTTTCAGGTCCATCCGAACATTGCCTTGCCCTTATACATATGAAACATAATTCTTGAAACTATATTGTAGATAATTCTGTACTGTTCCTAGCACATCACTAAACTTATAGCAATCAAATTTATAAACCATACGGTGGGTGGTGGAGATCGATAAATTCTATGGTTTTTGAAAATTGTGTTGGTTGCGGTAAAATTAAGTTAAAAAGGAAACAGTTTAATATAAAAGCCGCTTAAATTCTGTACCATTTTTTGCGTTTTTTTGGAGTAAATAAGGCGATTCGAGGTAGCATGATGTTTTCAAATATCCGAAAATTGGCATGTCTAGTGATAAGGCTATCAGTGTTGAAGATTGTACAATAAAAACTACATCGTGCTAATTTCTACGGAGAGAGATACAAGAAACTATTTACGAGAGTTTTTGCGTTTGCTGTTTTTTTTTTTTGGAGGGCGGACGATTGGTTTCAAGGGGGACTTTATCTTCATGCTATGGAAGAAAAATGAAACGGTGCCACCGTAATGTGTGGGAAGTACTGAGTCAAACAACTTGACTTCACTGTGAATTTGGATGAAACAGAAAAAACAAATACCTATTAATTTGTAGTTTCAGCCGTCGACGGGATTTGAACCCACCCACGCCTGGCGAGTTTATTGTTTTTCATCGACTAAGGGTAAAACATAGCGGAGCAGTTCATTTCGCCGTGCTGCAGGCGATTAGTAACAACTGTACAAAGTTTTAATTAAATTGGGTCAAAATCGGATCCAAAGGAGTCGGTTACAAATGATGATGAGGTTACCAAAACGTGATAAGGAATGCTATATCGTAGTGCGATAACGTTCGCTGTTTCTCGTCAAAGAAATACGGTCCAATCATTGGTTCTTCATTGCGCAATTCACAGCAAACGTTAAGGTGGTTGGTCACCTTTTAGAAACACTCTATATTGTGCTTAATAATTACTTTATAATGTTCTTATGTATTCGGACATACTAATATGATGTGTTTGATCAGTTATTTTTGATTTTTTTCGAAATTTTGAATCTTTTTTTGTGTAGTATTTCTCCGATATTGTGTCCGCGTTTGCTGGAAATATATATATGCTAGTAGGTTGTAATTTACCACTTATAATCAGATGCACTATATCTGTGACAAGAATGTGACACTTTTTACATAGCTCAATTTTTTCAAAAAATAATTTGGCTGGGTGGATTACTGCTCATTATTTTTCAATTTTTTTGAAGTAAAATCACGTAATCATGAATCTTTTACCCAACCGCAAAATTTGATTGCGATACTCAAAACAGTGAGGGAGAAAAGACCGGAAAACTATTGAAAAATCCCTACTGACACGCCCCACACTGATCCTGCCCATTTCTCACACCTAGATGGTTATTCGTACGCGGTGTTGCCAAATCATTAGGGACATTGCACAGCCGCCTTCACTTAGCTTAGATATTAGAGACGGCCGTGGACATTGCTAACCGTGCTACCGACTGGCGGTAGGTACGGGTTGTCTGGTCATCATAAAAAAATTGCAAAGAGCCGTGCGGCGGGCGGCGGCGGCGGGCGGCGGCGGCGGCGGCGGCGTGGCGGTGTCTGTGGCGACTTTGTAACATGCCGCTACAATAAGGGGACTAAGAAAACGAAGTTTTTGTTCGCAAAAGGAGATAGGTTCCTGTATTTTAATTTTTAAATATATATGTATTTAGTTCTCTGAAGCCTGTCTTTCAGAGTGCATGTTCTTGGCTTAATCCCAGTATTTTTTATAATAGTTCTTGTTACCATTGTTACTACGTTATCCCTTTTGTTATTCGTCGTTATTGTTTTAAGCTGCTAATTTTGCAAATCGGTACATGGGCGGCGGAGTAATTCGCAAAAAACAAAAAAATCAAATATTCCTCAAGCTTCGTTTTTAGAGGTTTTTGGGTGTTCCTGATCATTTTCTACTTTTTTTTTTTTTTTGGTGGGGTCAGATTTGGGGTGGTTGGGGGGTTACAAATTTGAAAAATGTTGCATTCATAAAATACTGCCCACTGACTGTGAAGGAAGGCCTAGCGACATAAATAACTTTTGTAGGTCCATCCGAACATTGCCTTTTGCGTACGGTGCTTTTGCCCATTGCAGAAACCAAAGGACTTAGAATTTTTTCTGGTGTACCTAGGCATGGACGAGTATTGCTTCAGATCGTATTGTGTAACGAGGAAACTGTGGAATTTATTTTTATGAAGTCTTGACACAGTATCACTACCGTGGCGAGGATAGAAAATGCGTACGGTTTTTATAAATCGTGCCAGTCGCAGCGCAGAAATAATAAAAAAAAACAAAAAATATAAAAACAGCTCAAACTTTGTTTCTAAGCGTTTTAGAGGTTCCTGATAATTTTCTACGTTTTTTTTGGGGTGGGAGAGTGATTGATTGGGGTCGTTTGGGGGTGAAGGGTTGGAAAACTGAAAAATTTGTTGTATTCATAATAGACTGTTTAGTGACATGTGAAGGAAGACCTAGCGAGATAAATCACCTTTTTTGGCATTGCCCTACCTTAAATTTCTGAAATGCGATTTCAGCTTTTGAAAACGTTTAGAATATTCTCAGGCCACTGTTCAGATTTTTCATTTCTTTTTCTATCTGTTCATATTTGAGTGCTGAAAGCTTGAATTTTTTGGCACCTCAGTTGTTGATAATCTATTATTACTATAAGAACGGCGGAGCCACGACGACGTGTCATCACTATGAATCTCAACTCATTCCATCTACTTTTTACTTCCCACACCGATAGGTGAGGGGAGTATTGTGATCGCGAAAATTTTCGATTTTGAGATAATCCACTTTTTGGGCGTTTCATGATGTCTACATAACGAAAATCTACGTCACTCATTTCCGTCGGTCTGTCTGTCTGTCTGTCGGTCTGTCGGTCTGTCGGTCTGTCGGTCTGTCGGTCTGTCGGTCTGTCGGTCTGTCGGTCTGTCGGTCTGTCGGTCTGTCGGTCTGTCGGTCTGTCGGTCTGTCGGTCTGTCGGTCTGTCGGTCTGTCGGTCTGTCGGTCTGTCGGTCTGTCGGTCTGTCGGTCTGTCGGTCTGTCGGTCTGTCGGTCTGTCGGTCTGTCGGTCTGTCGGTCTGTCGGTCTGTCGGTCTGTCGGTCTGTCGGTCTGTCGGTCTGTCGGTCTGTCGGTCTGTCGGTCTGTCGGTCTGTCGGTCTGTCGGTCTGTCGGTCTGTCGGTCTGTCGGTCTGTCGGTCTGTCGGTCTGTCGGTCTGTCGGTCTGTCGGTCTGTCGGTCTGTCGGTCTGTCGGTCTGTCGGTCTGTCGGTCTGTCGGTCGGTCTGTCGGTCTGTCGGTCTGTCGGTCTGTCGGTCTGTCGGTCTATCGGTCTGTCGGTCTGTCGGTCTGTCGGTCTGTCGGTCTGTCGGTCTGTCGGTCTGTCGGTCTGTCGGTCTGTCGGTCTGTCGGTCTGTCTGTCTGTCGGTCTGTCGGTCTGTCGGTCTGTCGGTCTGTCGGTCTGTCGGTCTGTCGGTCTGTCGGTCTGTCGGTCTGTCGGTCTGTCGGTCTGTCGGTCTGTCGGTCTGTCGGTCTGTCGGTCTGTCTGTCTGTCGCGTTTTTCTACCCTCGTAATCTCAGTAAGCGCTGCATGGATTGTGATGAAATTTGGGCAGCGTTATGCTGTGGGGTTGTAGTAGGTAATGTTCCTATAATTTTGAAAATCGTTATCCAGGGGGCGGAGTAATTAGCAAAAAATGAAAAATTTCAAATATGCCTCAAACTTCGTTTTTAGGCGTTTTAGCGGTTCCTGATCATTTTCTACTTTTTCTTGGGTGGGGGTGAATTTGGGGTGGTTGGGGGGTGGGGTTGTAATACTGAAAAATTTGTTGTATTCGTAATGGGCTGTCCGTTGATATGTGAATGAAAAACCTAGCGGCATGATACACTTTTTAGGTCCATCCGAACGTTGCATGATTATTATAAAGACCACGGGACTTAGAATTTGTGATGTATACATACGAGTATTCTTTTAGATCGTTCGATATCGCGTAACGCGAAAACTGTTCAATTGATTTCAATGAAATTTTGACATAGTATTACTCCCAAGGTGAGGATGGAAAACGCGTATATTTTGGAAAAATCGGATCAGTGGCGGCGCGGCAATAATAGAAAAACTAAAAATATGAAAACAGCCTAAACTTTGTTTTTAGGCGTTTTAGGGGTTTCTGATCATTTTCCACGTTTTTTTGGATGAAGGGTGAAATTGGGGTGATTGGGGGGTGGGGTTGTAAAACTGAAAAATTTGTTGTATTCACCATGGGCTAGTGGCCTGTGGAAGAAGGATCCAGCAGCATAATGTACTATGTTGTCCTAGTTCGTATAGAGATGCAAGAAACTATTCACGAGAGTTGCTGTGTTGCATGTTCTTTCTTAGGGCGGGCCGGCGATAATTTGGTTGCAGGGAGGATAAGATATATAGATATATAGATATAATATCACCGTTATGTGTGGGAAGTACTAAGTCAATCAACTTGACTCCATTTTTTTACCTAGCTGCGTACATTTTGGACAGCTAGCATTTGCATTTTGTAAATTTCTGAAAATACTATTTAAAATGTTTAAAAAAAATGTTGTAATATACATATATCAGTCGTCTAAATGCAAAACCCGACAAGTCACAAATTTTTCAAAATAGAGTTTTATATACCATTTTGTTCATTATTTGAAGCGCTACCATTTTCTATATTTTTCGCTTACAAAACCCGATAGGAGACATGAGATATTTGGCTAAGAAAACTAGACTTAGGTGCAAACACCGACAAGTCCAAGCGGTGTTTTATTTCAAACACCGACATGTCCACAGGAGCCAATACGTACAACGGGAGCAAGTCACATGTCGATCGCACGAGGTATTCTGACCGTTGTGCGTTTTTGTTTTATCCAGTCGCTGAAAATACGTTGTGGTGAATTCATGTGTTTTTCAGTTTACTGAGAGAAGAGATTAATTTATGCTGTATTGATAAATTATTGATAAAAATAACCACGTTTTTTGAAAAATGCTTTGGATGCGGATTTTGGAGAGCCTACTTCAACAGAAGCTAGGTCCACATTAATGCAGAGGATCGAAGCTAATTGTGAAAATGCATTTGCTAGTTCTGAAGAATTTTGTTTGTCAGAAAATTTAGATTTTGACGTTTAAACCTTGTAAACCTTGAAATGTATCATTTGTAATATCTAGCTTTATGTCTATAGTTCCTGTCGTTGAGCACAGTGTTTGATTAGATTCCTTTATATTCAGTAAAATAATCCAAATTGATAAGTGTTTCACTTATTTTGATCCGATCCACAAAAATAGCAGTCAAAACACGACATGTCGCAGTTTCTAACATGCAAAACCCGACGTGTCCAAATTTGAAAGTCAGATTTTAGAAAAACCATATGTCCTAGATTTTGGGCGTTAGGACTTAACATCCTAAAACATCGTATATTATAATACTCTCGATTTCGTATTATTTTCGCTCATAATAAGACTTTGATCTGACAGACTTTGAAATGACAGGAACAGGAAGATATTTGGGCATGTTTTCTGATGATAATACCATTCTTATACAGAAACCATTCGTTACACCAGAGAGTTTGATATATTGCTGACGTCCTATAATTATAACGATCGCTTTTTCAACGAGATTATGTACTAATTTTTCATAGCATCCTATATTTATACTTTTGCACATACTCTGATAGTCCTTTTCAAATTGTAAAATTTTTCAAATGGTAATCGTTAATTGTACATAACCAATAAATAGCCGTATTTATATCAAATTCCAAACCTCCAGAAAGGACAGTACATTGAACCCATACCCTATAAATGGAATAACTCGTATAATTTTGCATTTATCAATAGTATAAAACTATACAAGAAATCATTTATCCAAAACAGACGTTACCCAAACCCTCCTTATAAGTTATACGTTATACCTAGCCAAATGGAAGATAGTATATGTATGTCGGTCAACACCTGTTTCTCCGACGTTTTTTCGGCGGCCGACACTCCGACAGAGCCTAGCGAATGACGCATATAATTTATGGGCCATAAAAAACTCGGCATTTCTTTTATGAGTGGGCTACAAACCCTTGGCAACGTTGCCGGGACAGCCATACTAGTTTTGGCGGTCTCTAGGTAGAAAAAGGAGGGGCTTCCTTATAATACTGTGCTGTGTACAGATGCTGCCATCTCGCGGATTTAGCTTTCTAGACAAAGTGACGAACCACGTTAATACGCCATCGATGAATAATTTCTTTTTATTTTATCTTCCGTGGACTTCTTAAGCATTTTTGCTAATCGCTGATGCCATCGGGGTAAAAATGGGCATCTACACTGAAAATGATCTTGTTTGCAGAATCGGCATCGTTTGCTCACGGATCGAATTAATGGCCTTTCGATAAAGGCTATAGACCTTAGAGTCAACTGAACTTTGTACGCATGCAGATGCAACTGTTTGTTGTGAATACGCTGAAGAATAGCTAATGTAGTATCCAATTCTTGTGGACTGCGACGAATAGAGGTTTATGGACTTTTTCTTTACTTCTTCTTCTTTACTCGAGGACTTCCCGATGATCTCCGTGATCTTGTTTCACTTCACCTACAGAACCACAACTTTTTTTTCTATTACTGTTTTTACAGTGAATGAATTAGGAACTTTGTGCCAACCGAATATTGGACGCGCCTTACGAATTTGAAAATAATGTTGAACAATCAAGACGCGTTCCTTTTTTGTATAGTGTTCCTTGTTTACTAACCTCCGTATGTGAACTTTCGATCTGGCACTTTATAATTACTCGTAATTATGTTTGTCAAACTAACACCGGCACCGTGTTACGGTATTCCAAGCAGAGATGCATGCGATTTTAGCTTGTGCCTTTCGTATTCACGAAATTCGGGGGCCTAGCAGGTGGATCATCATCTGCTCTTCTCCATCTTATGAGATGGAGAGGAATCACTAGATATCTCCGTCAAGCTAGACAACTTATTTTAGGACCTCCGGTCAAGGTGGGGCGAGTCTGTCTCACTGGACAGAAGCCGGCTAAGGTTACTTGTTATCCGGCAATAACATCTTCAAACGTCACTTGTATGTGATGGAGGTGGCAAGTGGTCCGACGTGTACACGCTGTGGCGAGGAGGAAGAAGCCTCGGCACTCCTTCTATGTCGCTGTGAAGCCCTTGGGTATCACAGGCAGACTATGCTCGGTTTAAGGGTTCTTGACCTTACTAGGGTAAGGAAAGGTGCCAAAGGGCTCGTTTGAAGACCTATGCACTGATGGTTCTGGTCACCAGAAGGCCTGTCTCCCTCTTTCATTTGTTCATTCAACACCTTGTCAAAGTATTCGAAGAAAATATGATGAGTTCGTAAAAACGCCAAGATCAAATAAAACGATCGAACGTTTGAGGGGATGGAACAGGAAGAGATGCATCATGTGTATTAAAAGAAGTTATGCCTTTCACGGGAGTACTAGTAATGGGTCAGTCAAACCGAAAGCATCGAAAAGTATGAGAATATCGATACTAAAAATAGTCAACGTGTGACGCTATTCAAAATTTAAGTTGTGCGACTACACATCACAAAGAAACGATTTATGTAGAAAATATATCTGAATTACGGTTAAAAAATCAAAACCATGTATTTCTTACGGGCTTAGCCCGTGTTCACATCGGACGCGCCTCGCTTGGAGCATCGCGCTTTGCTTAGCGCTACGCTATGCGCCCGATGTGAACGGCTGCATCTAAACGTATGGGTTGGTTTCCCCTCGCTTTCTAGGCGGGAAGCAAAGCGCGATGCTCCATGCGAGGCGCGTCCGATGTGAACGGGGGCTTAGTGTGTATGGCATAAATAGATCATAGTTGAAAGCCACAGCGCATGTAACCCGTCCAGCATGATTAACTCATAGTTCAGCCATGTAGCTTTCAGCCTTTCGATACTTTCCAATTTTTTGCGGTGGCTTGGCCTCATTGTTATCAAGCATAATCCTTATTTATGGGCAGTTATTGATTTTCCTCAGAACGAGAAAAACCGCAGCAAGCACAGACTGCGGCCTGCAAGTTTAATAATAGTCCTACGATCGATGGGTGTATTCGTTAGGAAACACAAAAGGTCGCCTTTCGTAAAATATGGACGTGTTTAAAAAATTGCAGGAGGAATATGCGAACTGTTATTAAATGGGGCAATACTTCTCTGATAGGGAAACAACTATACCGATCTTGGCCAAGCGGTGAAGTAAGAAATACAGTACTGCGGCTGCTAAGGAAAATGCACGCAAGGGGTAGTTTACAAACGTAGTCCTTAAACTGGCCTACGTTCAGAGGTCTGATATACATATACCACCAGACAGACCATTCTAGATCCTGGACACCCTAGGAACAAAAGTACAGCTCTACAACTATAGCTCTTGTGCACTAGTCTAGAGTAAAAAATGCATGTTATTAGAATGGTTCTTTGGATTGTGCTGGAACAAAACTCCCCTATCGTTTCAAGAAACAACCATGAACCGCACACTTATTCCTTCTCGCCTGTGTCAAAAAATGTGTTGGCCTATGAACCGCGTTACACCAATAAGCAAGTTACATCTCCTCTATTTTCTCAGCTCATGTAAACAATTATGATAGATTAAATGCAGGTGGATGTGGATACCCCGTCAGGCAAAAAACATGATGGAAGCATGGTGTATATGACATAAATAGCTTATAGATAAAAGCCACAACATGTAACCCGTCCAGCATGATTAATTCATAATTCGTCCATGTAGCTTTCAGCCTTTCGATACTTTCCAATTTTTTGCGGTCGCTTGGCGTCATTGTAATCAAGCATAATCCTTATTTATGGGCAGTTATTGATTTTCCTTAGAACGAGAACAACCGCAGCAAGCACATACTGCGGCCTGCAAGTTTGATAATAGTCCTACGATCGATGGGTGTATTCGTTAGGAAACATAAAAGGTCGCCTTTCGTAAAAGATTGCAGGAGGAATATACGAACTGCTATTAAATGGGTCAATCCTTCTCTGATAAGCAATCAACTGTACTGATCTTGAACAAGCAGTGGAGTAAGAAACACTGTACCGCGGCTACTAATGAAAAAGTATGCCTGGGGTAGTTTACAAACGTAGTCCTCAAAAGCCAACATTCACAGGTCTGATATATACCATTCCAGGTCCCGGATACACTGGGAACAAAACTGCGGACGTATCGGTCGGTTCTTGATGTACGAAGAATGACCTTGAGATGAAATGCAGAAGTGTCGGGGGTGCATCTGATAGGCTGTACGAGCAGTGAAAGTACTCAAGAAAGAGCAGCTGGCTCTGTAGAAATATCGGTAAAAAAGAGAAAACTCACTAACTGCACGATGGCGACAAAGGGGCTGAGGGTAGCTCGTCAAGCCGGTTTCACCGATTAGTCTTTCTCTAAACTGTGTTGAGTATGAATAGTGTAGTAGGGATAGTATATGTAAGCAATACACGAGGGCAGGCCTTATCTGGGCGTTATGCAACGCAAGGACGTTAGATGGTGAGCAGTACTTTCTGGCTCAGCTTCTTTCCAGCAACTAATCAAACGTGTTTTGCCTGGGCACTTCTTGTTTACTAACATCTGGCATGGGTACTACGTGAAGACAATAATATGAACTGAATGCATGGTGCCATTTAAAGAGCTTGAAATAAGTTAAGGGTTCGACAGCCATCGAAAGCTTCCACCCTATTTTAAACATCTTAGGTGTTCCTGATCCTTTTCGATTTCTTTCTCTGAGGGGAAGAATTTGTGGTGGTGGCAGGGTAGAAAGATGGTCTCCGATTTTTTTTGCATCTACAAGGGACTTTCGTGTACCATAAAAAAATGGAGGCTGACTTGATATTCCTATAAACTGAGTCTTTGAAACTAAAATAAAAGGGTTGAGGTTGGGAGAGGATAAGAGTTTGGTTAGTCAGCCATTTTTTTTAATAATTACTGCTCTTTTAAGGACGTTCGTTTGCTATATTAAACGAATACTATTCTTTTATTAAAATTATTCATGACCTTATAAAAGTTGCAAAGTCCTCTTGCAATTATTTATAAATTATTTTTATAAATAAGGTACTTGATACAAGTAAGACCTAAGCTCAAATAAGTGCAAAAAAGTCGTTTAAAATATATTTACATCAGAAATACTTCAAACTCACATATACGGCAGCTCCATGACTCTGAAAACAGTGCGCGAGAGGCTGGGTGGCACTCACAACGTCAGTCGTTTGTCAAGGATAGGCGTTTTCTTTGCGCGTTATTAAATTGTTGTCATTTGTATCGAATTTTAATAAGTTATTATTTGAGGTAATGTACGTGGATCGCAAAAAGGTAACTGTGGCTATAAATCCTAATTTTTAGAATATGCGAATGAAGTACTGCTTATAACATTTATGATGTATAATGTACTAAATGAGGCCTACGTTTCAATATGCCATATTTCTGACCCTAGGAATTTTGCTGTTGCTAATGTTTTAATTCTATTATGCTTATTTACAGCTTGATCATCTGTATCTCTCCCCCAAGACTAAAACGGGCTACGTGATTCAAAAAAAGCTTGAGAGCGGCAGTAATGTGCGTTGTGGGTGACTGTTAGCTTAACAAAGCATCTGCGCAATATGGCGTTCCCAGAACAGCAGTTAGAAATCATCTAAACAAGTAGAAACGAATTTACTTGAGTAAATTCAAACGGCGCTCTCACAGTGAAACCGGAAGCGATACTTAAAAAACCGGATTTTTCCGAGCTACTTTTTTGATGCTGATTCCGAATCTGTATCTAGTTTTTCTCTAGCACCTATAGTTTTGGCAATCTTTTGTATCCGGACCAACAGGCAGAGGCTCTGCATGCTCTCTTCAGTGAGAGCTAAAAGTGCTATTTTACATAAGAGCTTAGGAAGAAACGGTACCGTGATACTGTCTTGCATGTAAACAGGAGAGGACTGCAAATATGAAAAATGCGTGGAGTGTTATCAGTGCTACCACAAGGATCGCGTCGATTTGAAGAAAAGTAATTTAAACGTATTTGTATCTCCTGATTGTCAGGAAAATTAATTTTAGAGTTACCTCTACAAGTCATTACCTTGTTTAATTGAGACCTATCAAAATGTATTTCCGTTTTTCAGTATTTAGAAATGTTTTTTTTGAGATATGTTAATTTGCTAATATTTGTTTGTATGGATAAGTTTTTTTATATTATTCTTTATTTGTTGTTGATACGTGATCCCAAGTCTGACTAGGAATTTAAGCAAAATAACTTAGAAAGTTGTTCAAAGGTCTCACAGAAACACTTGACAAAAGGCTCACAAATACCTATTTTTTTGGTAGCTAATACTCTAATAACAATATTCCTATAATTTAAGTATATATAAGTTTTGTTTACTCATTCTGTTCTTAAAAGGCTTCAAAAGGCCTAAGGCTAAGGTTCCTGAATTACCAATCTTTAAGTGATTTTTGGTAAACCATTATACATTTACTAAGGTAATTAGAATTTATAAAATAAAGAATAATTCTATGCTCTTATTTATCACCATATTCGAATAATTTATCAAGATATGAGTGTTTAAAATTCGGTAAACCTTATTTGCATAAGTTACCTTACTAAAAATTTTCCAGTAGTAGTTTCCAAAGGATCAAATTAAATTTCTAAGGCGTCAATTGTAAATTAAATTAGTCAGGTGAATTTTCCAAAACATCAAATATAGCTTCAAGTAGTCAGTTTCAAATTCTAATGCGTCAATTTTAGTTTCAAATAACCAATTGAATCTTCAAGCTATCCGTTGTAGTTTCTAAGGTGTCAATTCGATAATCTAACCTGCCTCAGGTCCGTATCGGCCAAAATAAATACCGTACGGTAAAATGCGAGGTAAAATGGGTAGTTGTGACGGCTTCGGTTGTTCTTACATAAAGCAAAAGCATACAACCAAACTATTTTGCAATTCGCACTCCAATAGTGATTTTTCAAGTCGGACATACACATGCATAATCTCAATGCCACGTAAAGACATGGGGAATTATTTGCGATCAGACGTTCTCTATCTCTAATTATTTTATTCCGTAGGTATCTCCTGAATACACGTTGAAAAAAAATGACGCAAGTCGAACATACACAGTAATCTTATTGTAATAAAGCGAATACATTACATAACAAAATTCGTTATAAGCACATGTTATTTTGCTTTGTAGTGTATTAGAAAAAGTGGATGTCTTTTTAAAACATGCGTGACTTTTTGGGCACGATGGCGTAACCGGAGTGCACGAAATCGAGCGTGAAGTGATCTAAAAAGCAGTTATCCACGAGTACTTTACGCTATTTTTTTATTGGAGTACACTTTGAAATCATAAATAACAATACAAGTATGTAGTATGGTCCTACAAAGTTGAGAACAGAGTGCTGAATAGGTGTAGCCAGATGAGAGACCTTGGTGTTATTTTTGATAGTGATTTGTCGTTTACTGACCATATAAGTGATATGACGTCATCTGCTAATAAGATGTTGGGTTTTATTATACAAAACACCAGAGATTTTTCCAATTTATACGTATTGAGCCTATTATATTTTTCATATGTTCGATCAAAATTAGAAAATTGTTCCCTGGTATCCTGGTGCTGAGCCGTACTCCATTGGTTCTAGCTTGGTCTTCCCAAAGAGCTGTTGTCTCTTGTGATCTAGCGCTTCGCACGGAGCACATGTAGGGCTGACTCGGTTCCTCTTCCACATAATCTGCAGTTGTGGTCTCCATTGTAGAGTCCCATTTTATTCAGGTGTTCCTTTAGGCTACAATGTCCTGTGAGGAGACCCGTCGTTATTCGGAGCTGATTTCTACTCAAGGAGAGCAGTGTTTCAGCTATCTTCTTGCATGGAGCTTTAATGAATGTTTTTCCATGAACACATCCTGGCAACAAGTTCCACTGCTCCTTGTGCTGATGTTTCACCCATTCTCCCACCTGGTGTCTGATTGTGCTTTTAGGCACCCCCAGGGCGGGTTCTGCTCCAATGTATAGGGCAGAAAAGCCTAGTCTTGCTAGCTCGTCCGCTCTTTCATTGCCTCTTATACCTGAGTGTCCAGGCACCCACTCCAAAGTTACTTTGTTGTGTTCTGCCAGTCTTCCCAGTTCCTGTAAGCATTCCCAGACCAGAGCAGACGTAACTTTGGGCGCTTCTAGTGCCCTAAGTGTAGCCTGACTGTCTGTAAGTATTGCGATCCTCTTGTTTCTATAGGATCGTTCATTATTGATCCTTGCACATTGCAGGATGGCGTACACCTCTGACTGAAATACCGAGGCGCATTTTCCTAGCGGAATGCTCTGTCTAGTTCCTCTTCCAAAGATTCCCGCTCCTGTGCCTTGCTCGGTCTTTGATCCATCTGTGTACCAGACTATTTCCCGATGCAGGTTGTTTACTTCACAGAGTTCGCGATCTCTTATTATAGTTTCGAATTTCTTGTTGAAGATGTATTTCGGAGTTATGTGGTCCTTTCTAGCATCCATTATGGTGTGCCCCACATATTCTGCGATTTGGTTGTGTCCAAGATCCTTGTAAATTCCTCTTGGTAGGGTTTGTAGTCTAGAGTAGCCCATTCTCGCCTCGCCCATTATTACAATTTGGTCCAGGATGGTCTCTAAGACTGCAGTGGGTGCGCTTTTCATTGCCCCTGTTATGGAAAGACAAGCAAGTCTTTGCACCTTGCTTAGTTCTGCTATAGCAGCTCGCTGTTTCATCTTTGGCCACCAGACCAAAGACGCATATGCATGGGTCTCACCACCATTGTGTATGTGCAATGCACCATGGCTGGACTTAGACCCCATGTCTTACTATGCGAGCGCCTCGATAGCACTAATGCCATCTCGGCTCTTCTTTTGACTCTTTTGAGCTGAGGGTTCCAGGTTAGCTTAGAGTCTAGTACTACTCCTAAGTATTTAACCTCCCCTGACAGCTGTATTTGGCTACCCAGAAGTTGTAGAGGTCCTAGTCCCTCGACTTTTTTCCTTCTGGTGAAGGCAATTATGGACGTTTTGGAGGGGCTGACGTTCAGTCCCTCCTTATGGGTCCAGCTTGTAACAGCATTTAGAGCCCTTTGCAATTTGTCTCTAACCGTGCTGTTGAATTTTCCTTGCTCTAGAATTACCAGATCGTCCGCATATCCTAGAGTCCTGTGTCCATCCTTGTCTAGAAGACTGATTAGCTCGTCAACAACGAGGTTCCAGAGTAATGGCGATAGTACGCCGCCTTGAGGGCATCCCCTCGTGACCCGAGCCATCATAGTCTCTTCCATGACAGTTGTGTATACCAGTCTCCCTTTTAGCATGCAGTCAATCCACCTGCATATAGTGTCTTCGAGGCCTATCCTCCTCGAGGCTCTGGAGATGGAGTTTAGGGCCTTATTGTCAAAGGCTCCTTGTATATCTAAGAAGGTGCAGAGTAGCACCTCTTTGTTTTCCAGTGCATATTTAGCCGCCTGTACTAGCTGATGTAGCGCTGTTTCTGTTGATTTTCCTGCTATGCATGCATACTGGTCTAAATGTAGTGGTCTGTCAACCAGAACATTATCCCTAATATGTCTGTCTAGCAGTTTTTCTAAGGTCTTCAGTACGAAGGACATCAGACTTATTGGTCGAAGTGACTTTGCATCTCCTTGTCCAATTCTTCCAGGTTTGGGTACAAATATCACCTTTATGAGTCTCCATGGTTTCGGCACATGACCTAGCGCTAAGCTGGCTCTTAAAATTGTGCTGAGTCTTCTTACAAGGAGGTCTGAGGCCTCCTGCAGAAGAACCGGATATATGCGGTCTGGTCCTGGAGATTTGTATGGGTCAAAAGAATTTATGGCCCATTTTGTTTTCTCCAGATCAACCACGGATTTCGCTAGCCTCCAATCATCCCTCCCCGCCCTCCGTAGAGGGTCAAGTGGTTCTGTCATGTAGTCCTCAGGTTTTAAATCCGTTATTGTTGACTCTGGAAAGTGTACCTTAAGCAGCTCTTTGAGTGTTTCTTCTGCGGTTGTTGTAAATACACCAGTATCTGTTCTTAGTGTATTTATTGAGCTGTGCGGTTCCCTCGAGAGTATTCTTTGAAGCCTGGCACATTCCGAAGTGTTCCCTGGTATGGTATCCTATCTACAATATACATATAAATACTATGGAAAGAATACAAAGAAAATTTTTAAAATTTCTATCATTCAAATCGTCAGGAGAATATCCGGCAAGGGCATGTGATTATTCTATACTTTTAAATGAATTTGGTTATATATCGTTGAATAGTAGGAGAGTTATAAGTAGCTTAAATTTCCTCCATGATGTTTTGCATAATGGTGTAGTATGTGAGTTCATCCTGAGTAAAATTAATTTTCATATACCTGCACGCACTTTGAGACACCAGATAACATTTTACTGTGATCCAGCCCGTACAAATATTTCAAAAAAATCACCTATCAGTGTTATGTGTGGGAATTTCAACTTATTAAGCGAATCTAGTGATATCAATTATTCATCTAAATCTGAAATAAAACAACAATTTCTTTCTCTCACACATAATATCTGATCAGACCACTGAAGCGTTTTTTTTTTCTTTTTTTTTCCTTTTAGCATAACTTGAACATAACTTGAGATATCATGTAACATTGTGTGTATGCCTGATGTACTTGTGTTTAATTGAATAACTTTAGTATATAATGTTGTATGTATGTATGCCTAATGTACTTTGTCATTGATTGAACTATTTCCTGTAATAAGGTGAATTCACCTGTCGGAATAAAAGCTATCTATCTAATACAAAAGATGAAAATGAGTAGGTACCAATACTGCAAAAAAGGCTACATTTGCAATGTGGTATTAACAAATGATATCATAGGTAAATGTATTAATATTACAATACACAGGTCGGGATCGATTCTTAAGCTAGACGACTTTTTTTTCTAACTACGCGGGATAAATTTGCTGCCACTCATTCATTTTTGCCGCGATGTTGGGTGGCTGATTGGAGATAAATTTCTTTTTTCTAAGCCTGTGCAAGAAGTGAGCATTTATTGTACTATACAGTATGCCAAAAGTTCAACTTTTTTGCAGTACAGAGTTCAAAAATTAAGAAGTTTACTTAAAAAAAAGCCGTCAAGGACACTTGACAACTGATATGTATGAAGTTATCTTTGTCCAACTATTGGGCAAAATCGGATTTGAAGAATTATTATAGGTAAGAGATAATAGGAGCGCAAGACTCGTAGTTGTCTAATAAAATTCAATTTAAAAAATACCTTTCATTCGATCGTAAAAAAATATGTACAACTTCTCCAAAAAGCTTATAAATCACTTTTTTGACAACAAAATTGGAAAAAGAGTAAATATGGCCTGGGGTAGAACCCGATCATTTTTGGTGGGCGGCAAGAGCTCCGCCATTGAAGTATTATGGCAAATTATCTGTTAGTTGGGCACTTTATCACTAAAGCTTGTGATTTGATTTCCAATATTCAAAAACATTTATTTATTTTGAATGTCGATCGTAGTAAAAATGTTGTGTGCAACATATGCAAAAGGTATATAAATCTGTATTTGTTGCTTTCAGCACGGTTTCTTCGGGCATCGTACAACAAATATACACTTTTTGCAGTATGTGGTTACACATATAACTACCTACGTATTTGTAGACGCTCGGGAGTGGTATAATACAATAAAATAAGGTGCTACACTACTATAGTGTTACGGTTGGCGCTCGAGGAAGCAAACTTGGATTATACGTGCTGGGGTTGCAGTACTTATGTATGTAATGACTACAATATCTATGAAAACAGTATGGATACTGAATATAGATACCAATCTAGAAACGATCCCTTGTAATTTACAAGTGAATATTTGAAGATTCAAATGAGACTTTAGAAATTTAAATTGACCCTTTGGAATTTACAGATGCCTATAGGAAATTCTATTTGATGCTTTTGGATACGCAAATCATCATTTGAAGCTACAGTTATTGACCTATCTGAATTCTATCTGAATTTTAAATTGACTATTTCAATTCACATTTGACGCTTTGGATTATTGAACTGACTACTTGAAACTACAAATGACCTATTGTAAAATTAACCTGATTGTTTTGAATTATCATTTGACGCTTGACGCTTTGCAAATGACTGCTGAAAAGATTGTAAGGTACTTTGAATTTATTTGTTCGTATATAATTTGGGGAAAGTTTTCTTAGAGCAATTTCAATCTGTATTCTGTATGGGAAGGAAATTTTAATTAAGATTATTTATTTGAGATGAGGCTTGGAAATTTATTTTTAGACTGATATGCCAAGATCACAGCACTTGGGCCCCATTAGGCCTCTTGTCCATCCATCTCTCAGAACTGAGTGTTCAGCCATCCTAACCTGGTAAATAAATGTGGTGATGCAGCTCAACGAGGTTCCCCTTGATCCCGCCATGGAGGACCAGCGTTCCCCTAAAATGGATTCTCGCATTGATAACACAGCTCGGCAATCGCACAGCAAGTGCTCAACAGTCTCATCCTACTATTCGTACCTCCTGCACAGAGATGTATCCAGTGGCGGCTCGCATTTTAGTTCACTATGAGGCTACCTTTAGAATAATAACAAACATATAAAATTTTAAAACTTACCAATGATTTTACGTGATCTGATAGGAAGTATTGCTGTTGTAGTTAGTAGTTTGCACCATAGTAGCCCAGTGCAATTAACTTTTCCGGTTTATTATTTAATAATGAATCTAATTCGGTTTTTATACACTTTATGTTAACCTTCAGCAGTCTCAACTCTTAAAAAGTACCAAAATCGTTCAATTATGCTGCCTTTATGGAAATATCTAAACACCACTACCATTTAACAATGATTTGAAATGTCACTGGATTCGTCACACTGTACTGCTAAAAAATCTGCATTGTCGATTTGTTTTCGAATTTCTAACGTTCTGTCTAATATTTATTTTTCTATTCTTTCCCTTCAAACACAGTAGTATTTCTTAAATGCTCTTTTAATATAGAATCCAGTTCGGTCAAGTCCAATATCAATTAGTTCTAGAAAAACGCCAATATTTTCGAAGCTGTCTTTTTCGTCTCGGACCCTTAAGCTATTTCTAGTTTACCGCAAAATTTGATACAACTTCTAAGTCTTCTTTAACATACCTGTTCTTATCTACTTGCTTGTAGTGCTTTTATAATGTTTTGCCAGTAAGCTGAATCCAACTGAGTAGCGATATTAGAAATCGATTTCGGGGGGCCCAATTGAAAAATTTTTCATACGTTATAATATTGGCGTATTATAATCCTAACTTCAGCCTCTTCCAGACGTCAAAACTGAATGCGTGGCTGGGCCCGGGCCCCCCCTTATATACGCCACTGGATATTAGTAGTACCCAGATAAGCTAGCTCCGTCGAACGCTTCACGTGCTTCGCAGCGGAGTAGAATAATAAACATGGAAAGCAAAACCATGCATTCCCTTGTCTTGGAAATCGTCTTGTGTAAGAACTTTTTAAAGTTTTATCTGCTTGGGTTAAACTTATACGGGAGTCGGTCTACCCAGAGGTTTAATACGGCTTTTCTAGCCAAAGAAAGCCTCGCGAAATTAGTTTTTGAAATAAAAGTATAAATATATACAGGGTGAGTTTTTAGTACCGGCTCGGTCGATAACACCACAACTATAGAAGGTAGCGAAAAATGTACGAGGGCTGCTCTATATCGGCTTTAATATGCAGCCGGCATATAGAATCCGCGCTTCTCTGGTGGCTCAAAGAGGACGCGCCGTGGCGTTCCACCAAGAAGTATGCTGCTGTTCTGGCAGCGACTTCCTTTGGTTGCCTTTACCTTCGGGTACCAGATGGCGCACCGGCAGAATTCTTTCTGTCTGCTCTCACATAGCGAAAAATGTTTTATATAAAAGTTGTAGCCACGGATATGCTCCTTGCTCAGAAAATATTTAGATTTATACAGGGTGATCGATAACTACGTGGTGATACAAACATGCATTTTTTTAAATGAGACACCCTATGTATTATCCTATATTCAAATTCTACTAATGATTTCCTTTCTTCCAATGTAGGGTATTGTTACATTATATAGCATATTTCAAAAGTTATGACAATTTCTATATCCAAATCGCTGTCAAATGAACGCACTGTATATCAAAAAATGATGAATCAAAAATATTTTTTTTACACGGGTGGATTAAAAATATCATCTACGTATACAGGGTGATGTCGAATGCAAAATCTAGATTTTCTCTCATTTTTTAAATGTAACCCCCAATATTTTATTATGCCAAAGTATTGCTTTTAATATGCTCTTTCGTCTTTGTATAGCACTTATTATAGGTGCGCTCATTAGTTTCTGAGATATTTCGATTTCTCTACAAATTTTAAATATACCTCTTATTTGTTTACTAAAATTTATTTATTTTGAGGAAATACTATCAAATTTTATTTTTGCTTAACAAACAACTAAAATATAAGGCCATAATAGTACTTGATCAAGTCAAAATACTGAATTAGCGACATAACATGTGTCAAGTGTGCCGAGGAAACAATTTAATAGACGTCATGCATAATTATCAAGCAGTTGTATCAGGTGGGCTATGAAATATTAACGACGCAATCCGAATAAAACGATTGTTCAATCTTTCAAACGCATGACTAAAACTCATGACTCCGTCCTGGATATTGCTGTTTATAGTTGATATATTCTAGAGGCAAGTAGGCAATTTCTCAAAGATTCTCCTAAATACCCTCAATGGAAAAATTAATTTTTTAAGCTCGTTTTTCACACAGTACGCAATTATTGAGCAGGTTATGAAAACCGTCAGTTTTTCAAGGCATACCTGATAAATCTGATAATAAATCTGATGCTTGATAATTATGCATCACGCCTACAAGATTGTTTCCTTAGCACACTTGACTTTATTATCTCGATGATTCAGGGTTTTGACTTCATCAAATACTATCATGACCTTATAATTTAGTTGTTCGTTAAATAAAAAACAAATTCGATGGTATTTTCTCAAAATAACTAAATTTCAGTACACAAATAGAAATTATATTTTAAATTTACCGAAAAATCGAAATATCTCGGAAACTGATGGATGTAGGTACAAAAAGTGCTATACAAAGATGAAAGAAAATATTAAAAGCAATTCTTTGGTATAATAAAATATTGGGGGTTATACAGGGTTATTCACGTTATTCGACACGGAGCATTATGACTAAAGCATTTGATAAAAGGGTGTCCCAAAAACACGAAATGTGTCAAAGTTATGTTTTTTTAAATGGAACACACCTTATATTACTGCATATTCAGATTCCTTGGTGAATTCTAGTGTGACTTTATGTATCATACATGGAACCTAAAGCAAACCGTTTAGGTGTAAATCACCATTTTCGGTATAAGTAGATATCAGGAAAAAATTGAATATCGCAGAGATTATAAAATATGGAAGGCTGTGACTTTGCCGTATTACTAAACATAAAATGCGTCAGCTTTGATGAGACTGTCAAATTTAAATTACGTTTATGCTTGGAGAAATCGGTCGATGAATTAAGGAAACTTCGATCAGCGATAGCTTGATTCTTTCAAATGGGAATGCCTAATTTTTTTATACGGTTAAACGTAGAATTTGATAAGCTTTCTAATGATATAAGGTTGTGAATATCAATCTCTGGTAATTTTCATTTAATTTTAAATTTTCAAACAAATCGGCGATTTTCAATTTTCCTACCTATAAGCAACGTAGCAGGCCATGAAATATAAACAAAAACCTGTTCAGGTACAAGAAAATAACTGGCTGAAAAATACACACTAGCTAGACTAAAGGGACAAGATTATAAAAATTGCCTACAACAAATAAACTCTCCCAGAAACAACTGCGATAACACCTCTAAGGCCATAGAGAAGCTGGAGTATGGCAGTAATAGATTTTTTTACAGTCTACTGGCTACCGCAATTTACTAGAGATTAAAAATTTCGAACACAATTAAAAACCCTGATATGAAACAGAAACAACCAGCGACTGTTGCTCCAGCACGCAATTATCAATCATATGTAATGGTGTAAAAAAGTACTAATTTGCGTCGAAGTCGATACCTCTGACTGGAGCCCTTCTATTTTTCAATATCTATTAGTAGTATTGCAAAAAAGGAATACTGACAAATCAGATTTAAATTTTCTGCCACTTAATTATGCTTTATAATTTGAACAAATTTTAATTCATTCTTCATTTTCTGCGACCTTGCTAACAGGTACTGAAGAATTTTTAGAACTCCAGTCAGAGGTACTTTTGACTTGAGTTCGGACAGAATTGCATACTTTTTTATATCATTAAATGTGAAATTTTATTATGAAAATAATAAACTGCTTACAACATCCTCTAGTAGTTTTTATTTTATTTCAAAATTTTTAATGGTTTTGGAAATTGCCAATCTCTAGTACATTGCAGTAGCTAGTAGGCCGTGAAAAAATCCATTTATGCCACACTCCAGCTTCTCTTTGACCAAAGATATGTTACCGCCGTTGTTTCTGGTTAGACTTTGTTTGTTGTGAGTAATTTTTATAATATTGTCCCTTTAGTCTAGTTCGTGTGAATTTTTCAGCTAAGTTGGTTGTTTTCTTCTACCTGAACAGGTTTTTGTTTATATTTCATGGCCTGCTACGTTGCTTATAGGTAGGCAAATTGAAAAACGCCGATTTGTTGGAAAATTTAAAATTAAACCAGAAATACCAGAGATTGATATTGACAACCTTATATCATTAGAAAGGTTATCAAGTTCTACATTTAACCGTATAAAAAAATTAGGCATTCCTATTAAAAAAACTCAAGTTATCGCTGATCGAAGTTTCCTTCATTTATCCGCCGATTTCTCAAAGCATAAACGTAATTTCAATTTGACAGTCTCATCAAAGCCGACGCATTTTATGCTTAGTAATACCGCAAAGTCACAGCCTTCTAAATCTTATAATTTTTGCGATATTCAAAGTTTTCCTGGTATCTTCTTATACCGAAAATGGTGATTTACACCTAAACGGTTCGCCTTAAGTCCCATGTATGATACATAAAGTCACAATAGAATTCATCAGGGAATCTGAATATGCAATAATATATAACTTTGATACATATCTTGCTTTTGGGACACCCTGTATAACATGAAAATATTTTTAAAATGTAGCCTTTATGGGTCTCTATCCATCCCAAATTATTATGTTCTTTTTCATCAACTACTTTACCCATAATGCTCCGTGTCGAATAACGTGAACAACCCTGTATTTGAAAAAAAAAAGAGAAAATCCGGATTTTGCACTCTACATCACCTTGTATAAGACTATGCGTCGCGGGCTTTTTTTGTAACCGATTTTAAAACTAGATAATATTTTTTATCCATTCGTGTAAAAAAAAATGATTTTTGATTGATCAGTTTTTGATATACAGTGCGTTCATTTGACAGCGATTCGGATATAGAAACAGTCATAACTTTTGAAATACCCTGTATAATGTAACAATACCCTATATCGGAAGAACGTAAATCATTAGTAGAATTTGAATATAGAATAGGGTGTCTCATTTAAAAAAATGCATGTTTGCATCACCACGTAGTTATGGATCACCCTGTTTAAGTCAAAATATTTTCTCAGCAAGGAGCATGTCCGTGGCTACAACTTTTATATACAACTTTTTTTGCTATCATCTACAGTAGTGGAGTTATCGACCGAGCCGGTACTGAAAACTCACCCTGTATAAATATATAAAAATAATCCCTCACAAGAAGCAGACTGCCGCTACCCGCTAGACTGATGTGTCCAGGGCGACAATGTTCATAACCTTTTCCGTATCTGGCAGGGCGAACTGGCGAGTAGATCCGACCGAGCCGTCGGCGTCGTTCATCCTGACGTAGTTAAATAATGTAATAGGCTAATTTTAATTTTTTGATTTTATATTTGCAAAACTTTTTGTATGATTTCTTTTGGCCTATAATCCTTACAGACAAGCCGCCACTGGGTGTATCACTTAACTTCATGTTGTAGTGTGCTCTCTTAGCTGATAGTGTCCAGTAATAGACCAGTCGCCATTCGGAGGTGTTGCCTGGGCACTGACAGGTAGTATTTAACTACCTCCTCCTGAGGGTAACTTCGTTCATTCTAACCTTACCGAGTTCTAATAGCAAGGCTGGTTACACTTTGTGCATCTTCTGCTGTATTCATTTAAACCTGTTTTATATCTTGCATTGAAAGAAATGCTACTATTTAGTTTTTGTTCATCTTCGTATTGTTTGCCGACCCGCCGGGATGCTTATGTATTTATTGTTTTGTTCGAAATATTTACCTTTCCAAGGAAAAAATTTACGATCATATCCAGACAGTAAATACTCTTCTTATTATCCAGAACTACAGCATGTTTTAAAGCTGTCACACAGCCAGGGTGGGCACCAACAGTATCACATTTTACATACCTTGGACCACCTCCTGCAATGCATATTATATCTCTTTAAAAGTTTTCCTGTTGTAAGTGGTTTTCACTCGATTTGCTTGTCGACTTCATGAGTCAGTTTAAAAATTCGTTATGGTCTAACCAGTCAAACATTTTTGCATGCAATAATAAAGGAGACTTGCTGGCTATTAGGAAGTTAACTTAAATGACATTGAAATTAAAAAGTCAATTTCTTCTGGAACAGGAGCACCTGCAGCCCTATTTGATATTCCGTGTAGGAAGATATTTATCCCTGACTGCGGTAACTCCCCATCTTTCTGTCCGTTTGCTTTTTGCAAATGGATATTCGTTTACTACCAGTCGTTTCGCAGTCTCGCGAAATGTAATAACATCCATTTGCTGCAGCAGACGAAAACGTTGGTTTGTGTTTCAGCAGTGATACGCTTCTTTCTAAAATAAATACCCCGGTATATGAACCTGATTTATTTTCCCTTCTTTCACAGCATGGGCTTTCAAAATAACAAAGTTGCTCTTCCTTTGGTTAGGAAAATACACTGACATGTTCACTTAAGTACATTTAATTCGGGTCTAAGTGCAGCTGCGTAGACGAGTTTCCAATAACAATACTAATAACAGGACTAATAATAATTTTGATATCGTGTTGGAATGTCTTTATACCTTGGAGTGGTGCAGCGTCATGTCCAGGAGGCAACGTGGTCAAAGAGTGTCGTCGCTCGGATCGATGTCTACTTCAATGCGGGATATAGATTGGATATTTGATTTGTAATTTATAGAAAGGTGAGGGGAGCATTGTGATCGCGAAAATTTTCGAATCTTACACAGTATTACTACCGTGGTGCGAATGGAAAACGTTTAATCGCATCAGTGGGGGCGCAAGAATAAAAAAACTGAAAATATAAAAACGGCTCAAACTTTTTTTTTAAGCGTTATAGAAATTTCTTATCATTTCCTAGCTTTTTCTGGGTGGGGGTGAAAGTGAGGTGGTTGGTGGATGGGGGGTTGTAAGACTGAAACATTTGTTGTGTATTCATAATAATAGGCTGTCCACTAACCTGTGAAAGAAAGGTCTAGTGTCATAATTAGAGGTTAAACGACTTACATGTAAGGAAGTTCAATCCTCAATCATACGAAAGAGCCGCGTCCGAAGAGATCACACTGTAGTATATGCTTCGGTTCTCGTTTTCGACATGTTTAAAGAAAAAGTATTTCCACCTCCCCATTATCCCATTGTGCCTCATTATGTTTCTACTCAGATCGTCCACTTTGGGCTTGGGGAGGGCAGGTGTGATCTCTTCGGACGGGGCACTCTCGTATAATTGAGGATTGAACTTCCTTACAGGTAAGTCGTTTAACCTCTAATTATACATCGAGAGCCCCGTCCTCCCTCGACGAGATCACCCTGTAGATGTCTAAAGATGGTTTTACGATCTGAGTGTAATTCTAATTAAAGAGGAAACACAAGTCTAGACTTTATTAAACCTTGAAGTTTTTGATTAAAAATTCAGTAATCTTTTATTTAATTTTTTTTATTAATGTACACGTATGTGATGTGGAAACATGCCCTCAATAAGTCAAAAACTAACAAAGCTTCAGGCATTGATGCTATTTCTGTGGAAACGTTGAAATTCTTGGGTGATGACGGCATCTCATACTTTAATCAATGATTTTACATAATATTTATAAGAGTGTCTGGTCCTCCGGTGTTTGGCCAGATGAATGGTGCATATCAATTTTTGTTCCACTTCATAAAAAGGGATCTCCAACAAATCCAGACAATTATCGCGTACTTTCGTTAATCTCTCATGCAAGTAAGGTTTTACAATCTCGTTTGGAGGATTTTATTGATTGGCAAATTTATCAGGCGTAGGCAGGTTTCGTGAAAAGGCGCAGATCTTAAATTTAAGACAAAATATTGAAAATGCCAGAGAGAATTATTATCCAGTTTTCATCTGCTTTGTGGACTATTCTAAGGCGTTTAGTATCGTAAACTGGCCTGAACTGTGGGTAATCCTCATCTTTACGGGAGTTCCTTATCACCTAGTGTTTCTCATACAGCAACTCTACGAGTCTAATTCGGCTCGTGTAAGAATTGATGGTAACCTGTCTGGCCAAACTGCAACCAGAAAAGGAGTTCGTCAGGGATGTGTTTTTATCTCCGATATTATTTAACATTTACTCTGAATTTGTGATGAGACAGGTATTGGACAACTGGAATGGCGGTACAACTATTGGCGGAAGCAAAATATCCAACTTAAGATTTGCTGTTCCTGCAGATGAATGGTGCATATCAATTTTTGTTCCACTTCATAAAAAGGGATCTCCAACAAATCCAGACAATTATCGCGTACTTTCGTTAATCTCTCATGCAAGTAAGGTTTTACAATCTCGTTTGGAGGATTTTATTGATTGGCAAATTTATCAGGCGTAGGCAGGTTTCGTGAAAAGGCGCAGATCTTAAATTTAAGACAAAATATTGAAAATGCCAGAGAGAATTATTATCCAGTTTTCATCTGCTTTGTGGACTATTCTAAGGCGTTTAGTATCGTAAACTGGCCTGAACTGTGGGTAATCCTCATCTTTACGGGAGTTCCTTATCACCTAGTGTTTCTCATACAGCAACTCTACGAGTCTAATTCGGCTCGTGTAAGAATTGATGGTAACCTGTCTGGCCAAACTGCAACCAGAAAAGGAGTTCGTCAGGGATGTGTTTTTATCTCCGATATTATTTAACATTTACTCTGAATTTGTGATGAGACAGGTATTGGACAACTGGAATGGCGGTACAACTATTGGCGGAAGCAAAATATCCAACTTAAGATTTGCTGATGACACAACCCTTATTGCTGCCTCTCAGGAAGAACTAGTAGCCCTATTAAACATCTTAGAACAACACACTGCAGCGTATGGTCGTGGTATTAACTACAACAACACCAAGGTTATGATCGTATAGATAGAGGGCACGATAAACATCGAGCACTAAGGTCAGTAGGCCGTTGAGAAGTAGTTCAAAGTTTTGTGTATCTCGGTTCTTTGATCGACAATTCTGGTAGCTGTGAAAATGAGATTCGACGACGCATTCAACAGGCACGTGTGGCCATGACAAAGCTTACTAAAATATGGCGTGACCGTAATATCACTGAAGCTACCAAAATGTCGCTGGTTTAGCCTCTTGTGTTCTCCATATTTTTGTATGCCTCGGAAACTTGGACCGTTAAAAAGGCAGATCGAGCTCGCATAGATGCTTTTGAAATGTGGACATGGAGGAGAATGCTGAGAGCTCCTTATACCGCCCATCGGACTAACGCTTCCATACTGGATGAGGTCGGTAATCCAAAGAGACTATCCTCCATTGTGTCGACGAGAATGCTTACATTCTTCGGACATACACACAGAAGCGAGAATATGGAGAAACTTGTAGTTCAGGGTCATGCCCCGAGTGGGCGGCGCCGTGGCCGCCCCCCTACACGCTGGGTGGATACGAAGGAACAGTTGCTGGATATGAGTGTCAAGAGCGCCACTAAACTGACAACAAATCGCGAACGATGGCGAGCTACAGTGCTCAAAACTATTGATAATATTCGTGTCGGCAATACTCTAGCTCCGAGTTAATGCATTCTACGAGTTCACAACACGCCTGTTAAGACATTGTGACTATGATGATGGTGTGATGTCTAAAAGTTTGGTTTAGTAGGTATCAAAACTTATCATCCATTTTTTATTATCAGCGATTTTGCAAAATCTAAATCATCAGGCATATGGTCTGTTATAAAATGTAACAAAAGCTTTTGGCCTGCGGTATGTCTAATGCTTTCAATGTTTAAGCCTTCCCTAAAGGCCGCGAAAGTGGCAGCGTGGCCCGTGCTCTATGCTTTAAATAAAGATATGTCCCATCCCCCACCGTTAAACCTTTTCGGATACAGTTTGTGGTGTGGCTGGGTGGTGATTTTTTTTTGGACGTAATTAAAAGCTGATCATTTCCCTTAATGTTCCGGCAAAGTCAACACGTTATTTTAGTGCGGATGCAGGATAAGGCTCTTCCACGAAGGATGAGGTTTCCTGTTAGGTAGAGATGATAGTGATTTATCGTTCAAAAAAGGATTCGATTTGCTATTTGTAGGCTTTTCAATACTGAAAACCAAGGTTACGTTTTCCATAACGCGACTGTGATTCCTTGCGCGTTCTTAGCTATTATTTTCTTTTTCAAACCCTCGGTAGAAGCGAGAAATGTGGGATAGCTTTGAAAAATATATTTTTATATACCTTGTTACCACAGTTGCTGGCACCAACAGCATGCAAATGTCTAAGTGGTTTGGGCAGTAGATGGACGGTTAGAGACTCTGATTCACAGCTTATGCATACACTGACCTTAATACAATTTGCGAACCTGAAGTAGAGTTGTTACCTTGTCAGAAGGGCATGTTACAACGTTGTTTTTGCTCAGCTTTGGTTTCATCAATAGTTATCACAACAAGATATAGCCAACGCGTCTTAACGGAAAATTGAGGATCGATGCCAAGAGACAAACACTGGACCATTTCTTGTTCTGATTTGGAAGCAAATAAATCGATTTGGATAGTACCAAGAACAATTCTTTTGAACAACTGTTTGATGAATGCTATATTCAGATTCTGTTGGCATTTACCTTGAAGCCATATCGGTACAGACGTTTTCTTGTGAAACACTGGATCTAGCTTAATGCAAGTTATTATTTTTAGAATATAAATTCATGACGGTAGTAGCACTAGTAATTTTGGTGTTCAAGCTTTTTAATGTCGGCCCACCTATATGAATGGCTGGACATACTAACACTAGGATGACTATGAACCTGGTAAAATCTCTAAGTTTCTTATTGATTTTCTAAGATTTTTCTGGCAGTACGGACATATTATTAGTATTCGTGCTAAATATTAATCCTAGAAACTTCACTTCTTGTGTAGGTTCTGACATTGTTTTTTATTTATTTTTTTAGAAAGAACCTTAGGGATGCAAGTAGTTGCATTGAAAATTATCATTAATATAGTAGTTTGATTTGTTTTTGTCAAAAAATTAAACATATTCTGGGTGAAGTACAAAAAAAAACCTTGGTGACCTTAAATGGTTCATGATAGGTTTGAAGATTTTCTTGGAAATGGAAGTCGCAATGGGCAACCCCAAAGGCATGAAAGTGAAATATGGAATATCTTCTAATTTAAAGTGTTGGCAGCTAAGAGAGATGTCAAGAGCCTTAAAAGGTTCAAGGTGAATCTGCTTTCCGTTGGTTTCTTTTTTTTAATTTCTTGACTATGGTTTTGCGTTTGCTGTTTCGTTCTCTTCCCCTAACAATTTTTTATGTTCAGGAGAAAAGTGTGTCTAAACCGCTAGATAAATGCAACAAGTGCTGCAAGTGCTGCTCTGGAAATAATTCAGGACCTTCCTAGTCTTCGGTTTAGGAAGCGATGCTGGCGGCGCCTCCGCTAGGCCAGCACTAAAGTTGCGGTACAACGGATTGACCTTCACGGGATGCAGCAGCTGTCTCTCTATTTTGTGTTCACATTAATAAGACAGAGATATATCTCTTGAATTCATAATGTAGAGGTGTTTCCTTAGCTGACATTGTCTACTAACAGCAAACATCACAATGCGGGGGTGTTACCAGGGCATGTGCAGATAGTACTTCCCTACTGTTGGCCTCTTTAGCTATTGTTTGAGCGTCTGAATCAGATTTTACTCATGATTGTAGAAACAGTTGACATTTTCGCCCCCATTTAGCTGCCGTTTGAGTGTTTCAATCAGATTTTACTCACGATTTTAGAAACGGTTGGTGTTTACCGCCCCATTTAAGCTGCTGATAAATAAAACAACATGAATATGGATTATATTGTATGACTTTGAATTAATTACCTCGAAATCATCGTTAAAGATTCGAGCATATATAATGCAGTGGAGATTAAAAGATAGTGTCCATATTAGTTTTGGATTCAAGTATTTTATATAAAAATACTTTTTTGTTACAAAAGTCTCTTTACTGCCAAAATAAATTGACGAATTTAAGTGAATATTCAACTCCTACACATTTCGTTTTGTATGTGGCTATAAAAGTCAATAATTTTTTTGTAATTATTTGACAGTAAAGTATATATCTATCTTTTAGCGTATAAAGCAAAAGTATCATTGCTTTACGCCTTTCACACCAATTCCAGACTGGAGTGATATAATTCAAATGAGTAAATCTAATGCCCGACATTCTATGTGTATGTGATTTTTCTTCTCCGAAGAGTTTCAATCCCTCGTACGATGTCCTCCACACTGAATTACTAGCATCGGCTAAAATTGTTAGTACACAGGTACGAGGGTTTCTAATAAACTAAGGCTCGATTTTATCAACATGCATATTCAAGGACTTTGACAAAGCTTTTCTATTGGATGTCATTTAGCAAAAGCTTTCTATTGGGTATTGAGGGCTAGGTTAATAAATGTCATCCAATAGTATTTTATCAATATTAAAAACAAAATGTCAAAGCTGGATGACACTTTTCATCATATCGTATATAAGCTTTGTAACAAAACTATTGTTGTAACAGGTGTACATTTGTTGCAACATAGGCGACGAATGAAGTTTGCAACTCGAGACGAAGTCAAAGATCGAAATAAATATCTTTTCGAATGGTTGAAATTAGATCACAAATCCCAGTAATAAAGTACCTAACCAAATACGTTTCGTTGAGGCGATGCGCTCCACAAGATACTGGGTGGCCTAGCGGTATAGTGTTCGAGGGTGGTATTGGTTCGAGACCCAGCCGTTGCAACTACTTTTTTTTATTTTTTTTTTAACCAAAATATTCATTGATATGATGTTTATTCATGCTACACACATTTTTTTGTACCACAGTCACATTTCAAAATTTTACCATAATATCAAAATAGTATTATTAGTTTATAATGGACATTACTTTTCTTTATATATGAAATGATTGACTAAATATATTTAGCTGTTTTAATAGTAGTTTAATGTTTGCAGCGTTTTAGACAATTGTCTCACTACCGAAACCAATATTGCTAATGATTTGGTCATCATATTCACTTGACAAACACGATGACTGAAGGTACGTTCTAAGAAAACCACCAAACAGTACAAAAGATGCAATAAAGATCACCTCGATAATTCTGATTATCATTATACAGGAAGTGTCCATAGACATAGATATGAAAGAATGCTTATAGAATGAATACTCCAATACAGAAATAGCAAGTAAGAACATCAAAATAGTGAAATATAGATATACGTACAGATAATATATAGAGCAATAATACAATCCCCAAAGCTATTCTACAGATTTTAAAATGTTTGTGTTTCGGTTCACTATTTTTGGCTGACTGGTACCACATCGACATAGGAGAGACTTATCACGCGCTTATAACCGCTAAATTTTGTTTTTGTGCCGGTAATGGCGGTAATAGAGGTTAGCAGAAGCATATCAGGCTTTCGGAAAGCCAAAGCTAATGCAAACGGGAAGGCCATTTTAGGTGAATGACAGCGAATATACAAGATTATTCACTAGAAGCTTTTACTATCTGATAATACAATCTCCATTACATTGTGCGAACCTTTTTGTATTGTTTATTTCCAACATAGTTTACAGAATAGCTGTTCTGCAAACTAACTACATACGTTTTATTGTCACTTGACCGTATGTGGCATTGTTATCCTATAATAGGTTGGTTAAAAATGCATAAGATAGTTAAATATGATTTTCGAATTTTTCATTAACTAGTCATTAATGGGACTCCTATACAGGGTGATATTGCTGAAAATTTGCAGGTAAATGTAGTGACGCATAATGCATCTGAAGACATTATGTTAGCTATTAATGTACTTCCGGTCTAACCGGAAGTACCGTCAACTTTTTTAATTCAAATGGGACACCCTGTATATTTTTGCAGATTTTAATACATCTTTTTTTCTGAATATGTCCATAGTAGGTTTAGTATTTGTTTCTGTAAAAATGGGAAAGATAAAGCTTTTTTATTTACTGAAACGTTCATTTTATTTGATGTGTTACAATAAGAAAATTTAAAACGAATTATCAAGGAATTATCTCAGACGTTCAAAATGCCCGCCGTTTACTTCCTGACAATATGCAAGTCTGTTGACAAATTGCTGATTTACCTTGTCGACTCAATTCACGTCAGGATCAGGAAGTCAGGAGGTAAATGGCCGGCATTTTAAACATATGAAGAAGCTTTATCTTTCCCGTTTTTACAGAAACCAATACCCAAACCACTATGGACGTATTCAGAAAAAAAAGATGTATTAAAGTCTGCAAAAATATACAGGGTGTCCCATTTAAATTAAAAAAGTTGACGGTACTTCCGGTTAAACCGGAAGTACATTAATAGCTAACATAATGTCCTCGGATGCACTATACGTCGCTACATTTGCGTGCAAATTTTCAGTAATATCATTCTTTCCGTTACAAAGTTATTTGCTTGGTTCCATTCTTTATCCCAACCCTGTATATCTAGGTGTGAAGTTGATTTTTAGGAACATTATCCATCTAATACTCATACGCAGTACCTCAATAACAATGCCTCTTCATAGCTCTTTCGTATTTACAAGGTCATTCGCATGCAATGTTTGCATTTTGTACAACAATGTTGATAAATGACTTGAAAGCATGCCTGTTTATGGTTTTAGGGAATATAATAAAGTCATTCTCCTCCAAACCGGACAAAGTAGCTTTCAATCGGAATGGCTGTTGCAAATAAGAAACTGTTTATATTTTGGTACACCACATAATTAACGGTTTAATTTAGCTGTTGCTTTTCCAACAACAAAATTTGTAAGCACCCACCGGTTAAGTGTAAGGGTAGCTGCATCTGAGCATTGCTTTTGAGCTGCTGACTTGACCACGACTAATTTTGCCTACCTATAGTGACTCATCAAATAATTATTTCACCCACCCATCACTAGATCGAATTACCACCAGCTTCAATTAGTACCCTACCAAACTTAAGATACAAAAGATTGAATGGCTCAACATCTAAACAGTGACTTGTGGTTCACCCAATCTGGCAATGTTCGGATGGACTTAATAAAGTGCATTATGTCGCTAAGTCCTTCTTTCACAGGTCAACTGAAGACCTACTATAAATACAAAAACCTTTTCAGGTTTGCAACCCCCAACCCACCAACCATCTCAATTTCACCGTCACCCAAGGAGAAGTAGAAAATGGTCAGGAACCCCTAAAACGCGTAAAAATCATAAGTAAAGTCAGATTTTACAATCATGAATAAAATGTGACTGAGACACACAAATAGCAGCTAAATGAGGCCCACCAGTTTCTACAATAATGAGTAAAATCTGATTGAGACACACAAACAGCAGATAAAGGGGGCTCACTACCTTATACAATCATTAGTGAAATCTGATTGAGACACTCAAACAACAGCTAAAGAGAGCCCACCAGTATTTTTAATCATCAAAATCTAATTAAGGCACTCAAAAAGCAGCACCTAAACGTCACCAGATTTTACAATTATGAGTAAAATCTGATTGAGACACTGGAGCACCAGGCAAATTGGGTCGTAAACGCCACCAGTTTCCACAATCATGAGTGAAATCTGATTGAGAAATTATCGAAAATGGCCAGCAGAAAATTATGGGAACATGAGAAATATCTTGTTTCAATTTCCTTTGAAGGAGGGAAAAAAGTATTTGCCCCAGCAGTGAAGTAATTACTTAATCAACATGAGTGACATCTGGTTAAGAACCTCTATTCATCACGTTACGTGGTGAAATCTCGTTCACGCACGTTTAAGACAAACCAGATATATTTTTCTTTAGACCATGATTTTATCTCCTTTCAGTTGAAAGTGATTCAGTAAGTCATAGTTACTATCTCTTTTCAGTTTTGCAACCGCCCACCCACCAACCACCTCAATTTCACCCTCACCCAAGAAGAATGAGAAAATGATCAGGAAATCCTAAAACGACTAAAAATGAAGTTTGAGCTGTTTTTGTACTTAATTTTTTTTTTGTTTTTGCTAACTGCACCGTCCTCCATGCACCGATTTCCAAACTTATAGCGGCATTATTCACTGCGACCCCGCACCATATCGTTACCCAAAAAAAACGTCAACGTCATTAACAAACAGGCAGACAGACCGACGGAAATGAGTGTCGTGGATTTTCGTTAGACATTATAAAACGCCCATAAAACGTATTATCTCAAAAACGATTAATTTCGAGATGACAATACCCCCTCGCCTATCGATGTGGGGAGTAAGATAATAATAAAGTGGTGCTTATCAAAATTGGTCTAAATGAATTAATTTAATCGAAAGTAGGAAAAGTACAAGCAATATGAGGTGAACGTATTTCCTACAGTTGCTATACGATAAAGTATATAACTATATTATACAGGGTTGGGCTAAAGTATGGAACCAAGCAAATATCTTTGAAACGGAAAGGGCGATATTGCTGAACATTTGCAGGTAGATGTAGTGACATATAATGCATCCGAATACAGTATGTTAGCTATTAATGTACTTCCGGTCTAACCGGAAGTGCCGTCAACTTTTTTAATTTAAATGGGACACCCTGTATATTTTTGCAGATTTTAATACACCTTTTTTTTCCGAATACATCCATAGTGGGTTTGGTATTAGCTTCTGTAAAAATAGGAAAGATAAAGGTTTTTTATTTATTGAAACATTTTATTTGATGTGCTACAATAAGAAAATAAGAAAATGTTAAATGAATTATCTCAGATGTTCAAAATGCCCGCCGTTTACTTCCTGACAATATGCAAGCCTGTTGACAAATTGCTGAGTTACCTTTTCCAAGATGTCTCTACGAATCAATTCACATTCAGTTATTATTCTTTGTCTCAACTCCTGCAAAGTGGTTGGGCGGCAAACGTAAACACGTGATTTGAGGTAACCCCAAAGAGAAAAGTCTAAGGGACTGAGGTCGGGAGAACGAGCAGGCCACTCTATGAATCCTCCACGTCCAATCCATCGATTATGAAAAGTAGCATCCAACAGACCCCTAACTCGTCTATCATAGTGAGGAGGCGCACCATCTTGTTGGAACCATAAACTGCCCATTGTTTTGGAGTGCTGGAATGATGTAATTATTCAGTAGGTCCAAGTATTTGTCCCCGTTTAAGTTTCCGTCTATGAAAAATGGGCCTATAAGTCTGTTTCCTCCAATTCCCATCCAAACATTCAACTTTTGTGAGTGCTGGCTATGGGCCTCATGGATCCAATGAGGATTCTCATTGGACCAATACCTTGAATTATGCCGATTGACTGTTCCATTTAAACAGAAAGTTGCCTCGTCAGAAAATACCACATTAGTTGCAAAATTCTCGTCATCATTACAAATTTCTAAAATTCTTTCACAAAAATCTAGCCGTCGGTCAAAATCATCATCTGACAATTCTTGGACCAAATGTACCTTATATGGATGGTACTTTTCTCTTTTCAATATTCTCCCCACGAAACGACGACTTACGCTTGGTTTAGTGCTAAGGTTGTGGTAGAAGTGTTAGGTGATTCCTCTACCTCAATGACGATGTTTTGTCTCACAAATTCGTTCGTGGCGGTCTGCGGTCTTCCCATTTTAGGTAAATTTTTAATATTCCCGGTTACATTGAAACGTTTTAGTGTTTTAGTCACCGTCGAACGTGTTATAGGAACCCTGTCGGGATGTAAATCATTGAAAAGTTGACACACTTCTTTGTGAGCTCTCACGTGATCGCCAGAACCGATCATCATTAAGACTTCAATTTGTTCCCTTTCACTTAAAAACTCCATATCAACCGTGCTAGTACTGCCATTAATCGAATAACTTTGACACTTTGTCAACAATCGTCTACCAGATTTGGGTTGGGATAAAGTAATAAATTTGTCATGAGACTTGACAATATTGACAGTATTGTCAGAACGTCAGGAGGTAAGTGGCCGGCATCTGGAATGATAAAGAAGCCTTATCTTTCCCGTTTTTACAGAAACTAATACCAAACCCACTATGGACGTATTCGGAAAAAAAAGATGTATTAAAATCTGCAAAAATATACAGGGTGTCCCATTTAAATTAAAAAAGTTGACGGCACTTCCGGTTAGACCGGAAGCACATTAATAGCTAACATACTGTATTCGGATGCATTATATGTCACTACATCTACCTGCAAATTTTCAGCAATATCGCCCTTTTCGTTTCAAAGATATTTGCTTGGTTCCATACTTTAGCCCAACCCTGTATATGTTAAAAACAAAAAAGTGCAGCTCGGGCTCCGACACACCGAGCTGCTCTTCCATTACCCAATGACTACTCCTCACACCGTGAGGTGAGCAATCACTGGGTCCGCGAATCGTGCGCCCTAAGTAGACGAAGGGACCCAAGGATGACTGCCTTCTGCATTCTGGCGGCTAAGATGTGCGCCGCCGCACGGCACACCGGTATTTTGCGCAGTGCAGAGAGCAGCGTATTCCTCATTCCACCTAGGGATCCAATGACCATAACCAGCAGACTTACAGTGTAGTCTGGCCAGAGCCTGCGAAGTTGTCCGAGCAACTCCTGATATTTGGTCCGCTTTTCCTCCTCCTTAGAGACGATGTTCGCTTCGGCAGGCGCCGAAAACTCAATAACGAACATCGTCTTCTGTTGGTGGTCGAGAAGGACTATGTCCGGCTTGTTTGCCTGTACAAGCTCGAGCGTGGGGAACGAGTAGTTCCAGTAAATCCGGCATCTCTCGTTCTCCACAACGGACTCTATATCCCCTGGAGCGTATGGCAGCACCGGTGTCTCATCGATACCGTATGAGTGCCTTAAATGATAGTAGAGCACTCGTAGAGCCGCGTTGTGCCGATGGACGTAAGCCGTCCCAGCGTACGTCTTACACGCCGACACGAGATGCATAAGCGTCTCTGGCGCCTGCCGGCAAGCTCTACAATGGGTGTCGGGTACATCTACACCCATAACCCTTTTACGGTATACCAAGGTGTTGAAGACACCGTCTTGGCAAGCCATTATAAAGCCCTTAGTCTCCGACTTCAACCCACTAGACCTTAGGAAAGAGAAGGTCAACTGCTCAGATAAGCCATGCTCTTCTAGATGTTTGTAGAAGATTCCATGCATTGGCTTATCTTTATGAAGTCTTAAGAGGAAGTCGACTTCGGCAGTTTTAATGTGGGCTTTTAATTCTGCGGGAGCAAGTTCCGTAATGGACTGCTGACACCTCCGCTTGAAGTCGAGTGTGAGGCTGAGCTCCTCGGCTGCTCGTTTCGCTGCGCTAAAAAGAAAGGCTCCTTTTCCTGCATTCTCGTGCTCTCGCACGAAGCGGATCAGGGGATCGGTGCTGTTCGTTACATAGCAGGCAGTGGCCAGTACTACTCTGTTGTGCAGACGCTCCAAACTCAATAGTCCACGCCCTCCCAGGTGTCGCGGGAGGTATATTCGCTGGACAGAGGACTTAGGATGCAGGCTTCTCTCCATATTCATCCTTTTGCGGGTCTTCGTGTCGATTTCCTTCAGCTCGTTTACTTTCCAGTGTATATAGCGCCAAAGGTGTATAATAACAATGGGACCGCAAGCATGTTTGTGGCAGCGACTTTGTTCTTGCCGGACAGTTCTGACGACCAGATCTGCCGGAGTCGGTGCAAATACTTGGGGCGGAGACACTCTTTAACCAATGCTGCCTCTTGGACATGACGCTGCGCCACTCCAAGGTAGGTATAAGTATCTCCGGCATGCAGTTGTCGCAAGATGCTCCCATCAACGAGCTGTTCCTCATCTCCACTATCTCCGCTTCGTCCTTTCTTGAGATGAGCCAATGCACATTTGTCTGTCCCGAACTCCATTCCGATAGCATGACTGTACTCCTGCACCACCCTCAGCGATTGTTGTAGTTCGCGTTGGCCGGAGGCATAAAGTTTTAGGTCATCCATATAAAACAGATGGGTGACCTTGTGCCTCCGGTTATTGGGCGTGCCACAGCTGTATCCTTTAGTGTTTCTCAGCGCTATGGACACAGGCAAAAGTGAGATGCACAAGAGCAAGGGACTCAAGGAGTCTCCTTGGAAGACACCTCTTTTCAATGACACCAACTCTGTCTGAACCCGAGTTTCACCTGATGTTATGGTAAACCGGGTCTTCCAGAGTGGCATCAGTTGTTTGATGCACCCCACTATCTGATTATCCACCGAAAGACATTCCAACAGCCGCACAATGAGGTCATGAGACGTGCTGTCGAATGCCTTGCGATAGTCAATCCAGGCCATAGAAAGGTTTCGCTTGTACTGCACAGAGTCCTGCGTGACACATCGGTCAATCAACAGGTTCTCCTTGCAGCCAGCTACTCCTTTCTTTGACCCTCTCTGTTCATACACGTCGAGAAATACAGGATTCACAGCTTGAAGGATACGCATGTACAAGATTCTGGTAAAGAGCTTGTAACACGCGTTCAGACATGTTATTGGCCTGTAGTTTTTGGGATCAGACAAATCTCCGGTCTTCGGGAGAAGCACGGTTCGACCCTCGACAAACCAAGCCGGAATTGGCTGCTCCTGATTTAGCCACGAGTTAAAAACTCTAGCTAAATGCTGGTGGCAACTGGGGAATTTTGTCCACCAGTAGGTGTTTACGCCATCCGGGCCAGGAGCTGCGAAATTCTTTGCGCCTCGTAAGGCGTCAAGAATTTCTTCCGTGTTTATCGGGTGACGCAGTACATTCAAGTTAGGAGTCCTCCTACAAACGGACTCCTACTGCGCCAAGGCCGGAGTGTCTGCTGAGAGAGGTTTGGGTTGTTCGTAAATGTCCCTCCGAAAGGCCTCCACGCGATCAGCAGTTGGCGGCTGCTCTATGGCTGGAGGCGGGTGTTGGACAAGGCGAGAAGGTCTTTCGTAGAACATTCTGTTCTGCTCCAGACCTCTCGCCCGCGCCACCAACGATCGCGTAGCAACGATTAGCATCCGTATCCTGTCAAGACAGTGTTGCTTGACAACAACCAGTACCGCTTGACTGAGTGTATGATGGTCGCGCCTCAACCCGTAGGCTATCTGGCGCACTCGGCGCGTAAATGGCTTCCCAGCCGCTCTATATTCCATCACACACTGGATACGGGATGCTTCCTGGCGAGCCAACTGGATTTTCGCTTCCATTTGGCGCACTCGTCTCTGTGCTCTCTCGACAGGAGAGTCTCTCACTCTCCCCTGTCTAACTAGCCTCAGAGCCGCAGCGTAAATTTCGCAATTAATGCTCCAAATGTCAGAGGCCTCCGATAGACGTTCACCAACAACCTCATCCTCTCTCTTTAAATCTGCCAGCTTCAAGGACCTTCCGTTGTAATGCAAGGCCCTTCGGTCCCTGAAATCCCCAGGTGAGACGACTTGGTCGATTTCCCTCCCAGCGGGCCTTACCGGTGAACTTTCAGCCTGGTTAACAGGCCTTCCGTCCGCCGAAGGGGCAGGCTGAGCTGGAGCACGAACATATCCCTGCCTCCGTAGGTACGATACATAATCTCGCAAATTCTGAGAGGTAAGCGTGCTATGCTCTGGGTGCATTTCACACCACCTCTCATACATGCGGGACATGTATCCCCTACGGCGCGGGCTACTGCTCTCGTAGCAGCTCAGTAGGTCATCCCTGAGCTCCGTCGTCCACCTAAAACGGTCCATGTCATTGCGGGGGTCGTCAACAGGGCAATTCGAAGCACCGCCACCTTGCCCAACGCCGGCTTCCGAAACCGGCTCGGTGTGGGTGCTTTCCTTCCGGGGTGGTCGAACCCGAAGATAGGGCCCGTCAGGTGGTTGGCCTTAGGGCCCCCAGACGACATTTCCGGAGACAGCCGTCCAAATTGCCTCCTGAGGATGCACCTGCGAAGGTTGCCGGCTGGATTACATCCTTGGGCTTCGGTATACCCTGCGGTGTCGCCACGCACCGGATAGCCTACGGATGTTGGGTGGCTTCCTGCGGGTGTATCATCAGCCGCCCCTAACATGGAGTCAGACGCTGTCGGAGTACCGCTCCTCACATGGAGATCCGTCGTGTCCTAATTGTTGAGGAATAGCCGATCCTCTGGATGCAGATGCTATTCCACCGTGCTAGTTTTGGTCCGCCCCGGGTATTTGATTTCCCCGGTACCACCCATATCTGGGAGGCGTTCCCCTATCCGCCACCTTGGGGAGGCGCCACTGAGGGGATCTAGCAACCCCTCGCGGCTATTATTATAAAATGTTTAAAACAAAAAAGTGCAGCCCGGGCTCCGACACACCGGGCTGCTGTTCCATTACCCAATGACTACTCCTCACACCGTGAGGTGAGCAATCACTGGGTCCGCGAATCGTGCGCCCTAAGTAGACGAAGGGACCCAAGGATGACTGCCTTCTGCATTCTGGCGGCTACGATGTGCGCCGCCGCACGGCACACCGGCATTTTGCGCAGTGCAGAGAGCAGCGTATTCCTCATTCCACCTAGGGATCCAATGACCATAACCAGCAGACTTACAGTGTAGTCTGGCCAGAGCCTGCGAAGTTGTCCGAGCAACTCCTGATATTTGGTCCGCTTTTCCTCCTCCTTAGAGACGATGTTCACCTCGGCAGGCGCCGAAAACTCAATAACGAACATCGTCTTCTGTTGGTGGTCGAGAAGGACTATGTCGGGCTTGTTTGCCTGTACAAGCTCGAGCGTGGGGAACGAGTAGTTCCAGTAAATCCGGCATCTCTCGTTCTCCACAACGGACTCTATATCCCCTGGAGCGTATGGCAGCACCGGTGTCTCATCGATACCGTATGAGTGCCTCAAATGATAGTAGAGCACTCGTAGAGCCGCATTGTGCCGATGGACGTAAGCCGTCCCAGCGTACGTCTTACACGCCGACAAGAGATGCATAAGCGTCTCTGGCGCCTGTCGGCAAGCTCTACAAAGGGTGTCGGGTACATCTACACCCATAACCCTTTTACGGTACACCAAGGTGTTGAAGACACCGTCTTGGCAAGCCATTATAAAGCCCTCAGACTCCGACTTCAACCCACTAGACCTTAGGAAAGAGAAGGTCAACTGCTCAGACAAGCCATGCTCTTCCAGATGTTTGTAGAAGATTCCATGCATTGGCTTATCTTTATGAAGTCTTAAAAGGAAGTCGACTTCGGCAGTTTTAAGGTGGGATTTTAATTCCGCGGGAGCAAGTTCCGTATAGGACTGCTGACACCTCCGCTTGAAGTCGAGTGTGAGGCTGAGCTCCTCGGCTGCTCGTTTCGCTGCGCTAAAAAGAAAGGCTCCTTTTCCCGCATTCTCGTGCTCTCGCACAAAGCGGATCAGGGGATCGGTGCTGTTCGTTACATAGCAGGCAGTGGCCAGTACTACTCTGTTGTGCAGACGCTCCAAACTCAATAGTCCACGCCCTCCCAGGTGTCGCGGGAGGTATGTTCGCGGGACAGAGGACTTAGGATGCAGGCTTCTCTCCATATTCATCCTTTTGCGGGTCTTCGTGTCGATTTCCTTCAGCTCGCTCACTTTCCAGTGTATAGCACCAAAGGTGTATAATAACAATGGGACCGCAAGCATGTTTGTGGCAGCGACTTTGTTCTTGCCGGACAGTTCTGACGACCAGATCTGCCGGAGTCGGTGCAAATACTTGCGGCGGAGACACTCTTTAACCAATGCTGCCTCTTGGACATGACGCTGCGCCACTCCAAGGTAGGTATAAGTATCTCCGGCATGAAGTTGTCGCAAGATGCTCCCATCAACGAGCTGTTCCTCATCTCCACTATCTCCGCTTCGTCCTTTCTTGAGATGAACCAATGCACATTTGTCTGTCCCGAACTCCATTCCGATAGCATGACTGTACTCCTGCACCACCCTCAGCGATTGTTGTAGTTCGCGTTGGCCGGAGGCATAAAGTTTTAGGTCAACCATATAAAACAGATGGGTGACCTTGTGCCTCCGGTTATTGGGCGTGCCACAGCTGTATCCTTTAGTATTTCTCAGCGCTATGGACAGAGGCAAAAGTGAGATGCAAAAGAGCAAGGGACTCAAGGAGTCTCCTTGGAAGACACCTCTTTTCAATGACACCAACTCTGTCTGAACCCGAGTTTCACCTGATGTTATGGTAAACCGGGTCTTCCAGAGTGGCATCAGTTGTTTGATGCATCCCACTATCTGATTATCCACCGAAAGACATTCCAACAGCCGCACAATGAGGTCATGAGACGTGCTGTCGAATGCCTTGCGATAGTCAATCCAGGCCATAGAAAGGTTTCGCTTGTACTGCACAGAGTCCTGCGTGACACATCGGTCAATCAACAGGTTCTCCTTGCAGCCAGCTACTCCTTTCTTTGACCCTCTCTGTTCATACACGTCGAGAAATACAGGATTCACAGCTTGAAGGATACGCATGTACAAGATTCTGGTAAAGAGCTTGTAACACGCGTTCAGACATGTTATTGGCCTGTAGTTTTTGGGATCAGACAAATCTCCGGTCTTCGGGAGAAGCACGGTTCGACCCTCGACAAACCAAGCCGGAATTGGCTGCTCCTGATTTAGCCACGAGTTAAAAACTCTAGCTAAATGCTGGTGGCAACTGGGGAATTTTGTCCACCAGTAGGTGTTTACGCCATCCGGGCCAGGAGCTGCGAAATTCTTTGCGCCTCGTAAGGCGTCAAGAATTTCTTCCGTGTTTATCGGGTGACGCAGTACATTCAAGTTAGGAGTCCTCCTACAAACGGACTCCTACTGCGCCAAGGCCGGAGTGTCTGCTGAGAGAGGTTTGGGTTGTTCGTAAATGTCCCTCCGAAAGGCCTCCACGCGATCAGCAGTTGGCGGCTGCTCTATGGCTGGAGGCGGGTGTTGGACAAGGCGAGAAGGTCTTTCGTAGAACATTCTGTTCTGCTCCAGACCTCTCGCCCGCGCCACCAACGATCGCGTAGCAACGATTAGCATCCGTATCCTGTCAAGACAGTGTTGCTTGACAACAACCAGTACCGCTTGACTGAGTGTATGATGGTCGCGCCTCAACCCGTAGGCTATCTGGCGCACTCGGCGCGTAAATGGCTTCCCAGCCGCTCTATATTCCATCACACACTGGATACGGGATGCTTCCTGGCGAGCCAACTGGATTTTCGCTTCCATTTGGCGCACTCGTCTCTGTGCTCTCTCGACAGGAGAGTCTCTCACTCTCCCCTGTCTAACTAGCCTCAGAGCCGCAGCGTAAATTTCGCAATTAATGCTCCAAATGTCAGAGGCCTCCGATAGACGTTCACCAACAACCTCATCCTCTCTCTTTAAATCTGCCAGCTTCAAGGACCTTCCGTTGTAATGCAAGGCCCTTCGGTCCCTGAAATCCCCAGGTGAGACGACTTGGTCGATTTCCCTCCCAGCGGGCCTTACCGGTGAACTTTCAGCCTGGTTAACAGGCCTTCCGTCCGCCGAAGGGGCAGGCTGAGCTGGAGCACGAACATATCCCTGCCTCCGTAGGTACGATACATAATCTCGCAAATTCTGAGAGGTAAGCGTGCTATGCTCTGGGTGCATTTCACACCACCTCTCATACATGCGGGACATGTATCCCCTACGGCGCGGGCTACTGCTCTCGTAGCAGCTCAGTAGGTCATCCCTGAGCTCCGTCGTCCACCTAAAACGGTCCATGTCATTGCGGGGGTCGTCAACAGGGCAATTCGAAGCACCGCCACCTTGCCCAACGCCGGCTTCCGAAACCGGCTCGGTGTGGGTGCTTTCCTTCCGGGGTGGTCGAACCCGAAGATAGGGCCCGTCAGGTGGTTGGCCTTAGGGCCCCCAGACGACATTTCCGGAGACAGCCGTCCAAATTGCCTCCTGAGGATGCACCTGCGAAGGTTGCCGGCTGGATTACATCCTTGGGCTTCGGTATACCCTGCGGTGTCGCCACGCACCGGATAGCCTACGGATGTTGGGTGGCTTCCTGCGGGTGTATCATCAGCCGCCCCTAACATGGAGTCAGACGCTGTCGGAGTACCGCTCCTCACATGGAGATCCGTCGTGTCCTAATTGTTGAGGAATAGCCGATCCTCTGGATGCAGATGCTATTCCACCGTGCTAGTTTTGGTCCGCCCCGGGTATTTGATTTCCCCGGTACCACCCATATCTGGGAGGCGTTCCCCTATCCGCCACCTTGGGGAGGCGCCACTGAGGGGATCTAGCAACCCCTCGCGGCTATTATTATAAAATGTTTAAAACAAAAAAGTGCAGCCCGGGCTCCGACACACCGGGCTGCTGTTCCATTACCCAATGACTACTCCTCACACCGTGAGGTGAGCAATCACTGGGTCCGCGAATCGTGCGCCCTAAGTAGACGAAGGGACCCAAGGATGACTGCCTTCTGCATTCTGGCGGCTACGATGTGCGCCGCCGCACGGCACACCGGCATTTTGCGCAGTGCAGAGAGCAGCGTATTCCTCATTCCACCTAGGGATCCAATGACCATAACCAGCAGACTTACAGTGTAGTCTGGCCAGAGCCTGCGAAGTTGTCCGAGCAACTCCTGATATTTGGTCCGCTTTTCCTCCTCCTTAGAGACGATGTTCACCTCGGCAGGCGCCGAAAACTCAATAACGAACATCGTCTTCTGTTGGTGGTCGAGAAGGACTATGTCGGGCTTGTTTGCCTGTACAAGCTCGAGCGTGGGGAACGAGTAGTTCCAGTAAATCCGGCATCTCTCGTTCTCCACAACGGACTCTATATCCCCTGGAGCGTATGGCAGCACCGGTGTCTCATCGATACCGTATGAGTGCCTCAAATGATAGTAGAGCACTCGTAGAGCCGCATTGTGCCGATGGACGTAAGCCGTCCCAGCGTACGTCTTACACGCCGACAAGAGATGCATAAGCGTCTCTGGCGCCTGTCGGCAAGCTCTACAAAGGGTGTCGGGTACATCTACACCCATAACCCTTTTACGGTACACCAAGGTGTTGAAGACACCGTCTTGGCAAGCCATTATAAAGCCCTCAGACTCCGACTTCAACCCACTAGACCTTAGGAAAGAGAAGGTCAACTGCTCAGACAAGCCATGCTCTTCCAGATGTTTGTAGAAGATTCCATGCATTGGCTTATCTTTATGAAGTCTTAAAAGGAAGTCGACTTCGGCAGTTTTAAGGTGGGATTTTAATTCCGCGGGAGCAAGTTCCGTATAGGACTGCTGACACCTCCGCTTGAAGTCGAGTGTGAGGCTGAGCTCCTCGGCTGCTCGTTTCGCTGCGCTAAAAAGAAAGGCTCCTTTTCCCGCATTCTCGTGCTCTCGCACAAAGCGGATCAGGGGATCGGTGCTGTTCGTTACATAGCAGGCAGTGGCCAGTACTACTCTGTTGTGCAGACGCTCCAAACTCAATAGTCCACGCCCTCCCAGGTGTCGCGGGAGGTATGTTCGCGGGACAGAGGACTTAGGATGCAGGCTTCTCTCCATATTCATCCTTTTGCGGGTCTTCGTGTCGATTTCCTTCAGCTCGCTCACTTTCCAGTGTATAGCACCAAAGGTGTATAATAACAATGGGACCGCAAGCATGTTTGTGGCAGCGACTTTGTTCTTGCCGGACAGTTCTGACGACCAGATCTGCCGGAGTCGGTGCAAATACTTGCGGCGGAGACACTCTTTAACCAATGCTGCCTCTTGGACATGACGCTGCGCCACTCCAAGGTAGGTATAAGTATCTCCGGCATGAAGTTGTCGCAAGATGCTCCCATCAACGAGCTGTTCCTCATCTCCACTATCTCCGCTTCGTCCTTTCTTGAGATGAACCAATGCACATTTGTCTGTCCCGAACTCCATTCCGATAGCATGACTGTACTCCTGCACCACCCTCAGCGATTGTTGTAGTTCGCGTTGGCCGGAGGCATAAAGTTTTAGGTCAACCATATAAAACAGATGGGTGACCTTGTGCCTCCGGTTATTGGGCGTGCCACAGCTGTATCCTTTAGTATTTCTCAGCGCTATGGACAGAGGCAAAAGTGAGATGCAAAAGAGCAAGGGACTCAAGGAGTCTCCTTGGAAGACACCTCTTTTCAATGACACCAACTCTGTCTGAACCCGAGTTTCACCTGATGTTATGGTAAACCGGGTCTTCCAGAGTGGCATCAGTTGTTTGATGCATCCCACTATCTGATTATCCACCGAAAGACATTCCAACAGCCGCACAATGAGGTCATGAGACGTGCTGTCGAATGCCTTGCGATAGTCAATCCAGGCCATAGAAAGGTTTTGCTTGTACTGCACAGAGTCCTGCGTGACACATCGGTCAATCAACAGGTTCTCCTTGCAGCCAGCTACTCCTTTCTTTGACCCTCTCTGTTCATACACGTCGAGAAATACATGATTCACAGCTTGAAGGATACGCATGTACAAGATTCTGGTGAAGAGCTTGTAACACGCGTTCAGACATGTTATTGGCCTGTAGTTTTTGGGATCAGACAAATCTCCGGTCTTCGGGAGAAGCACGGTTCGACCCTCGACAAACCAAGCCGGAATTGGCTGCTCCTGATTTAGCCACGAGTTAAAAACTCTAGCTAAATGCCGGTGGCAACTGGGGAATTTTTTCCACCAGTAGGTGTTTATGCCATCCGGGCCAGGAGCTGCGAAATTCTTTGCGCCTCGTAAGGCGTCAAGAATTTCTTCCGTGTTTATCGGGTGACGCAGTACATTCAAGTTAGGAGTCCTCCTACAGACGGACTCGAACTGCGCCAAGGCCGGAGTGTCTGCTGAGAGAGGTTTGGGCTGTTCGTAAATGTCCCTCCAAAAGGCCTCCACGCGATCAGCAGTTGGCGGCTGCTCTATGGCTGGAGGCGGCTGTTGGAAAAGGCGAGAAGGTCTTTCGTAGAACATTCTGTTCTGTTCCAGACCTCTCACCCGCGCCACCAACGATCGCTTAGCAGCGATTAGCATCCGTATCCTGTCAAGACAGTGTTGCTTGACAACAACCAGTACCGCTTGACTGAGTGTATGATGGTCGCGCCTCAACCCGTAGGCTATCTGGCGCACTCGGCGCGTAAATGGCTTCCCAGCCGCTCTATATTCCATCACACACTGGATACGGGATGCTTCCTGGCGAGCCAACTGGATTTTCGCTTCCATTTGGCGCACCCGTCTCTGTGCTCTCTCAACAGGAGAGTCTCTCACTCTCCCCTGTCTAGCTAGCCTCAGAGCCGCAGCGTAAATTTCGCAATTGATGCTCCAAATGTCAGAGGCCTCCGATAGACGTTCACCAACAACCTCATCCTCTCTCTTTAAATCTGCCAGCTTCAAGGACCTTCCGTTGTTATGCAAGGCCCTTCGGTCTCTGAAATCCCCAGATGAGACGACTTGGTCGATTTCCCTCTCAGCGGGCCTTACCGGCGAACTTTCAGCCTGGTTAACAGGCCTTCCGTCCGCCGAAGGGGCAGGCTGAGCTGGAGCACGAACATATCCCTGCCTCCGGAGGTACGATACATAATCTCGCAAATTCTGAGAGGTAAGCGTGCTATGCTCTGGGTGCATTTCACACCACCTCTCATACATGCGGGACATGTATCCCCTACGGCGCGGGCTACTGCTCTCATAGCAGCTCAGCAGGTCATCCTTGAGCTCCGTCGTCCACCTAAAACGGTCCATGTCATTGCGGGGGTCGTCATCAGGGCAAATCGAAGCACCGCCACCTTGCCCAACGCCGGCTTCCGAAACCGGCTCGGTGTGGGTGCTTTTCCTTCGAGGTGGTCGAACCCGAAGATAGGGCCCGTCAGGTGGTTAGCCTTAGGGCCCGCAGCCGACATTTCCGGAGGCAGCCGTCCAAATTGCCTCCAGAGGATGGACCTGTGAAGGTTGCCGGCCGACTTACATCCTTTGGCCTCGGTATACCCCTCGGTGTCGCCACGCACCGAATAGCCTGTTGATGTTGGGCGGCTTCCTGGGGGTTTATGAAAACAGCCGCTTCTAACATGAAGAACAGACGCTATCGGAGTACCGCTCCTCACATGGAGATCCGTCGTGTCCTATTAATTGTGGAATAGCCGATCCTCTGGATGCAGACGCTATTCCACTGTGCTAGTTTTGGTCCGCCCCAGGTATTTCATTTCCCCGGTACCACCCATATCTGGGAGGCGTTCCCCTATCCGCCACCTTGGGGAGGCGCCACTGAGAGGATCTAGCAACCCCTCGCGGGGTTGCGGGGGTATTATTATTATTACTATTATAAAGAGAGTTGAGCCAACAATGGCTATAAACACAGAAACTGTGAGAAAAAATGAAGTAAAGGTACGGTGTACAACATTAAGAGAAAAAAAAGAAACTTAAGAGCTAAGGGCCTTATCTAGGTTGTTCTTAAAACAGTTCACACTCCCGGAGTTCACTACATAGTCTGGCAAACTGTTCCAGTGTTCAAAAATTCTGTTTGACAGAAAATGCTGTCGCATGGTTGTCCTGAAGGCTTCTTTTTGCAGTTTGTAGTTATGTCCTCGAAGATTGTTAGTGCTCAGTTTGTAAAGATGGGACAGATCTATGCCAAAGAGACCACGAATGGCTCGGAACGTGATAATCAGGTCACCGCGACGGCGTCGGTCAGAAAATGAAGTGAGACCGAATATTCTGAGCCTCTCGCTATAGTCCGGGCGAGTTGCGCCATACGGGATACGAGTCGCTCTGCGTTGCAGAGATTCCAGGAGGTCTTGATCGCGAACAAGGATTGGACACCAAACTGGCCCAGCAAATTCCAACAGAGGTCTGACATATGTTTTATAGAGTAGGCCACACGTCGAGGTGTCGCAGCCATTAAACGACTTCTCTAGTAGGTAGATGAACCTTTTGGTTTTGGAGCATATGTGGTTCATATGGTCAGACCAAGTTAAAGTAGTGTTAATAATTACTCCAAAGTCGCAATGACTAGTGACAGCGGGAATCGTCTCATTAAGGAGCGAGAAACTCATCATTGGGTTGTTCTTACCAATATGTAGAACGCAGTATTTAGATGCGTTCATGGGTAGGTTCCAATCCCTTGACCAATTTGCGATACAGGTGAGGTCGTTTTGCAAAGATTGTGCACAGGTTAAAGGGTTGACAAAAAGTTTGGTATCGTCAGCATAACAGGAATAGGTCGAATTGAACACGCTAGAGAGGTCGCAAGTGTAGAGGATGAACAACATTGGTCCGAGGACAGAGCCCTGCGGCACACCACTAATGACAGGTCTTCTAGAGGAAGTACTATTGCCAACTTTAACAACAAAACCTCTGTTGGACAGAAAAGCCTCGATCCATCTCAAAAGGTTACCGCGAAATCCCAAGTGCTCCAGTTTTTTGACAAGCAGAACATGAGGTACTTTATCGAACGCTGCAGAGAAATCTAAGTAAACGACGTCAACGGGAATATTAGAGTCGAAAGACTTTGTCCAGCTATCGACGCACTGCAGAAGGTTAGTGATAATAGAACGTCCTGGTAGAAAACCATGCTGGTTAGGAGGGATAATATTATTATCAGCAGCGAAAGATAGCATGTTTCTCAGGATTATACGTTCAGCTATTTTGCAGGCGATGGAGACAAGACTAATCGGCCGGTAGTTTTTAACGTTGTATTTATCGCCCTTTTTGAATATGGGGGTCACACGTGCAGAGAGCCAGGATTGAGGGAGTGTATGAGACTGAAACGATGACGTGAAGATGAGAGTTAGCGGGACAGCGATAGATGAGGCACAGAATTTCAGTGTCGCAGCGGATATACCATCTTCGCCAGGAGAGGATGACGTCTTCAAGCTGCGCAGCAACTCCTCCACATCACCAGTTGTAAACACAATATCACATAAGGCGCTAGTTGTACGTGGCAGGTTCACATCATGAGGAGATGAAACTTGGCTGTTCGAGAAATTTTCATTGAAGGAATCTGCGAATAGGTTAGCTGCCACTGACGAACTGCTGCAAATCTCGCCACTTGCGTCTCTAATAATAGGTGAGGATACTTTGGAGTTGAGTGTATTCCTGAGGTATTTATATAGTTTCTTCCTATTTTTGGATGTAGCTAGTGATCGTTCGTAAGATGATCTAGCATGCCTCAATGCTTTTGAAACGTATAAAGAGAAGGAACGATGAAGATCGTAGTTAGCACGGCTATTGTGTCTTGTGTAGCGCTGCCAAAGTGATTTCTTACGACGTAATAAGCGGCGAATATTGTCATCAATCCAGGGTTTCGAGGGATTCCAGGTGATGGTTTTAACTGAGGAATATAGAAATGTCAAGGCGTCGAGTCGGCTTGAAAATATGTCCCACATACACTGAGTATCTTTGTCGCGGAATAAAGATGCCCAGTCAACTTCAGAAAGAGCAGTATTCAGTCGAGCGTAGTCAATACATTTAATGGTTTTAGATACTTTTGATGAATAGGTGGAGGAGGTAAGTTGCAGATTAGATACAATCGTGCAGTGATCAGATTTTCCGAAGGGTGGCAAGTAGGACAAATCAGAAACAAGATCTTCATCATTAACGAACACCAAATCGAGACAACGGGGCACTTGGTCGTTCTTAAACCTAGTAGGACGCTCAACTAATTGTTTCAGGCAGGTGCGATTTACCAAATCGATGTAGGGCGCAGAAGGAGAGTTACATACAAGTGTGGCAGACAGTGGCCAAGAAATGTCCCTTAGGTTGAAATCGCCTGTAATGTAAAGACTGTTGGTGCGAGTCAGGAGTAGCTCTAGATACTTGCATAGATCAACATCAGAGGCGGACGGGCGAGGTCTATATATGCAGCCAATAATCATATTGAACGAATTAAGCTTCAGTTCTAGGAATAAATTGTCTATGCCAGTCAATTGAGAAGAGAATGGGGAAAGAGTAAAAGTATCAGCAACTTCAACCGCGACATAAACACAAACACCGCCATATCCTGGTGTGGCAGTAGAGTCACTTCGGAAAAGTGTGTAACCTGGTATCGCTACGACGCTGTCTGGAATCTGGGGATTAAGCCAAGTCTCCGTTAGGCAAATGAATGTGGGTGACGTAGAGTCAGCAAAAGCAAGTAGCTCGAGTAACTTGGAGTTAAGTGACTGTATATTTGTATAACATACTGTCCAGTCTAGGGTAGCAAGTGTCGTAGAGTCTAGTTTTTTGGAGCATGAGCCGCAGAAGACGGTACAATTCTGGGAACACCTTTAACATACTTGATCGTGAGATCTCTGTCACCATCATTCTGCCTGCGCCTCAACTCCGCCCGTAGGTTATTCAGTTCTGCTATTTGTAGTGGAGTTTTATCGTCTTAAACAGATATGGTTTTGAAACTTTCATGGGCACGAAGCTTACTCTGATTGCGCAGGATGGATTTAGCTGTGTAGAGACTGGAAAAAGTGACCTTTATGGCGCGAGGCGCCGAGCTAGCGGCCCCAATCCGCATGAAGGCCACTCGTTGAGAATCAGCGAGGGGGTCTATAGCGTTTAGCACATCCGCGATAAAAGCAGAGTCAGTAGGGACATTGTTTTCAGGAACACCTCGAATTATGATATTGCGTGCTCTATTAAAACGTTCAAAGGTTTCCATTTGAGATGGGATATCAACGGTGGGGACTTCATTACGAGAAGAGGTGGTAGGAGTATTAGTAAGTTTGAACTCTATGTCACTTAATCTGTTTGTCACAGATTGAATATTGGCAGACATATTATTCTGATCAACCTGTAAAGATGCAATATTGGATTCCAGGTTGTTTAAAGTAACGTTGTGACGAGAAATGGTTTCAGCATGTTGGCTTAGCAGAGTTTTACAGTGAACCATGTCCTCCGCCAAGCGAGATTGGTTATCTTTTATGTCTTTGATATCCTTAGCCACGGTCAGTAAAGTTTCCATAATGCAAGATATTTGGTCAGACGTCGTAGGTTCTCTAGAGGTGGAGAGACTCTCTACTTTAGAGGAAGACATGGAAGATGTTGATGAGCTGCGGGTATATCGCCCATGTTTGCTACATAAGGAACAAGTCCACTTCTCGTTATTGTCATTGAGAAATGTTATGTCGGCAGAAGTCATGTTGACGCAAGTTGCGTGATAGTTTTTGCGACAATTAGCACAGACAATAGACAGGTGGGAGCCGTTTATGTTTTTAGAACATGAAGAACAAGATGGAGCCATGTTTATAATAAAAAAAATATATATGTCCGAAGGTTGTTTTACTGGCTTACACGACTCTGCTAGAGGAAGGAGAAGGAAGACGCGCTTCACTCCACTTGGGTCCGTAAGGGAGACTTCAACACAGATAAGGCAGACCACGGTAGGGATCAAGGATGATGTGGGGTGGGATGCAGAACGTGTGTACAGCGCTTAACAGAACGCGGGTCGTACTCCAGCTGCCAGTTTACAGAGATGCTACCTGCACACATAGCAGCGATAAGCGGACTGATCGAGCGCGAACCAGTCTACAGGTAGTACCGGTGGATATGGATAACAGTGGTACGACTGGTTGCCTACTATAGGTGAGATATGGTACAATTTTGAAGCAAAGCAAGCCAGACGAAGCAGTTAAGTAAACAATGAAAACGATTAGAAAAAAACAAATGGATCAAGCGCATAAACACAATGTCTCATCTGCTAAATTTAAATTATTCAAACAAATAGTATATTAAATACGGCTGACAATAAATATACAAATTTTTCAGCCTTACAATCCCCTACCCCCCAACTACCCCAATTTCACCCCCACACAAAAAAGGTAGGAAATGATCAGGAACTTCTAAAACGCCTAAAAAAGAAATTTGAGCCGTTTTTACATTTTCAGTTTCTTTATTGCTGCGCCGCCACTGCGTCCCGTTGTGTCTCATTATATTTGAGACGCTCGTTTCGTGTGGTCAAGTGTTATGATTTTTTTTGTTTTCGACAAAATGCCAAAATACAGCAAATGGAGGAAAATCGTAATGATCTTTTTGAAATAGTAAGTGTTAATTGCTAAATACAAAGCCAAAAAGTGTGACGGTAACTACGACGACACACATACAATTGGCAATAACTTACATGACGACTTTAACTGGTGGTCAGTGAAGATCTCTAGTAGCAAAGTTAGTTTATTAGAAACCCCTGAACCCTATGTACTGACAGTTTTATCGGATGCTTGTAATTCACTGTGGGGGTCATGGAATTATATTTCGAGAGCCCCGTCCTTGAGTTCACCCTGTAGTATATGCTTTAGTTCCCGCTTTGGGCATCTCTGTTTACAGAAAAACTAGCTCCACCTCCCCGCCATCCCCTACGACCCGTTGTGCCAGGTCATTATGTTTTAGACGTCCGTATCGTGCGCTCAAGTGTTTACGACTGTGTTGTAAATTTTTTTGTGTTTTCGTCAAAATGCCGAAATCGAGGAAATGGACAAAGCACGATATTTCAGAAAGTAAGTGTGAATTCCTAAATACAAAGCCTTCAAAAGAAGCGTCGGTAACTACGACGACACACTTACAATTGTCAGTAACTTACATGACAATTTGTCCTGGCGGTGGCCAGGGAACATCTTCAGTAGCAAACTTAGGCCCGATTTTATCAACAGGCGCATTTTAACAAAGGCTTTGACCAATCAGAACAGCCCGTTCAAGAACATGCATCTGTCAAAGTTCTCTGAAAACTATTGATTTCTCTTGAAGTTTACCTCAACAACGTTAAAAATGACATGCTTTATATACAATCGACCATTATGGACCATCTAGTATCTTTTCCAGTCTGATTTCCATCCTAAATGGGTGAAAAATTGCATTTTCTTGTTTAACAAAGAGTTTATCAATTGCTAATTTCAACCAATCAGATTCCGCAAAAACTGTACATTTGATCGCTAGTTTTTTCTTCTGCTAAATGATAATGAAGACAATAAATTAGGGTTTTGAATCATTTTTTTTGTGATACATGGAAAGATCATATATAAGTTTTATGATAAAACTGTTTTTGTTTTCTTTTTTTTCGCAATAATTCAAATCAAAATAAAAATGGGTTTTTGAATCCAATACCGAAAACACGTCGACGGCTCCCCAAACCGAACCCGTGTGACGTACTTCGTGAAAATAGTTGTAACAGTTGTAACTAAAATGTATATTTGTTGCAACATAGGCGATAAATGAAGTTTGCAGCTCGAGACGAAGTCAACGGTCGAAATAAGTATCTCTTTGAATGGTTGAAATTAAATCACAGATCCCAGTAATAAAGTACCCAAACAAATATGTTTGCTATGTTGGGTGGCCGAGCGGTATAGTTTTTGACAGCGAATCACTGTGTTCGAGGGTAGTGTTGGTTCTGTTGGTTCGAGACTCAACCTTTGCTCTACTTTTTTTTATTTTTTTAACCAAAATATTCATTGACTCAGATTTTATTAGATGTTTTACAAGTACAAGAAGAATTATGAATACTTTTTTGGAATAATTTCATTTTGATACCGCAATCAGAGCAATTGGTGATTGATATTTACCACTGACTATAGATCCACTGAATATTGACGGATAAACTTCCCTTTCACTGACTTTGAATTACCCACTGCCTCCGGTCCTTAGCTTTTTGCAGTATGTCAAGTAAAATGTCTAATAAAATTTGATTCAAAAACATATTTATGTCGATGGTTCAAAAAATGTGTGTAACATGAGTAAAAAGCATATCAATAAATATTTTGGTAAAAAAAATAAAAAAAGTAGTTGCAAGGGCTGGGTCTCGAACCAACAAGTACCAACACCACCCTCGAACACAGTGATTCGCTGTCAAAAACTATACCGCTCGGCCACCCAGCATCTTGTTGAGCGGATCGCCTCAACGAAACATATTTGGTTAGGTACTTTATTACTGGGATTTGTGATCTAATTTCAACCATTCAAAGAGATATTTATTGCGATCGTTGACTTCGTCTCGCGCTGCAAACTTCATTCGTCGCCTATGTTGCAACAAATATACACTTGTTACAACAATAGTTTTGTTATAAAACTTATATACGATATGATGAAAAGTGTCATCCAGCTTTGAAATTTTGTTTTCAGTATTGAAAAATGCTACTGGATGATATTTATCAACCTATCCCTCAATACCCAATACAAAGCTTTTGCTAAATAACATCCAATAGAAAAGCTTTGTCAAAGTCTTTGTTAAATATACATGTTGATAAAATCGGGCCTTAAGTGTTTTAAAGGTTCCTGATCATTTTCTACCGTCTTTTGGATGGGGGTGAAATTGGGGTAGTTGGGCGGGGGGTTGAAAAACTGAAAAATTTATTGTATTCATAATAGGCTGTCCACTGACCTGTGAAGGAAGACCTAGTGACATAGATGACCATTTTAGGTCCATCTGAATATTGACTTGCCTATTACCGAAGCTAATGGACTTAGAATTTTCGGTGTACATACGAGTATTCATTGCTTTAGACCGCTCTGTATTGTGTAACGAGGAAACTATTGAATTGATTTTAATGAGATTTTGACACAGTACTGCTACCGTGGGCGTGGCGAGAATGGAAAACGCGTATGTTTTTCATAAATCGTGTCAGTGGCGGTGCAGAAATAATAAACTCAAACTCAAACTTCGTTTTTAAGCATTTTAGAGGTTCCTGTATATTTTCTACTTTTGTTTTGGTAAGGGTGAAATTGAAGTCGTTGGGATTTGAGTGGCTGTAGAAGTAAAAAAATTGCTGTATGCATACTAGACTGTCCGTTTCCTGCAAACGAAAGACCTAGCGGCATAATACACTTTTTTAGGCCCTTCCTAACGTTTCCTTGCCTATTACAGAAACCAAGGGACTTTTCTGATGTACATACATACGAGTATTGCTTTAGATCGTTCTGTATTGTGCAACCTGCAAATGGCCGAACTGATTTTAGTTAAATTCCGACACAGTATTAGTACCTTGGCGAGAATGGAAAGCACGTATGGTTTTTAGAAGTCGTGTCAGTGGTGGCGCTGCAACAATCAAAAAAACTAAAAATATAAACAGGCCAAACTTCGTTTTTAGGCATTTTACAACTTTTTTTGAAGGGAGGTGAAATTCGGGTGGTTGGGGGTTGAGGGATTGTAAAACTGAAGAATTTGTTGTATTGATAATAGGCTGTCTATTGACCTGTGAAGAAAAGACATAACGGCATAACACAGTTTAGGGGAGGGGGGCTGGCGATGATTTGGTTGCAAGGGGATCTCAGGCTATAGCTTCATGCTATGAGAAAATAATAAACTAGTATCACTGTAATGTGTGGGAAGTACTGAGTCAATCAACTTGACTTCATTTTTTCAAGCATATTTTACATCTAAATTAAATAAATACACCTCTGACCTTTCGATTCTCCGAAATCGCTATTTAAACTAGTTCTTCGAAGTGTCGCTTAGGAATTAAAGCTCGGTCGTAGTCCCAAGGTCCTCATCATTCGAAAACCGCATCCGCTTTAGCTTTCCTTTCACATACCGACACTAAGCAAGGTGGCAGGAAGCAAGGTCTGGATTGAAAGAAGGGTGCGTGAGAGGTTTCAGCCCTGTCGTGGTCAAATATTTGATACAGTTCATATAAATCCTATGACTATAGCCATCCGTATATACAACTTAGCTGAGACTATATTCTGTGTATCCAAAACGACACGTTCCACAATTCACAACAAACCTTGTTTCGAGCCTTGGTCGGCACATCATAATAGTACATCCAAGTCTCGTTACCTGTCACGATGTTCACTTACTAGCATTGTCGAGAATCAAGTCATCGAATCGTATGTATGGTGGGGAGTGTATATACCCATAACTAAATTGAAAGTTTATTATAGAGTTGATGCTAGGTTGTTTAATGTTTATATCCGAAATATATAAAGATGTTATACTCAAAGTAATGATAGGAAGATTAGATCAATAATACTAAGTGAAGTATCTTGAAATATTTTTGAATTAGTCCTGTCACAGATTATTTCAATTGTATTGTATAGTATCAGATCTAGTCTGCTGATTCAAGTACCATATGAGGTTGATTTAAACCTATCTAGGGCTTTACTCAAGTAGTGTAATATTTGAATTAATGCTATATTTTTTATAACCTGGAGTATTTTCAAATGAAGTACAGGTAGTCGTAAGCTCAATTCTAACCTAATTTGCGTATAATAACTTATCATCAGATTTGATTTTAGCTTTTTTTGTGTGATCGTATTCGCACATAACTTAGGTAAGCGTTACGTACAGGTAGTTTGATAAACCCCCAGAATAAAGCGATGCTTCAATAACCAGAAGCATTTCGCTGCTGAAATGTATCAAATTAACAGCAGTTGTGATGGCGGAACAACGGTTTGGTGAAGTAAAAGTAACTACAATCTGCCTACAGCATGCTCTCACCATATTCTAGCGAAGTTATACAGCAACGTTTTCAGAGAACCATGGCATTTTTTTACAATCATTTTTCTGAAACCCGTCTATCAGACGGTAGGATAGTGTGAGTGTGATTATTTACGGAGCATAGTACTTAAGGGATATACCCATAACTAAATTGAAAGTTTATTATAGAGTTGATGATAGGTTGCTTAATATTTATATCCTAAATATACAAAGACGTTATACTCAAAGTAATGATAGGAAGATTAGACCAATACTAGGTGAAGTATCTTGAATTATTTTTGAATTAGCCTTTCTCAGATTATTTCAATTATGTTGTATAGTATCAGATCTAGTCTGCTGATTCAAGTATCATGTGGTTGATTTAAGCCTATCTAGGGCTTTACTTGAGTAGTGTAATATTAGAATTAATGCTATATTTATCATAAACTGGAGTATTTTCAAATGAAGTACAGGTAGTTGTATATCGTAAGCTCAATTCTAACCTAATCTGCGTATAATAACTTATCATCGGACTTGATTCTAGCTTTTTTTGTGTGATCGTATTCGCACATAATTTAGGTAAGCGTTACGTATAGGCAGCTTGATAAATCCTCAGAATAAAACGATGCCTCAATAACCGGAACCATTTCGCTGCTGAAATGTATCAAATTAACAGCAGTTGTGATGGCGGAACAACGGTTTGGCGATGTAAAAGTAACTACAATCTGCCTACAGCATGCTCTCACCATATTCTGGCGAAGTTATACAGCGACGTTTTCAGAGAACCATGGCAGCGGTCCCCAATGCAATCAGGCTGCTTCTAGTGACGGCACACCGGCAAACCAACACTCGACATACGTTGCGATGACAGCGGCGTCGCGACGTAGAGCGTCGTCCTTCCCCAACGCGATGTCGGCGTCGAACTGAGGATGCTTTGCCGTCGACGCCATGGCGTCGCGTCGCGGCGTTATGGCAGGCGACGAGACAACGACGCACGCCTGGCCTCCCAAGAATTCGGAAAAGTGATGCGGAGGAATGTCATCGAGTTTGCGGCATGCTGAGGTGAATATTATTGGACCACTCCATTCCACAGATGTCTTTATCGTTGAGGCGATATTTAACATTGGTCATTATAATAATAGTGCAACATATGGTCTTGGTATTAACTACAAGACCAAGGCTATGATCGTTGATAGAGAGCACGATAATCATCGAGAAATAAAGTCAGTAGGCCGTTGTGAAGTAGTGTTTCTCGGTTCTTTGATAGACAATTTGGGTAGCTGTGAAAATGAGATTCGCGGCGCATTCAACAGGCACGTGTGGCCATGACAAAGCCTACTAGAATATGGCGTGACCATAACATCATTAAAGCTATCAAAATGCCGCTGGTTCAGTCTCTTATGTTCTTCATATTTTTGTATGCCTTGGAAACTTGGACTGTTAAAAAGGCAGCTCAAACTCGCATAGATGTTGTTGATGAAATGTGGACGTGGATGAGAATGCTGAAAGTTCCTTATACTGCGCATCGAACTAACGTTTCCATACTGGATGAGCTCGGTAATCCAAAGAGAGTATCCTCCATTGTATCGACGACAATGCTTACATTCTTCGGACATATTCACAGAAGAGTAATATGGAGAAACTTCTAATTCAGGGTCACGCCCCGAGTGGGCGGCGCCGTGCCATTCCCCTACACGCTGGGTGGATACAGCTGCTGGATATAAGTATTAAGAGCGCCACTGAGCTGACAAAAAGTCGCGAACGGTGGCGAGCTACAGTTCTCAAAATTCCAACTTAATGCATTTCACGGGTTCACAACATGTCTGTTAAGCCATTGAGACTATCTCAGTAAACACTTATACGTTAGTTAAATGTTGTTTAATGCGTGACACCTTTCCATTTTAACGTTACTTTTTTACGTACAATCGACTTTAATATGTCGTGGTTTCTAACGTTACAAGTTACCTATAAATATACGTTTCATTACGGTCTCAAGAAAGCGGTCATTGTACGTTTAAGAATGTTGAAATTTTTAACCTTTTTCGAAAACGTTTAATAGTCGTGTATTTGCAACGTTAATAAGATATTATTTTTGCCTCAATTAAAACGTTATTCTTAGGTTGTATTTAAATTGTTATTAATAGTTTTTATAATGCTAAAGGATGGCATAAATAAAACTCAACAGATGTTTGTTTTTTAACGTATTTATTGAACTTTCACTAAAAAGTGAATACATCAAATTGGAAGACCGCTCATAAAAAAATATAATAAACTTAAAATAAAATAAATATACACAACTGTGAGGCCGCTTATAAAAAGAATATAGAAAACGCAACGCAAATTTTCTTTCATCAAAGTAGCTCGTGGCATAATTCACAGTTACCTAAAAGTAGAACATTCTCATTAAATCTAGGACAGTCCTACCTATTCATTTTTGATTGCAAGCCCCGATGTCCGGCGTTAATAAACGTTTGGAAATCATAGTTTAAATTTTACGTTAAACCGAATTATTATAAATACGTGGAAATAAAACGTAAAATAAATCAATACGGTTTTATTACTATATCAATATGAAATAGAATGGGAAAAAGTCAAATAGTAATCAGAAAGCATTGTTGCTGTTTTGAAACAGTTATAGGTACTCTCCATGACTTGAGAAGGAAAATCAGATTTACGTAAACAAACGCCCGCTGCCAAGCAACGAGTTGTAACAGGTAACAGGAGGATTTGCATTTCTGAGGCAGCAGAATTTTAACATTAGGTACATTCGCATTTTCACCTCAGCAAATTAGTCATGTAAATGTACTTATCAAACCCACAACCTATATAAGCAGTTGAAAGCTCTGGAAGCGAAGAACGCTACTTCTTGACTCTGCAACAATACAGGTGAAAATGGCCGGCGCCAATACCGATGGCATGACATACACGCACAGCCTGGAAGTGACACTGGCTCTTTCGGACCAATCAAATTGCTCCGTTCAGGAAGTACGTTATTACAACGTTGTATCTGAACGAGCAACGCACGTCATTTTCATCTGTTATCATAACGGTTGTATAGTTTATAGAGGGTTAGCAAAATAATGTAATTTTTTTGTTATTTAGACACTTAACTAGACTTTGCTCCTAATCTAAAAATGAAAACTTTTGCAAAACAGTTGCTCATATGATTAATGAAATGATTTAGCCAATCGTTACTACAACTCTGAAACTCTATGAATTGCGGAATAATTATGAATGACATTATTTTAATGCATGAATACGTCATTTTCAGCACACTTTATTTGTGGGGTACACAACGTTATTCTAACGTGGAAATGACCCACCGTAGAATTTTGTATTTAATTAAACGTTATTATGACAGTTTATTAAAATGGTGTATATTTACGCCAAAATCAAACCGTTTACATTCTAATGTACAACGTATTATGAACCGTCCACACGTTTAAATTACGTTTAAGCAACGTATATGTATTTACTGGGATCATGATGATTATAATCCTTACCACTAGAAATATTGTCGTTTGCTCTACCCTGCGTGGATAGTTTGACCCATACTAGGTATATTCTTTCATATTTTGAGCTGTCTGATTCTTTTTTAAGCGATTATACAGGGTGTTTTCAAAGTTGGGACTCTTCAGAAACAACTGCTTTTAAAATGTTGGTGAATCAGCAGCAGAAGAATAAAAGAAAATGGTAAGCAAATGCTTACTATTCATTTGCAGCGAAGTTATAAGTGCAGTCCTGTCACATGAGTCTCACAGATATGTTTTGAAGTTCGCGCCGCGAGGCTTGAAGCGAAGTATTTCTTTTTCAATTTGGACCATTTGAGGTTATCTAGGCCGTCCAGCGTGTCCACTATGATGTGAATACAAACATCGTCTGTGCTTCTAGCTCCTTGCATGAGAAAGACAAGTCGACGGGGTGTAGGGTTAATACGATCAGGAAAATTATCAGCGTACGCTCGCCGAGAGGCATTACGACCACATTCATCATACATTAAACTCATATTCACCAGTTCATTATAGTTATACCGGTTGCACAATTTTTGTTGCTTTTAAAGGCTGTGGTAGCACGTTAACAACTCAAGGTACGTCAAATGCGCGCTGGTACCTACATCTATGCTCCATAATGAACTGGGTTTTTTGTTCTTTGCCTCCATATAAACTGGGATTTTCAAATCTTGATACTGATAATATAATATGTTTTTAATTTAATATCGATAAATGGGCATGCCATGTGATTAGGATATCAGTTTAAGATTGCAGAATAAAAACTGTGTCGTTCTAATTCCTACAGAAACATTCAAGAAATTATTTACGAGAGTTTTTGTGTTGGACACTCTTTTGCGGACGGGTGGGGGATGACATGGATGCAAGAGGATCTCAGACTGCTTAACACAATGGGAACATAATGAAATGGTAATATGGTATGTATGAAAACCACTTTTTCGGCATTCGCAGGCATTTCCGCATCCCTCTTAAGGTGGGTACAAACCTGCGCGCCGCGTGTTCATCGGGCGTTGTTGGTTGAAGCTGAAGGTCCCAATGTAAAAAGTGCCCAAGTCATATTTTTCAGTTTTTGAGAAAAACGCTTCTAGTTTATATTTATCTCTTTCAAATAATCAGTTGATTTGATATATAAAAATATAAAATACATTACAAATACAAAAACTATTCATAAATATCGGTGTCAGAGACTATTGGTTCATCAAGATTCAAGAACTTCATTTTCTGATCAGATATAAAAATGTATTGCAACGAAAATGCTAGTGGGTTAATTGCCTGTTTCAAATACGTTTAAGTATCAATAAATTGAGTCGCATTGTTAAAGTATGCAGATCATCTCTAGTTTGCAGTTGAATCTCACTGACCTGCGCTGTAGCAGTATCGATTGTCGATATCGATAAGATACCTGTGACGTCAGCCCTTGTTTTAAGTCACGTGGAAAAATTTGAATATATCCTTATTTTATTTTGCAAATATCTTTTTTTGGCCGTGAGTAAAATTATATTTTTTGTTTCCTACTGCTTCTTGATATGGTTTTCTTTACGCTATGTACACTCCCGATACGATTTCACGACCTCTGCAAGTACCCTATTATAGATGCTGTGTTTTGACATTTGTTTTAGTAGGGTTTTAGTTTGTTTTGGCGGCTTAAACGGTAGTATTTTTGAGAGGCTAACTTGGACAAAATAGACAACTAAAGTTGCCTATTGCGGTACAAATGCAGAGAAAAAATCTACTATAATCAGGGATCTAGTAGCTAAAATGAAAAACATTAATCATCGTGCGTTTTGGCTAAATCTTCTTGAAATTGAGCAATCGTGTGATCTGAATCATCATCATGATAGACACAATGTCTTAACAGACATGCTGTGAACTCGTAAAATGCATTAAGTTGGAGCTAGAGTGTTGCCGACACTAATATTATCAATAGTTTCTCACGTTACTCACTTTACGAGTTCTCTTGGGATATCGATCTTTAATGCAGTAGTTTCCCATTTGCTTTCTGCATCCTCATGCCGTAGACCAGATGTATCTACTGGTTCATCCGCCTTTAGGGACAATTTCTCACCCCAAGGACAAGAAGGTTTCCTGACTCTTGTCAACTCGTCCACCCAAAGCTGTTGGTTGAGAAGAGGTTACTGCTTATACCGACAGTTGTTCGGTTCCTTTTAGTCGCCTTTTACAACACGCAGGATATACGATGGGAGATATTCTAACCCGCCCCCACACGGGGGGAGCCAGGCAGTAGTACAATAGAAGTCAGGCTAGCCAGCGTCAGAATTTAATTTTTGTTAATTTTTAGTTTAGAAATTATTGTTTCATAATATGTATTTTATCAAAAACTTGTTTCTAACACACTGTTACTCTCGTCACCAGTTTTTATTTTCTGCGCCATTATTAAACTTATTATAAAGGTAAATGTTCCTTTAGAATAAACATTGTGGTATTTTACTGTGTTAATGCTGTAATTAACTGTCCATGAATGCATACATGCGATATAGTAAAAACAGAGCATGTCTTCGTTAATTATTATATTATCTAAAAAATGATTAAGACCAAATCACAGTGTATCATTTCTTTTTAGAACCCTGTTTATGTCTCAGCACTCTTTGAAGTCCATCCACATTAGAGCTCTAATATAACTAAATCAAGGCATTACGCTCGGCATTACTCTTTTATTTCAGTCAAATTAATACAAGTATAAGCTTAATTGTGATCGTTATAAGGAAGGAACTTTGACACTCAATTTCTCAGAATATATTTTTTTCTATATACTGTGTTTTTTCCTGGGACAGCCGCACTGTTTTCACAATTAGCTGGGAACCTACAAAAAATAATGGTAGTAGGTGTCGGAGCAGTACGTCGTTAATGAAAAGACAACATTCTGACGTCATACGCGTCAGGAAGTTGTCGGTGTGTCTTCGGTATTGTATTCAAAATTACATTTTTTCCTGTTTTTATTCTCGTCTCGAAATTCTCGAAAGTCTCGAATTATTGCGAACAAAAACGCAAAGTAGTTTTGTTAACAAACGTTTATATGATCCTTCCATTTATCACTTTTTTTAAACGCAGAACCCAAATTTAAGGTTTTGGTAATCACCATACCCCTCAACTAAGATGTGAGAAGTAACCTGTTTACTTGCTGTGTTGAATCTCAGCAAACCTAACTCCTAAACTAAAAGCACTTAGAAACGAAATATAAGTAGATGTACCTGCTGCCACTCGAAAACGCTTACCATTTCTATGAGAAGTAAATTTCTATAATAACAAATTTAACGATCCAAATACTAAAGCTTATGAAGATATTGTTTTGCAGTGTCTAAAAGTGGGAGAAATTATACAGCCAGCGTACCCGATCGAACAGCTCACTTCATTAGTTCAATAGTCGCCGAATAGTTACAGTGAAAATGATCTGGAATTCGTTGTGCATTCTTATAATTGTTGGAGTTTTGTTATCGTCGGCTCAAGCCATATCAAGCTGTCTTAAGGAAAGTATATATTTTTTTCATCCCACGTCCTTAATTATTGAATAATTATGTGATTCCTGATGGTAAATCAAAATTATGTATAGAAATAGTGTCAAATCGTTTGGATCACTACTTCTAACACGTAAAAAAGATTAGGTCAAGTTGATAGACCATCTGACACATTCTTATCATACAATTTTATTATCTTTTCCATACCATGAAGCTATAGTCGGAGATCCATCCATCAAAATAAAATAGAAAATGATCATGAGCTCCTAAAACGCCTATTAACGTTTGAGTTGTATTTATATTTTTAGTTATTACGACACGATCGCTAGAAACCATATGCGCCTTCCATCCTCGCCACGTTCGGCAGTAATACTATGGCAAAATTTCATTAAAATCAATTCAATAGTCTTCACGGTACACAATACAGAATGACATAAAGCAACGTATACGTTAGAAAATCCTGAATCCCTTGGTTTCTGTAATAGGCAAAACAATGTTCGGATGGACCAAAAAAGTGTTTTATGCTGCTAGGTCTTCAACACAGGTTAATGGACTGTTTATATGAATACAACAAAATTTTAGGTTTTACAGCCTCTCAACCCCCAACCGCTCCAATTTTATTCCCACTAAAAAAACCGAGAAAATAGTCAGGAACCTCTAAAACACATAAAAACGGAGTTCAAGGAATATTTGGAACTTTTTTTCTTGGTAATCGCACAGCCGCGCCGCCCATGCACTGATTTTCGTAATTATAGCATCATTGCCTACTACGACCCCACGGCATATCGCTGTCCAAATTTCATTGCAATCCATGCTGCAGTTATTGAGACTGCGATACTAGAAAAACCAAGCGGCACACCGACAGACCGACAGACAGGCCGCCGGAAATGTATGATGTGGATTTTCGTTATGTAGGTACCATAAAACGTCCAAAATGCGGATTATCTCGAAAATCTAAAATTTTTGCGATCACAATACTCCCCTTAGAACTATCGGTGTGTGGAGTAAAATATTGGAGTTACTAACGCCTGGTACCTCCCTACCCCGCCAATTTATCCCGTATCTGTGGACCACGTGGGGGCAACTAGCATTACAGAATGGGAAACAGGGCGGGGCCAATGTGGAGGACATATTGCAACCCAAAATAATGGCGGCCCAGACCACAGAAACACTGATCAGCCCGCATTTATGTGATCCGTGGTTGACAACGGCGTGAAATTCAATGGTCTTCTTTAGCTGTTCTTCATGATGTCTTCAGCTTTTCAAAGCGACACATTAACTTTAACCAAGTACCAGTGTAATAATGCATAATGACAAAAATTAAGCAGCCACACCAATCGTGTCGACCAGTTGCCCTCATAGATCAAATACGAACATATTTTGTGGCAAATACCGTATAACTCAGAAGAAGAAGAACATTCGAATTTCCCCCCAAGCGCCGCCGACATTGACCTCGTTTTTCCTTTGAGTGTTATTTTCGTTATTTTGGTTTGCTCCACACAAATGGGAAACTGTTGATGGAAAATTTGTTTAAACATTATTTTTTATATTCGAAACCATTTCATATGTGAATGAATTTGTTAGGGAGTTTGAACTGTCTGAAGGCTTCAAACTTTACAACTACAAAGCAGGTATGAGAAGTACAGCCAGCCAGCAAGCAAGAAATAAATAACTCCTGATGAAGTGCAACTTTAGTTAAATGTTAAATGAGCGAGTACAAAGCGTAAGTATATTTATTACTGCATTTCTGTGCAATACCTTACACTATTTATTACTCATTCATACACTCTTACTACTTTAATTTTCTATTCTTCTATTTTAGATCATACACAACCACATCTGAGTTGTAGGTTGTAGGATGCTGCATTGTCTGCAGTGTCTACCTTCATGTTAATAATTTTGATGAATATTATTGCAATGAGAGACGAGCTATTCAGTGGACGAGCTTATACATACAAGTGACCAACAAAGATGTAGAAACCATAGTTAAGCAGTGCCTTCTCAGTTATGGATTTGACAGATTGGCAATAGGATGCTCAACACAGATGAAAATAGAAAATAATACTCTCAGAGGCTAGGACGCTTGAAGTATTCTACAGCAAAGCTAAGTAAGTACATCCTGTTTACTTTAAGAAAAAGCCAGTAATGTTATAAAGTTGATTAGCCTAAAGACTAACTGTACAAAGTTTAAACTTTTATAACTAATTTTTTAATTTTTAATTTAGTTTAATTTAATTTTTATTATGTTTCGAATCTAGGTTTTCCTCATAAGCATTTCTGTGATTTGACTAGGATGTGAAATTGTGGATATTGATTAATTACATTTCAATTAATTCTAATCTTCTATGTGTGATAACTAATACTATTGTTTTCATGATCAACAAAAGTATTTATTTTGATTTATTTTGGTTGGTATTCATAAATACAGATGTTCTTTTTTATAAAGTGGAAGATATGGGTGGGTTTTCATTTATTTATTTATTTATTGATTGTACAATTGGAAATCGTAAATAACACAAAATTATATCATGTGTTCCTGTTTTAAACCCATAGTTTGACAAAGTTAAATGCTAAGGCTCGATATGGTTCAATAGGTTACGCTGCAGGTTTGCTAGGCTGCGAAATTGTGGATATTGATTACATTTCAATTAATTCTAATCTTCTATCTGTGACAACTATTATATACTATTGTTTTAATGATCAATAAAAAGTTTATTTTGACTTATTTTGGTTGGTATTCATAAATACAGATGTTCATTTTTATAAAGTGGAAGATATAGCTGAGATTATCATTTATTTATTTATTTATTGATTGTTAGTTTCCTTTTTTTTTATTTACTTGGCATACCACCACATAAAATAAAGGGTAATGTGCCAGAACAATACCTCTGAGGTGGTGTGGAAAGTTTTATATACTAGGGTAATCAGGTGCAAGATTAAAAAGCATGGACCTTGAATACTCTAGCTTAGTAGCATATTGCATTTCTTGCCAATATTTTTTACTCTGTTTCATGTGGTTATTTTATTCACTGTAGGTCAAACTGAGAGGAGGTGAGGAATGAAAACATAAACCATATGCTTGATGGAACTTCAACAAAGAAGATTACTATTATTATTGTTATACAAATGTATTTTGTGACAATTTGTATTATAGTATTTATAAATTACACATCCAAATAATCATATTTAATATAGGTATTTTCATTTTCTTGCTCCAATTTTTAAATTTTTGAGCCAATCACTGATTGATTGAATTAAAAAATCAATCATTCAGTCAATGATTGGCTATATTCAATAAATGATAATTTTCATATAAAAAGGTAGAGCATCTACAGATTTGCGCAACGATGTGGCAACATTGCTTCAAATTCTTACTACATCTGGCAACCCTGCGGCGGCCATGTTGCAACCCAAAATAATGGCCGCTGACATTGACATAAGTCATTCGTGTTTCCAGTCAAATAGTACGGAATTGTGCCTTCTTAGCCGTACCTGTTTTGTGCTGTGGACACTATTTGTAATGAATAATAATCGAATTATATTAGTCTACGGCCCGATTTTATCAACATGCATATTTGACAAACAATTCGATAAAGCTTTTCTATTGGATGTTATTTAGCAAAAGCTTTCTATTGGGTATTGCGAGCTAGGTTAATAAGTATCATCTAATAGTATTTTATCAATATTGAAAACAAAACGTCAAAGCTGGATGACACTTCTGTCAAAAATATTTTAGTAATTCATGGTGATTCGTGCGATTGATTTGCAAATTGATGCCACATTTTTCATGGTTACGTTATAATTACTAATTGCAAACTGCGATAATTTGTGACAGAATCATAAAAGTACCTAGTATCAATCACAGCAACTACCTTATTTAATAATTACAAATCACACCTCCGTCAGTCAGATGGATTACAGAAAAATAAATACTTTTATGAAGAGTCAATCGTTTTACTGGATGCATGTTTGTTATAGAACTTCTTACAGAAATATTCACAGAGGATGTAAAGGTCCAGCGTACATAAGGTTATACGCAGCTGAATAGCGAGATTTGTCGTCCTGGACAGGCAACGAGTAATGCACATGCACGCTTGGAGAATAGCTTAGCTAACAGTTAAATCGTTTGTTTAGCTTCTGAGATGTAACAAAATGCTATTTTTACCCCTTTTTACTATAAAACAAAGATATATTGCATGCATTTATAATTATTATCGATAGTGAATTATTGTTTTATCCAAATAATGCAGTGAGTGAATTTCTTGTCATCATCATTTCATACAGTATGAAACCAGTGATCAAATGTAGCGCTTCTCTGGAATCTGATTGGTTGAGATTATCAATTGCTAAACTTTTAGTTAAACAAGAAAATGTAGTTTTTCACCCATTTAGGATCGAAAATCAGACTGGAAATGATACTAGATGGTTCACAATGGTCGACTGTACATAAAGTATGTCATTTTTGAGCTTTTTGAGGTCAACTTCAAGAGAAATCAATAATTTTCAGAGCACTTTGACAGATGCATGTTATTGAATAGGCTGATCTGATTGGTCAAGGCCTTTGTTAAAATGCGCATGTTGATAAAATCGGGCTTACATGCGATACCTGGATATACGATGACCGCTCGTCATTCATCGAATAATAGTAATTATTTTCCAAAGTTGTAAACACTTATGGTATTAAAATATAGGTTTTTATGTGGCCCTCATATATACATTTCTATACAGAGCATTATTTACTATAATACACTGGGGGTATATGAATACAAACGATTGACCATCCCAGTCAGCATTGCCGTAACGCCAGATTTTGCGGCTTGGACGAGGTTCCGCTGTCATGGAAGGGAACTTAACTTTGACTAAGCGATAATCTGGGTTGCCTAAAGCAGGCTGTATATCGATCTTATAAGGGACATGATGCGTCGCCGGAAAAAAATCCAGCAGGCTGGTGGAGTATGAGGAGACACGAGCAAAGACAGTGCAGCCTCTCACTAGCTGTGTCAGTCCATGGCTTATGACAAATTTTAGATCGCTCGCCCCGCTGGCGCTGCATCAGTTTTATTGGAGTTCAACCAGGTTTCAATGTGAGCGTTGAAATAACCCAAGAGAGCCTCTGAAGACGGATACTGTTTAAGAAATCGATCTTTACGGACAAGTAATCTAAGAGACCAGCAGATAATTTGGGAAATGGTTTGAAATTCACCTTAAGCCATAAAATGTCCTTTCTATCGGATCCTAGAATGAGAACTCAGGACGGGTAGCTAAATGCAAAGGTCAGTACTACTCCAATTTTATTCAGGAGTGATACTTGTAGTTCGAAAATTTTAGATGATTTTTTGGCACCGACCCGGAGATTTTTGTTTCTACCAGAAACCATAGCGAGACTATTAGTCTGCAGATAGTAATGGACAGCACTAATATTGTTGCTGATCCCACGGACCTTTGGGAAGAATAGCTTAACAGTTTCCCCCCGAGGACGCCCTATTCTCGGATATTCTGGACAAAATGTTTGCACTTGAAGGGTACATATTCATTGTTGCTACTAAATCTGAATAAGAGCTTGTGAAAGGATAAGGCGGGAATCTGGCCCAAAACGTTAGTGAGGAAGTATGCGGATATTTGGCCTTACTAATATGGTAGTTGTGGTATTACCCAGTGGAAATGGATCAACGGAGGATACCGTCTAATCGCCTGTCGTACCGTATAAAATAGTAAAAAGTAATTTGTTTAATATGAAACAGTACAAAAGCATCAAAGCAGTTATATCTGTATTGCAAATTAACTTTATTGGGGTACAATACTATCCAATTAATTGGTTATTAACAAAAAGTGGTATTGTGGCTGAAATTTTCGATAGAAACTATAATCTGTTTATGATAAGATATTATGTATTATAATATAATACTACAATACAGCAATAACCATTAATAATTATTCTTTGTGTTTTATTGTAACAGTAGTATAAAAAATAGTTTAACGGTAATATCAGCCATGCGGTGAAATTCGCTAAAACACTGTTAATCATCTTTCATAATCTGAATGAATGGAAGTAGCTATTTTTGCTTGCACGTGTTAACATTTCTCCTAACAAAGTGGCCGCTCTATAAGCAAGTCGGTTATCTTGTTGGCGAATCTCTTGCCTGGACTGCTGTTGTGCTGTCAGATAACTAAATATGTATTTGTACCAATCTCATGGCAGCTTCATTCTCCTCCAAGTATAGTAGACATTCATCATCTTTTTCCACACCAACTTGCTCCTGTGATAGGTGTGACAAAATAAATAAATACAAGATAATTAAATACAACATACATGACATTTATAAGTAACAAATTAATTAATTATTGTTTGTTTAACAGTGTTGTTTAATTTCAAATTTAATGTTCTTTTTATTTCCTTTAATTTAAAAACTGTTTTCAGATCTATCAAAAAATACATTAAACAAATTTACTGCAGTCATATGAATAAGAATGGATAAATGTTCGCAATGTCTCCCTGGAATCGTGGATCTTCTGATCAGTCTCTCAGCTCTGGATGCATCGTACAGCAAGACCTTCCCTACAAATCCTTGTGACTTGGTGTTTGACTGGATGGAGCTGAGTATGCTTATAGTAACCCAGTCTCCCACGATGCTCCTCTCAAACGTACTCATAACTGAAAACAATTCTGTTCTTTGAATTATCGTCATTATATCAAGGGATCGTATACATATGCATTTGTTCAATAGCAATTGTTTATTTGTCATAGTTAGCATATATGCGGCCGATTTTCATCTCAACAATGCATTATTCCAATTTTTAATTGTACAGTATTATGATTATGATACTGGCATAGAAATAAGACAGCATCAGTTAGATGAGTAACTTTTACTTCCCACACCGATAGGTGAGGGGAGTATTGTGATCGCGAAAATTTTCGATTTTGAGATAATACGTTTTTTGGGCGTTTTATGATGTCTACATAACGAAAATCCACGTCACTCATTTCCGTCGGTCTGTCGGTCTGTCCAAACAGCACACAGACGTCCGACAGACGTTCTAAGGAAGTCCGGCTTGGACTTTCACACGTCTATAGGACGTCCTGAATAAGTCGTTCGACGTTCCTCGGCCGTCTGTGGGAAGTCCGATGTTACCAAATTATTGGTCCGAGGGACGTCCGATATAGGCTTTTTGTACCTGAATCGTACCTCCCTTGTAACTAAATAGGGCCTGCCTTCCCACATAGCACTGGATACTCTATGAATATTCTTTAAATCTCCTATATGTTCCATGAATATTTAGAAGAATCATAGAATATTCGTTATTTCTCTTGATTATTCTGGATTATTAACATAATATCCTTTATAGAATATTATTATCTTATCCACTTAGGATAATCAGTGATTATTCGTTTAATGTCTTAATTATTCCAGAATATACCAGTAATATTCTTCATAGAATATTATTTTAATAATCTACTAAGAACAAGATGTAGCTATTTTCTGACTAACATTTAGTAATATGTGTAATAGAAATATCTGTATTCAATATGAGGTATTATTAATTTATATTTGCACGTTTCTTAGTGAATTAAAAAACCTTCATTCGTTTTGCGTTCATCCTAAATATACCTATTATAGTAACTATTATGTGCAATTTTCAAAAGTTTATTAGTCACTAGCCATTGCCAGCAATACAGATACGGCATCCACCGACGATAAAGTGACAGCATCTTATGCTGATGTATGTATATGTGGTGTCGTCAGTTGTCAATCTTGTCTGGTTGTCACTCGCTTCAAGTGTTCTGACATTCTGTGCTTCAACATGTGGATGTCGCCATTTTAGCAATTCACAAATTCACGAGTTTTATTCCTGAAAAGCCTGCATTTATACCCCATTTTGTACAATAAAGTTGCTGGTTGTTATAAAGTGTGCGACAGTGTTCCAAATTATGGTCACCTACTATGGTGTAAGGTTCATTATATAATGTGAGTAGAATTTTGAGGCTAAATGCAACAAGTTTACATTTTTACACTTTATTTAGGCATCTGGACTGAGATGTCTAACCACTTAACTTTTGTGACCATCTGCCACTAGTAGGTGCCATTATTTTTGGAACAGTATCCATAATTCCCTAAAAATGTTTCGTATATGGGGTAATTTAGACAAAATGTTTCTAGAATATTAAAAAACATTCTACCACGATTGTTCATGTAATATCCGTGCGGAATATTCGGCGGAATATTGTTCGAATATAGCGTGTTTTTCCCATTTCGAACGTTTACAGAATATTCTGTAAATATTCCAATTATTCATGGAATTTTCCCATAATATTCATAATATCTGGAGAGAATGTTCACATATCACAGAATATTCTCATATCATCCGGTGCTATGTGGGTTGGTACCTAATTAATTATATTTTCCGTAAACTGCCCGTAAGATGGTTACCATATAATAACAAAAAACTTGAGACAATGTTAGATAATAATTATTATTTAGAGATGAAGAGAAAACAATTTTTCGTACTTCTCAATCCAGTCTGAATTTGGAAGTACATAAGAAGTCCAGAAACGGATGTCTAAACGACGTCACTTTTGGGGCTTGCTAGTACGTTCCTATTTGGGACTTATTTCGGATCTCCGATGGAAGTCTAAGCTTTAAGTACAAAAGTGGTCCAGTGAAGGAAGTCTGACGGACGTCCAGTTTAGGTCCCAGCGGTACATACCTATTTGGGATCTGTTTTGGACGTCCGACAGAAGTCTGTGCTGTATGGGTGTTGGTCTGTCTGTCTGTACGCGTTTTTCTATCCACGTAATCTCAGTAACCGCTGCAGGGATTATGATGAAATTTGGGCAGCGATATGCTGTGGGGTCGTAGTAGGTAATGCTGCTACAATTTTGAAAATCGGTGCATAGGCGGCGGAGTAATTAGCAAAAAACGAAAAATTTCAAATATTCCCCAAACTTCGTTTTTAGGCGTTTTAGGTGTTCCTGATCATTTTCTACTTTTTTTTTTGGTGTGGGTGAAATTTGGGGTGGTTGGGGGTTGGGGGTTGTAAAATTGAAAAATTTGTTGAATTCGTAATAGACTGTTCACTGACCTATGAAGGAAGACCTAGCGAGATAGATAGATTTTTTAGGTCCATCCGGACATTGCTTTGCCTATTACAGAAACCAAAGGACTTAGAATTGTTTCTGATGTAAACATACGAGAATTGCTTTAGATCGTTCTGTATTATGTAACGTGGAATCTGTTAAATTGATTTTAATGAAATTTTGACGCAGTATTAGTACCGTGGCAGGGATAAAAATGCGTATAGTTTTAATAAATCGTGCCAGTGGCGGCGCAGAATTAATAAAAAAACTAAAAATATAAAAACAGCTCGAACTTCGTTTTTAAGCGTTTTAAAGGTTCCTGATCATGTTCTGCGTTTTTTTTGGGTGGGGGTGAAATTGGGATGGTTGGGGGTGGAGGGTTGAAAAACTGAAAAATTTGTTGTATTAATAATAGGTTGTCCGCTGACCTGTGAAGCAGGACCTAGCGACATAAATCACCTTTTTGGGTCCATCCGAATATTGCCTATTTACCGAAACTAAGGGACTTAGAATTGTTCTGTATACATGCGAGTATTTATTGCTTTAGATCGTTTTGTATTTGGTATTGTGGAAACTGATAAATTGATTCTAAAGGAATTTTGACACAGTATTATTACTGTGGTGACGATGGAAAACGCGTATGGTTGTTAGAAGTCGTGTCAGTGGCAGCGTATCAATAATAAAAAAACTAAAAACACGAAAACAGCTCAAACTTCGTATTTAGACGTTTTAGCGGTTCCTGATCATTTTCTACCTTTTTTTGGGTGGGGGTGAAATTGATGTGGTTGGGGAGGGGGGGATGTAAAGCTGAAAAGTTTGTAGTATCAATAATAGGCTGTCCTTGACCTGTGAAGGAAAGACCTAGCGGTATAAGACAATTTGGAGGGGGGGGCTGGCGATTATTTGTTTGCGAGGGGATCTCAGACTAAAGCTTCATGCTATGGGAAAATAATAAAACTGGTATCACCGTAATGTGTGGGAAGTACCGAGTCAGTCAACTTGACTTCATTTTTTTATAGCACACCAGAGGTTGCAGCGCACATCTACAATGTCGCCTTGAAGAACTGGGAGCTGAAATACAAAAAATACCTTATGACACATCGACGGGTCTCAGTAAGTACTAAATATTTTCGACACTATTATAGCACGCAGGGTTAACACTTTTAATAGCAAAGTGCCGGTTATCCTTTAGCTACACATGCCTTGTTTTGAAACGCGTGGTGTATTCTGTACACCACCTACACATGTATTATATTTTAGGTAATAAACGCCAACAGACTAACTGCAAAATTAGTATTAACCCTATTAACAGTTTTATTTCAAAAAAACACTCATACTTTATTATCATATATCGGAAATACCTTTCTGTTTCATGAGCACACGTGTGCTGTATTCTATGAACTAGACGAGGCAGCATTAGCTAAAATATTGTCATCATTACTAGGGCTGATATAGCTTTTTATTAAAAGGGATTGTAAGTACTAAAAACTATATTTATAAAAAACCCAAAACAACAGAGTAAGTTTGTTAAATAACAATAACAATAATAATATAACTTTTTCAGAATTACTCGAGAGGTGTATTCTAGGCACCAGACGGACTAGCGGTCAAAATTCACTTGCTCTGCAAGGTTTGCGAGACAACTGACGATTGACCGCGAAGTAAGCGGTGAATAAATACCATCTTTGAGGGTTAGGTAAAACGGCAGTGGCGACACCTTACATCTTTCAGGAAATTCAACGTACGTAACCTTCAACTACACGCGCTGGTGTACTGTGTACACCATCGAATTTAAGTACGCTGAATTTCCTGAAAGATGTAAGGTAGCTGTTCTACCTAAACCTCAAAGATGGTATTTACTTAAAGTTTGTTTCGCCGTCGGTCGTTAGTTGTCTGTTGTCTCGCAAACTTTGCCGAGCAAGTAAAGTTTGATCGCTAGTCTCTGGTGCCTAGAATACACCGCGCATGTGGTTGTGGAAAAAGTATATTATTGTCCTTATTTAACAAACTTTTTCAGTCGTTTTGGGTTTTCCATAAATATACTTATTAATACCTATAATCACTTTCAATAAAATAGCTATATAAAATGTAATGATGACAATATTTCAGCTAATGCTGCTTCATCTGGTGCATAGAATACGCCACGCGTGTACTTGTGAAACATAAAGGTATTTACTCTGATATTATTCACAATATTGAATCTTTTTTCCATAAGATGATTTTTTTTTGTAATAAAAGCGTTAATAGTGATAATATTAATTTTGCTATTATTTTGTTGACATTTATTACCTATAAGATATAATATATATGTAGGTGATGTACAGAATACACCACGCATGTACATAATGTACATGTACTTGAGTTTTATGCAACGCGCGTGTAGCTAAAGGTAAAATCTGATGGTGTACACAGTAAATCAGTGCGTGTAGTTAATAATACTAATAATAAAACTATATGCAGTCACGGAAGTGCAACTGAAGGATTTACTCAGAATAACAGAAGTTTGTACGTCAGACGTCCGGATGGAATTCGGAATGAGCAAATGCAAGGGGCTCCACATCCATAGAGGCCAATAGGAGAACCATTTCGAAAAAGAAATATTAACTGGCCAAACTCTGGACAACATGGAGAAGGACGAAACGTACAAGTACCTGGGCTTCAATCAGAACATTAAGATTGACCACTCAGAAGTCAAGGCTCAACTAACACAAGAGTTTAGAGACCGCCTCATTACACTTCTAAAAACAAAATTGAATTCCAAAAATCTTACAAAAGCAATTAGCACATTTGCGATATCGGTCCTCACATACTCCTTTGGTTATCATCAAGTGGTCAAGTATGGAAAACATCAACATACTCATACGAGCGGAACTCGCAAAGCACAGAATGTCACATCCGAAAGCGTGCAAGGAAAGGCTTACCATAGACAGAAAACAAGGGAGCAGAGGAATTATAGTCATACAGTCACTTCACACAAGACAAATAAAAACGCTCAGAGTTTTTCCAAAGCAAACAGACAAACTTACATAGGTCAATAGTAAAAGCAGACAAAAACTATACTCACTCACTCACCCTATCTGACCCAGATCACCCAACAGACAGAATTTCAACAAGAAAAAATATACACCTGGTCACAAAAAGCACTCCATGGCATGCACAGATACCGCGCTACACAAGACCACATTAATGAAAGACAATCATACACCTGGCTGCAGGATGGCCAACTCTTTCCAGAAACTGAGGGTTTTATGCTTGCTATCCAGGGCCAAGTGATTGCGACAAGGAACTACCTGAAATACATAATTAAAGATACATCCATAACCGACGACAATTGCAGAAGGTGCCACCAATAAAAAGAAACAATAGACCACATAACAAGCGCTTGCAAAACTCTCGCTGGAGCCGAGTACGCAGATAGATGTAACTCTGCCGCCAAAGTCACTCACCAAGCACTAGCCACAACAAACAAGCTAATAGAAAACACAGATCCATATTACAATTACACACCGACATCAGTACTCGAAAACAATGAATACATAGTATACTGGAACGTTGAAATACGTACAAATACAGATAAGAGTATCCCGGCAAATCGGCCAGATACAGTTTTCCAGTGGAAGGCAGACAAAGTTACCTATTTGATAGATATTGCTATTCCCAACGATACGAATATCCAAAACGCTTACACTGAGAAGATATCTAAATACACCCCGAAATACACCGACATTGCTATAGAAATAAAAAGACTGTGGAAGCAAAACGTCGGTCTCAGGCCTTACACCAAACAATTTTAGACCACACCTTCAACAGTTAGGCCTGGACGAAAGGTTACACAAAATATTTTAAAAGTCTGTAACCCTGAATACATGTAATATTGTACGATCTTTGCTAAATTCAGATCAGTAATAGTATAGGTGTTGACTTGGCACAGCCCGTCAACATTTCTTACTACCGCGGTCATGCGAGATGGACTTGGAAAATCAGGATAATAATAAAGCTCTTGATTTCCAAAGGTACAATCATACGGATGAAATCGCCTCACAAAAAACAGACAGACACATATTATTGTAATATGCTAACAAGATTTATACGTGCAATATCTATGCCCAAAAACTAATATACTCATTCAAAGTATGTGGCACTAAGTTCAATAAAAAATTGAATAGTTTTTTTTAACGACTTTAGTGTGCCTATTTTCCTAATATGGGTTGATAACTTATTATATAATGTAATGCAGCTGTAATACACGTTTTTGTCTGTTAACGTGAGTCAATGTTTAGGATATACGTAGTTCATATTTCATATTTCATATGGATGATCTGTTAGTTGAGTATGTTTTTAACGTAATGTACGCATTGCTGTATGTAAACTTCGTAGACAGTTAGTATGCCACTTTTCTTGAATACACCTCTGCAGCTATCTCTAAAGCCCAGATTGGTTATTACTCTCAGAGCTTGTTTTTGCAGTATTAACATTGTCTCCATATTAGCATTGTTACCATAAAAAAGCAACCATACCTCACAAGTGATTCAGAAGTTGTGTGGCACACTATTTTTAACATTTGCTTGGTCATATATCTAGACAAAATTTTAAGACTGTATAAAACCGAAGTTAATCTCTTACAAAGTTGACAAACGTGTTAATTCCAAGATAGGTTTTCGTCTATTATCATTCCTAATTTCTTACACTTGAATTTGGTACAATGTCAACATCATTTATGGACCCTATGAGGCATGATCATATTTGAGCTATTTGGTTTGAAAAACATTATATTAGTTTTACTTTTATTGGTTATCATTTTTTCTTTAATTATTCAGTTTTCAACGTTTTTAAATACACCATCAACAGTTTTAATTGCAGTTTCAAGATATTCAGCTTGTATTAGAAAGCTACTATCATCAGCATACTGGGACATCATATAGTTACTACTTTGTATCACTGACATGTCACTTATATGGATGTTGAATAAAATTGGACCTATAACGCTGCCTTGGTGAATTCCTAGTATGATGGGCTTTATGTCAGACATATATTGTTGCTATTTTTGACAATATCAGCTATTTATATTCTCCCAGTTACATATCACCGTATCTACCTCAATGTATTTCGTTCTAGTTTTAGAGGTAGATGACCGAAGACAATTCAATCATATGCCTTGGTTAGATCTATCCTGTCAAATAAGCGTGCTGACATTTGAACCAAATATTATTATCAGTCATACAGACTCTTATTCTGGAACACATGCAATATTCAAATACCTTTGAAAAAGCTGATAGAAGACTTATGGGCCTATAATTTTCAAGTTGAGTGTTGTCGCCTTTTTTAAAAATTGGTTTTATCACAGCTATTTTTAGTCTATCTGGAAACACACCTGTTTTAAAAGATAAGTTCATTATATATGTCAATGGCTTCACAATATCATCTAAAGTTAACTAAACTAGTAAGTATGCCATCAAAGCCACTGCTCATTTTGTTTTTAAGTATTTCACTAATATTCAGAATTTAGTGTTCATTCACGGGTTTCAAATGTTTCGACTTACTGTTTTCTTCTACGCCACAAGTAAAACTTAATTTATCTGAGCCTACTACCAGCTATTCTGCTGCGCTATAAAAATATTCATTGAAATTATTTGCTACAGTCTTCCCCTCTCCGTGGACTTCAGTCTCACACTCATTATGTCTGCCTTTGATATCGTTGACAAGAGACCACACTTATTTAGATTTGTTACTTGAAGCTTTGATATTTTTTTGACAATGTTATTCGCTTTTGCTTTTTTCAATAAGTTTTCATATATTTTTCTTTGTTCAATGTTCAATATCTCTTATCGCGATTACTAATGACATAAAGAATATTTAATGTTTCCTTGCAAGTCTTAACAGCATCATCATTTTTAGCACTATTAACTACTGCCTTTTTTCTATTTATCCGCAGTTCTTTTACACTCATTGAAATGGCTGAAGTAATGGGATATGAACAAATTCCACGCACTATTTATTTCTTTGCATTGATATACATTATTCCAGGCTTGACTCTGAAGTTGTTGCCTAAACCTGCATTTATTTTTTACTCAAAATATTCTTTTATATAAAAATTTTTCAGTACACTGTGTATCACTGAAAACAATTTTCTGTGCAGAATGATCTGAAATACCATTATGAATCACTTCGGTTTGTTCATAGTCCCTTTCATTTGTGAAAATATTGTCTATACTAGTGGCACTGTAGCTATTACTCCTGGTTGCACCACGAATAGTATGGAAAAGATCATACGGATTGAACAAAGATATTAACTTTAATCTGTGAATATTCTCATGATGCATATGAATATTGAAGTCCCCAGCTACAAATATTTAAATTTTTTAGCGATTTACAAATTTTGACAAAATTTCATCTATGTTTACAATGAAGTCATAAATATTGCCACTAGGTGGGTCTTTATACTGACATTAAAATGATACTATCTTTACAAGTTTTTACTTCACTCACAGAGCACTCACACGTATCTACTCGGGATTGTTTTGATATATTTTTATGTCGTACAAACTTAATGCCTCGTTTTACAAAAATAGCATTTCCTCCATGTTCTCCATTATTTCGACATACACTGTCCGCCAAGTAAAAACCACTTATACCATGACATTGCAATTCTTCGTCTGATTTCCAGTGTTCGGTCGCACAAAAGGCTACGCACTCTGGATAATCTTCTAGAAAGTCTTCTATCTGGTTTATACAGTTCCGAATTGACTGGTTCTGATTAATAGTGCTTTTCCGCATTTTTGCTTTTGATTCCTCTAGTTGATAATGTAGTAACATAGCGATGATGGCCATTTCATCTTCTAAAACATTTGTCTGATGATTGATGTTATTCCGGAACCTGTCAATTCTTAGTTTATACACGGGACAATTTACATCTCTGGCTGAATAGGCTATATCATTGTATGTCATCTTTTGGCAATAAACACATTCCAAAGACTCTGCCGTGAACTCTTTTGCAGATGACAACCAGCACATTTAACAAAATCATCATCGGTATATCCTTTCTCAGTACCTGCAGTCGTGAACATTGGATCTGTTGCCTGTATTTCTTTTAAGCTTACGTCCGATTCCTCAGCTTTTCTTGTTGTGCCTTACTGTGGCTCTCTATAATGACTGTGGCACAGTTTAATTTTCTGATATGTCGAAAACGTCTATCTGTATCTTTAGATTGAACTTCTCTTTTCAGTCTATTTGCAACTAATTCGGGATCATTGATTTCGGTAATCCTTACGAGAGTTTCAAGTTTTCTGTTTGTTGGAGGTGTAGTGCACTGTGTATTCTGTTTGTTATTGAACTGCCTAGATTGACCACCGACCGTGTTGCTCAGTTGCAATATCTGCATAGCTAGAATTTACTTTGATGGAAGGTTTATCAGAATCAGCTATAGTGCTTTTTCTTAATACTTTCACCCCTTCATACGTTTCTGCTTTAGTAGATCCATTTCCAATTTCACATAATTTTCCGGATACTACCAAGTTTTCTTTCTCCAAATTACTTTTTTATTGTTTTCAATGTTTTGAATAAATACAATTCCGTTCGAGTTTGCGTTAGAAATGTTTTATCCTTAGAAATAATGTAATATAAATTTGAAAACATACATTTTTCTTACTTATTCTATCATATTATTGACGAACAAAGTCAGCTGTTGACCAAATTAGTATAACATAAATAATAGTTATATACAAATCGCAATGATTCACATAATATCACCATATGGCAAACTAAGCCTGTAAAAATATAGGTGTAGGAAAATTTCGATTTTGTGTTTTTACACCCTCACTCAATGTCTTCCCGCAGTGAGTTACCACATTTAATAACTCTTTGTAATGCATATTTGAGTGACCAATAAATATTATTCTCACCATTATTAAAAATAAAACAGAGATTTAGAAAACATTTTTATTTTAGAAAACCAATTCATTACTTGGCAACGCCGCAAAGTGGAAAAAACATATTGCGGGGCGAAAGAGGGTGTTAATAGATACTTCGATTTTAAATAAAACATACATGGTTTTACATTTAAAAAACTAAGTAAAATGACTCTTTTAAATTATCATAATCTATAATTCATTAAAAATCCTCCTGCAGATGCACATAGTTGGTAACATGCAAAATAATATTCACTTGACATTCGAGTAACCACTTCCATAATAATATTGAAAAATGTTGAAGGGGTATATCAGTTTGGACATGTTACTTGCGACTGCAAATCCAAAAATTTACCGAAAATAAATTATAACTTGGCAAGGTCGCAACCGATCCCAGAAATACGTTACGGTCACGTAGAGATTAATGATGGTAACTAAATAAGATTAAAAAATATAATAGTTCTATTTAAAAAAATCAAGTTGATTATTATCTTGCTTTCCCGCAACACTCTGTATATTTCAAAATAATTTTATGATATGCGCCTTAAACAACCAAGAAACTTTTGTATGTGACATTTTCTTCTATCAGGTATATCTTGCGAGATATCGAAGAATTACACACCAAATGGACACCCTGTATATACTTCACAGTAGAGGAGTAAGGAATATTATGTATAAAAAGTGAATAAGGACCCTTAAGAATACGGAGCTTTATTGGCCGCAATATCAACACGACCCTGTCCATGTTGACTATTGAATTAATTTATAGAGAAGGCCCTAATGTCACATCTTCTTAAAAACTACTGGAACATCAGAAATAGGACTACAGTGTCTTAATTTTGGCCAGAATTTGTCGGTATTGTGCCACACCAGCATAACTTTCTGCAACTGCGTCCTATGCTCAGGCCGAAAACCAAACTGAACGTCGAGGTCATGTGCGAAAAATTCTCGAAATAGAATTTATATACTTTTCGGCAAGCTGCGATGTATTTCAACATTGAATTCGTCTACATGGCGATCATATAGAAATCAGCAATTATCCATGCCTTAAGCAAGTACTGAGTTCTGAGAATCACGGTAGTTTTTGCCACAAAATATTTCAGGGTTTTTTTGAGAACAGATCAACGCTTTGGTGGTGATTTGATCTTCTCCAGGCGTCTTGCGGCCTTCAACTCTTTACTATGACTCAGAAGCCTCGCCAGTGGCGGCTCGTGACTTAAGAGACCGTCGGAGCCAAAATATAAAAAATAACCTAAATTTATCAGCACCTTACAAAAAAACACTTACCAAGAGATTTATCTTAGTATGACCTATGTACAAAAACAAAAAATGCATCTTTAAATTGCTCGGTATGTAAATTTTCCTTATTTTTTGCAAAAGTGTCAATAACTTGTTTGTTAAAATTGTCAATGTTATTTAAAAGCTTCTTCTCGGCCGATAACATTCTAAGAGCACTAAGTCTTCTTTCATAGAGTTTCTCAGAAACGTTTCAATCCTTTTTAACATCGAAAAGGTCCGTTATGGTCTATTGGTTGAACTTCTGTACTCAGCTTTGAACATTCGACAAACTAGACACATTTATCGCTTTTGGAATGCCTTAATCGGGAAGCGGTCTTCCCAATTCCTTGATTTCAATTTTTTCCTCAATGGAATATGTGGAAAACAGCTTTAAAAAAAGATTGCTAATACTACTCATTTTGGCAATAGTCCCTCACGTATTACGAGTCACCAGTCACCACTAAATATTACTAAAATAACTTGCAACTTTCACGTCGGGGCGCGAAAGCAGAAAGAGCAGAAATTAATCCGATCAATCGACAACAACAAAATCTAGTCTTAGTGAGCCAGCAGTTACCTGGCTCCTTTTCCTATTGAAATCGCGCTCTGCGCGAAACGTTAATATGACCCCATTCAACCTTTCGGCTAAATTTATATAGCAAAATTGGTGCCGCTGGCTGTTTGGCTCCGACACCGCACGCCATGCTTTCACAGCAATAGTCTGGGCGTGTTTGGCGAAAAATTGGGGTAATATATTGGATTTTTGTGAATGTTTAATTTTTGCTAAATAATTTAAAAAAAGGATGTAATGTAACATTTAAAAGTAGCACAAGAAAGTTAGGTCCTCGATTTATTGTGGTAGCCATGGCTTCTTGGCACCTTAGGGCGAGCCGCCACTAAGCCCCGCTGGTCACCGGTGATTCCGCTGGCGTAATATGTAGAGCTTCTTGAAACAAGAATCTTAAGAGCATGTATCTATAGAAGCATTACTGACACTGCCTGCATTTACTCTGAAATGTCTCTTGATGGACCTTACAATTTGTCGTCGGGGATATATGTGTCATGGTTGTGTCGAAACGTGGACCACGTATATGTAAAAGTTGCCACTTCTGAGCGATTTAGAAAAGGCTTCAAATGATTTATCGAGAGATCAAGATTCTCCATAACTTTAGTCTTTACATTTTCATGTGCGACCAATAGTTTCTGTCCTATCGTCCTACCGTGTGCCAAAGTTGGGGATTTGTTTGCTATTTTCACTAAAATCAGAATTTCATCACCGATTGAGTCTAAGAACTTTATCAAAATGTCGTGTAACATTTTTGTTTCATTGGAGGAACGATATCTTTTCATTTCTTTACTATCTGCAGCTGCCTAAACGCGCGCAGTTAGTTTAAAAAAAAATATCAAGAACACACTACTACCTACTACCCATATGTCCTGTTGCAAAAAATATCTTATTTGTGCATACTTCTAGTGTGTGTGTGTGTGTGTGTAGATGGGAATGGCATTGGAATCTGAGTCCATTTGCCACAGAGGAGATTAATATTTTACCTATGTGATCTATATGTTTATGCCTGATCTTTTCAAAAATTTGATTACAGCCTGATAAGCTAGTTTGCTAAATGTCGCGAGAATGATTGTGATATTTGTGGGAAGTTCTATTCCCAGATCAATGAGGTCTTTCAAAAGTTCCTTCGAGTGCCTTTCATATAGTCTACAAGAGAAGAGTAAATGGTTCATATCACCGATGCTGGTGGAGTCACAAGGACAAAGGGGTGATTCAGTAACCCCTATGCGGTACAGATGGGACGGAAAGCAGCCATGATTGAGTTTAAGCCGTGAAATTTTAACTGACTGTTCTCTATTTGAATAGAAGCTATCGATGTGTGGTACGATATGAGGCAGTGAAGGGTGAATGAGAGTATAATGGTTTTGTGAAGTAGATACGAATTCAGCCCAGACCGTTTCCCATCTTCTTCTAATATTGCTTTTGTTTTCAATTAACAGACCAGAGTACAATGGGACTTCTAGTGGAAATGATACTACCTGGGCGTTGTTTATTTAAGATAAGATTTAATTTGCTACCTCTGAAGGCTGCCGCTCGAGGGTAGGGGGAGAGGGGGATGAATTTTTGTTCTCTCCGTCCCCTCGAACGACACCCTCCCCCCCACCCCCCGCCCAGGTCACAAACTTAGGTGTTCATTCAGGGGACCAATCTCTACCATAGGAGGACTTAACGATTGCCTAATATCGGTAGTATAGGTACCGATGTGTTCCTAAATGACGTACTTTTTTTAAGCCCAAATGTATTATTTAGACAGCTGCAGATAATAGGTCTATGAGAAATGTTATTCTCTTTTGAGAAAAAGTGTTACAGATCTTTTTGATAGCCCTCTTCGGCTTGAAATTCGGATTTTAGTAAAAATCACAACAGCTCCCCTAACTTTGGGGCACTGTAGAAATGGAAAAACGAAAAAATGTAAGGACCAAAATTGTGAAGAACTTTTTGTCTACATATATTATATCAACTTTTTTCGATAGCACTTACCACAACGGTGCTATTTGTCGAAAAGCGTCACAAACCGATCTTCGTCCCCCCCCCCCCCCTCAAGCGGCAACCACCAGAGGTCGCACATTGAATCTCAATTTAACAACGCCAAGGTAGTATTATTTTCACTAAAACTATGCACAAATAAGATATTTTTCGCAACAGCACATATCGGTAGTAGGTAAAGGTGAAGGAATGGAAAGATATGATTCTTTTAAGTAAACAAAAATTTTACACGACTTTTTGATGAAGTTCGTCGTTTTAATCCGCGATGAAATCCTGATTTTAGTGAAAATCAGAAACCAGCCCCTAACTTTGGCACACTATAGGATGATAGGACGAAAATGTCGCAAAGCAGTTTTCAATCCCTCCCCCTCCCCCCCCCCCCCCATCCCTCCAGCAGCAACCCACCGAGGTCGCAAACTTAGGTGTAGGTTCTGGGCACCAATGTCTACTATCCCAGCAAATTTCACTTCTTTTCGGAGCTTTTGCTGCCAAAAGCCTTATTTTAGGGCGTAACGAATGTCGTCAGTGTGTCAAAAACTACGTGCCTCTTATAATTGGCTGACATGAATTCGATGATGGATGACGAGCGACTGTCTGTTTGATATACAGGAAGCACAAATGCATAATATGCATAGCCTATTGGATAAGAGTTATCCGAGTTATCAATTCTGTTTGAGTAACATCTATCTTGTTCTCTTATTTGTGATCGGGATACTTGGAAACTCTCCGCGAAGCTTCAAACTTCAAACGCGTTCCCTTGGAAAAGTTCTAGGTATGCCAGTTTTCTTCCTCTAAAGCACAGGAAGATAATCGCTAAAAATGTCATACTTAGTTCAAGAAGTAATACTGTATATACAGCTTTTAAGTGTGGCAAAACTAATTGCATTTGATGCCTGAAGATGGTTGAATTAATGTTATGTATGAGTATGAGATACCTATATCGTAACACATGATTTTACAGTTGATTCCCACAAGTAGAGTTTACTTGAACAGTCCATGCTTGATGTTTGCAGATGAAGTCGCCTATCACGATAAGAGGACTGGTGCAGTCCAAAAGAACTTCTTATCGCGCCCCTCACAGTCTGGAAAGACACCTGACACATATCATACCAATGCTACTTTTAATAGAATTATTGCCGTCACATTGACCACCACCGTATTTGTGCTTCTGTGATAGGCAACATCACGTTTTATTTGCCCGACACACTGTATTTTTGGTTGCTGTCGTTTCAGCAACACCTTGTACGTATCACTGTCTATTTTATCACCGATATAAATTAATTTTAATGGACAACTAACTTTTCCTTCAGGTTGAGACAGCAAAGACGAGAGAACACGCATAGTAGATTTATCCAGCGAACTTTGGAATTTACGACAAACCGTGTCTTACGTTGTAAATGTTACTGGGTAGGTAAATCTAAAACATCTATTTCTACCACAACTTTACTACTATTTATTAGTTATTCTAGAAATTCAGCTGATTTATACTTTCGCTTCCGCCGCATTATAATCTAGCCTTTATTATATAATTTTTCCAAAATGTCGTTTCCTTGTGGACCTTGACAGCAACATGTATCCATCTCAGAAGCAGAGAGATAAATAGTCGTATGTCCATAAAAGCCAATATCTAATAATTATCAAAACAGCTTAAAACAGTAGCTTGTAGGTAAATGGATATACAACATGTTCAAACCTAGATAAACAACAATTTGTGCATTTAGATTCTTTACCACAATATGAAGTCGAAGGTACATAGTTTAGTTATAATAGTAACGCCATATTGGATAAAAATGGACTTTAAAGTTTTAATTTCTGGGCTATTTATATGATCCTGTTAACTACTGCAAGCAATAAGGTGTAAGTAGTGTAATGTAATAAGATACATGGGTTTACAATTCAAATAGAAGTTACGAGGAAGAACTAGCTGACGCACCATTAATATGAGAAGATCCAGACGCTCCGCTACCGAGGATATAAATATTCATTTAATGTAAAATTTATTCATTCTTGTCTTGTTGTTGCTACTGTACATTTCAATAAAACTCTTTTTAAAAAAGCTTTTCCGTGTTCGGGAATCGTAACTGGCGCAGCGATCAGTAGGATCAGTACCTACCGTTCACCCGAAAATTCGCGGCATCGTGACCGGTTTCGGGCGTCGAACGTGGGTGTCATCCCTTAAGTACTGGAACCACGACCAAAGAGGGCAGAGCAGCATCAGGGCAGAATCACCGGAGAGGCCAAGAGGAAGAAAAAGGTAGGAGCCAAGTTTTCCTTTTGCCCTTTTCCCGATCAAATAATTTTTCCCCGTATTAGGAAATCTTACTTTAGTGTTAGTTCAATTTATTTCTCCGTTCAAGAAGTAAATTGTAGTTTAAGAAGTCACGAAAAAATCAGAATAATTTTCATCATATGTCAGAAGTTGACGAATTAGTTAGTACTTTAAGAAATATTACCTTAAGTTCAGAATCGAATTCAAGAAATATGGCCACTCAAGCTACCAGTGAAATTCAACCCATTACACTCCAAATGCTAAAAATGTTTGTAGATACCATACCAAATTTTAATGGAAATTCTGCCACATTGCCTAGTTTTATTTCTTCATGCGATTATCTGTTTAGTACTTTTACAACTTCAGATCAAACTATTCAAAAATATCTGATTAGAGTAGTACAGACAAAGCTTGTTGGAAGAGCTCAATTATTGGTAGGGTGTCGAACTGAGTTGACTAACTGGAGTTTGATAAAAAGTGCGTTAAAACAATGTTTTGCGGATAATAGAAGTCTTGAGTGTTTAGAACAAGACTTATTTTTGGCATCTCCCTTTAAAAATGAACAGCCTTTAGAATTTGGAAAAAGTTTTAAGGAGCTGTTTAGCACAAAAATTAACGTTATCTGAACCATCGCCTGTTATTAGAGAAGCTATGCTCAAACAATATGACGGTGTTTGTTTAAGAGCTTTTGTCAGAGGCCTATCAGGTCCTCTACAAACAATCATAAGATTGAAAAATCCAGATAGTTTAGAAATGGCATTATCATATTTAGTCGAGGAACAGAACTTTCAGTATACGCAAAATATTTTCAAGCATACTAATCAAAGACCTTCTCATTCAAATTTCCAATCACCTAGACCCTCTTTTAATCAACCTTTCAACAACAATGTTCGCTTCCAAGCACCTGTTCAACAGCCTCAGCAAAGGTTCCCAAGTGAACCGATAAATATTCAAAGTACCCCAGTTCATAGACATTTTCCCACAAACAGAGAAACGTTTGGACCCCCTAGAAATGTGAATGTTTTCAGACCTACTGGAAACCCACCCTCCAGCCCCCCACAACCCATGTCTGTTTCCACCCGAAACACTTTTAGACCAAGAGCCCCTCAAAGGCAGAACCATTTTAGACCTTCAGGTCCCAGAAATTTTTCATCTGAGGAACTATTCCAAATTGAACAATCAAATTCTGATTGTATACCCACAGCATTTTGAACATTTAGAAACCAATAACGAATCAACAAAGTATTCCGAAAGTCAGTCTACTTCAGGTGTACAGGATGAAAATTTTTATCAACAAAGCCTCCAAGACCAAGAAATTTGATTGAACTACATTCCGATTTAGACAACTGTCTACCCTATATAAAAATTAAGCATCCTCCTATAAAACTTCTAGTAGACACAGGTTGTTCTCACCCTATCTTAAGACCTAGTATTGCTGAAAAATATTTTCCTGATCGAATTTATCATTGTACTTCAAAACTGAAAACAGGTGTTGGAGAAAAAGATGTACAATTTAAAGCTGATATTCCATCATTCACAGAATTTCAATGTGATGATGATATAACTTATATTTTATTTGATTTTCATTCCTTTTTCGATGGTATTTTAGGATTGAAACAGTTATTAAAATTAGGTTTAAATATAGACTTACAAAATAAGCTTTTAGTTAGCAATTGCTTAACAATTCCTATCTACTTTCGTGAACCAGACATAGAACCATATCAAATTACGGTACACGCGTATGAAGTTGCTTCGCTAAGAATCCCCGTGTCATTAGATAATGGTGATGTTATAATTCCAGAAACAGAGATAAACGGACTTTATCTTCCAGAAACATTGAGTACTGCAGTAGACGGTTTCGCGGCTACTGAGGTATACAATTACACTGATAGTACAGTCACATTAGAGTTTAGGCAGCCTTTAAAAGTGATTAACTTTTCAGACAAAGTTAAGCAAAATTTTTATATTTTTCACTTAGAAGATATCATAAGCGATCAAAATTATAGTAAAGTAAGAAAGGAGTCAATTCATCATATCATTAGAACAGAACATTTGAATTCAGAGGAAAAAAATGCTCTACTTCAACTGTGTAGAGAGTTTCAAGATATTTTTCATCACGAAAGTGACAAATTATCGTTTACAAATATAGTTAAACATGAAATTAAAACTACGGACGAACTCCCTGTTTACACTAAAACTTACAGATACCCATTTGCATTTGCATTTGCATAAAAATGAAGTTCAGCGGCAAATTAATAAAATGCTGAATGACGGGATTATCAGAAGTAGCAAAAGTCCCTGGAATAGTCCTATATGGATTATTCCTAAGAAAATAGATGCCAGTGGCATACAAAAATGGTGGATAGTCACAGATTTTAGAAAATTAAATAGTAAAACTATAAATGATAGGTACCCATTGCCCAATATTAACGACATCTTAGACAAATTAGGCAGATGTCAATATTTTTCTACTCTGGACCTGGCCTCAGGTTTCCACCAGATAGAAATGCACCCAAATTCTATTGAGAAAACAGCATTCTCGGTAGAAAATGGCCACTATGAGTATACAAGATTACCATATGGCTTGAAAAACTCCCCGGCGACTTTCCAGAGAGTCATGGATAACGTTCTCCAAGAACTCCAAGGAAAAGTTTGCCTGGTCTATATGGATGATGTCATTATATTCTCTTCTAGTCTGACGGAACATATTGCTAACTTGAAGCTAGTGTTTCGCAAGCTCAGGGAAGCAAAACTGAAAATACAACCTGATAAGTGCGAGTTCCTTCGCAAGGAGGTTGAATTTTTAGGACATGTTGTCACTACAGATGGGATAAAACCGAATCCAAAGAAAATCGAGGCCATTCAAAAGTTCCCAATACCTAAGACGTCCAAAGAAATTAAATCTTTCTTGAAGTTGCTAGGTTATTATCGACGATTTATTAATAATTTTGCTAAATTGACAAAGCCTTTTACAAGACGTTTAAAAAAAGGTGCAAAAATTGAACACACACCTGAATTCGTCAAGACATTCGAAATTTGCAAAACTATTCTAACTAATGACGCCATCCTACAATATCCTGATTTTGAAAAACCATTTATACTGACGACTGATGCGTCTAATTATGCAATAGCCGCAGTATTAAGCCAAGGAAAAATTGGTAGTGATTTGCCGATTGCATTTGCCTCTCGTACTTTAAACTCAGCTGAGTGTAACTATAGTACGATTGAAAGAGAACTGGCAGCTATAGTATTTGGTGTAAAATATTTTAGGCCATACATATTTGGTAAAAAATTTATTATTGTCACAGACCATAAGCCGCTACAGTATCTCTTCAATATGAAAGAGCACAACCCCCGTCTCCTCCGTTGGAGACTCCTCTTAGAGCAATATGACTATACTATCCAATATAAACCAGGAAAGTCGAATAGCAATGTCGATGCTCTTTCTAGAGTGGAAATACATGCTATAGATCACGAGACGAATGAATCAGTTATCGTCAGTCCTGGGGATGTAGACGAAGATATCTTCCAATATCTACAGTCTTCGGACGAACAGGTAAACGTAACCCTGGACGACCTACAGGACATAGAGGACTTGCTTGATTCAACGGCGATCAGCAATTCTAATAGAATCAATATAACGTCAGACATTCAAATTGCACCCCCACACTCCCCGGAAACAGACGGTGTAACAGTTCACACCGCAGCAGAAAATCCTGTTTTAGAAATCCCCTATACAGAAAATGTAATTAACAGATACTTGAACCAAATCGTAATAAGTCAAAAGTCCTCCCATCATTATCACATAGTTAGGAGTAAGCCTTTAGAGAATAACAATAGATTAACACTTCATATCAGTAATAATATAGAGGAAGAAATTTTGAAATTTTTCAAAGATTATGTCGATCCAAAAAAGATGTACGGTATATTTATTAAAGACTCTGAAATTGCAGATCTTTCTATTCAGATAAGTAAAATTCTGCCAAAATATTTCAAAAATCATTCATATAGGATTTGTTTTTCGAATCAAATGTTAAAAGATGTTTCAGAAATAGAAAGACAAAAAGAACTCATTGAGCATCATCACGAGACAAAAACCTGTCATCGTGGCATAAATGAAACACTAATGGCGCTCAAAAAGAGATATTATTGGAATAATATGCAAAAAATGGTTACAGAGTACATCAATAACTGCGATTTATGTCAAATAGCAAAATACGACAGACAACCTCCAAATATCAAATTTTCCTTAACACCCACGCCTAAACAGCCTCTAGAGTTATTGCACCTAGATACATTTCGCTTTTCAAATTCAAAATTTCTCACAATCGTTGATGTTTTTTCAAAATATGCACAAGCATACATACTAGAACCAATTTGTACAGCGAGCACAATATATGAAGGATTGCTAACATTTATAAATCATCATGGAATTCCTCAATCTATTACCTGCGACAGTGGCACGGAATATAAAGACTCAATTATAACTGATTTTTGTAAATTGCATAAAATTCAAATTCATTTTGCTACACCTAATAACTCTAACAGTAGCAGTCCTATTAATCGTTTCCACAGTACTCTTTTAGAAATACTTAAAATTTTACGATTAAAATATTCCAAATCTAGTCCAAAAGAGTTAATGCAGCAAGCTATTCTAGCTTATAATTCAACTATTCATAGTGTAACAAAGCAGAGACCTTTTGACCTAATAAATGGACGTTTAGATGCGTTGGACCCTTTCGATTTGTCAGATAAAGTAATTTTAAATCAGTGTATTACAGACCGAAAAGAAAGATTGAAATTTTTATATGGAAAGTTACACGAGTCTTCCGTGAATCAAAAAGAAAAAATAATTGAAAAACGTAATGAATCAAGGGAAGACCCGGCCACATTCCAACCAGGAACAAGCGCCTTTGTCAAAGATAAAACAGCAGCCTGGGAAAAAACAAAGCCACGATTTGTCAAAACTACAGTTCAAGCTGATTTAGGAACCAAAATTCGCGGTATAAGTAAAAAACGTAGTAAAATTGCGCATAAGTCTCAAGTACGAAAGCCTAAAAAATATTGTTCTGTTTCACAGGAAAATGCAGCAAGTGAAATTGCTAGTACAAGTAGCAGCCGCCCTTCTTGTAGTAGGGAGAACAAAGACACAAGATGAAATTTCTGTCACATCCCTAAAAGCACCTATATTTCCATACTATGTAGGAAATGCCAAAATTCCTCAAAATTTTCACACATTTATTCATTACATTGATACACTTCCATTAGTACAGCAGCTCAGTAATATACAAAGTTGTTATAAACAGCTAGCAGACATATTAAGTTCGTCAGAATCAGATGCTACCAATATTCACGTAAGTTTATCTGGCTCATTAACTCATACAAAAATCTTGATAAAATAAGCATCACGTAAGTTAAATAACATAATGCCACATCCTCGCCAAAAACGTGGATTACTGAATATAATTGGAACTTCTTCAAAATTTCTTTTCGGCACAATGGACGCCGAAGATGAACAAAAAATTAATAACGCTATTTATGAACTCCAAACCACCGAAGATTCAGTTCGAAACCAGTTAAAATTACAAGTGTCGTTAACGAAGGAATTGATTGATAATTATAAATCAACAATTACCTTACTGTCCTCTAATCAAAGATTGATTAAGTCAAAATTATACCTTCTAGAAAATTCTATCAATAAAACGTTAGGCAGTGTTACGAATTATTTGCAAGCTCAACATATTTGGCAACAAATTATTCTAAATTGCCAGAATTTTATTACATTTTTAGACAATTTGGAAAATGCTATCATGTTTACCAAATTGAACACGTTACATAGTACAGTGACATCAGCATCTGAATTAGAAAATAACATAAAGCATATGATCACATTATATGGCAGTAGTAAAGTACCAGAATTCAAGAACTTTAATTCTTTCTATCAAATTGCAGACACAAAAGTCATTTTTTCATATCACAAAATTATATTTTCAATTAGATTTCCAATATTTCATGATGAAACCTTCCAATTATTCCGACTTTACCCCATTCCTATCAAACAATCCACCATTTTACCAAGTCACCCTTACTTGGCTCTGGGAACAAGTCGCCAACAGTACGAAGACGAAGAATGCCCAATGATCGAAGATATTTATGTCTGCAAGGACCACCTGGAACCAATACAGGGTTGCTTCTACAAGCTGTTGAAAGAAGCTGAATTCTCTACATGCCAATTCACACGGCTAGCAGTCTTAAAGCCTATCATCGAAGCAGTCTCAGAAAATCGTATTTTGGTCATTCCTGCAGAAAAACCAATCAAGGTGATCAAAATATGTCGGCATGAAGAACCACTTCTCATAGAAACACCCAGTCTCATCCAGTTACCAGAAGACTGTGGAGTCCAGATAAATACCTCAAAATTTTGGAACAAAAAGGAAGTGGAAAAAGGAAATCCATGGTTTTTGCCAGAGATAAAATTTTGGGAATCCAAAATTAACTACACTACCAGCACTGCCCTAAAGCTGAATACCATAGACCTAAAGAAAATAGAAAAGATCCAGGAAAAGGCGAATCTTCTCCAAGTACAAGAACAAGCTGTCCATCCTTTAGTTTGGAGTTCAGGAAGCTCAGCGGTTACCATTTTACTGCTGACGTTAATAGCAGTAATCCTCTGGGTCGTTTGGAAAAAGAAAAATCAAGAGAAGAAGACAGGAAAAGTACAAGAAAATAAGAAAAAAGAAGAGAAGAAAGAAGCATCCACCGAAAACAAAAATGTCCCCTTTTTGTTTTCGACTTAGAGGGGAGGAGTTACGAGGAAGAACTAGCTGACGCACCATTAATATGAGAAGATCCAGACGCTCCGCTACCGAGGATATAAATATTCATTTAATGTAAAATTTATTCATTCTTGTCTTGTTGTTGCTACTGTACATTTCAATAAAACTCTTTTTTAAAAAAGCTTTTCCGTGTTCGGGAATCGTAACTTAGATAAATAAACAAAACTTAATTTAGTCCAACATACAAACTACAGATTGATGAATTTTACATAACATCAGCATTTGAGTTTTATTGTCTCAGCTTTTCACTAAAGTGTCCATCACATTTTGTTGTGAGGCTTTTAGCCCATGAGCATCATTTATTTGAGCCATGTCTTGCTCTAAGCTTCCGACTGAAGCTCATGCTTTTTTCGCCTTTCTATTACGAGTATGTCTTTTCTATTACGAGTATGTCTATTTCGACCTGTTCTTGTCTTAATACAAATCGCTGTTCCTCAAGACTGACCCTTCTACTTTTTCCTCAAGTATCAGGTCTTTGTGCAGTGGCAGACACACGGTGGGGACGATCGCTCTCCCCTTTGTATCTGATTAATATGTTTTTTGAAACTAACTGAGCGAGGTAAGATGCTAAGTTAAAGCATTTTTCGTTGTACACGCATCTCCCTTCGGAGTGATTTTTCAATAACAAGCGACTTCCCCCAGTACTAACACGATCAGTTTATGGTTGATATTTTGTGTGCTAATTTTTCTAACATTTTAGTTCCCATACCGGTACAGACTTTTCGATTTCGAGATAATACGATTTCCGTGCGTTTCAGGATATCATAAAAAAAATCCACGTCACTCTTTTACGTCGGTCTTTTTGTCGGTCTGTTTGTATGAATGTTGGCGTCTTCTGACCTCGTAATCTAGGATAGTTTTGAAAATCGGTGCACGGACGATGGAGTACTCAGCAAAAAACCAAAAAATTTAAATATTCCTCAAACTTCGTTTTCAGGTCTTATAAGGGTTCCTGATTGTTTTCTCCTTTTTTGGGTGGGGGTGAAATTAGGGTGGTTGGGGGACGGGGAGTTGTAAAACTCGAAGATTTGTTGAATTCATAATAGCTTGTTCGTTGACCTGTGAAAGACGTGCGATATAATACACTTTTTTGGGTCTATCCGAATGTTGTCTTTTTATAGTTACAAGTTTCATTAAAGGAACATTAATATAACCAATGTCGACTGTGCCGATCCAACACAATAACGAGGCACCCGTCTAACCAATAATTATGTATTTTTATGCAGCTTGCATGATTAATACAATAATTAGAACAATACTTGAACAGTATCAACAATACACATGAACACATGTATCCCGCCCATTCGAGCGTCTTTCTCTTACTGTCAATCAATAGTGTCACTCCTGTCAACACTGTCACTACCGTCACCAGTTCAGCAGCCGGGTCCAGTGTCGGGTATCAGGGGCACACGGTCGGGGTGCACCGCATACCGCACGGCCATCCTGACAATATTTCGTCCTTGAGAGGTCTGAAAACAAAAACGAATGAAAATTCTGCAATATCAGGAGCAGTATATATGGCAGTATGGCAGACAATTAGTGTCAGCTGTGTCCTAATATGCACATAGTAATGCTTCTACTATATGCAAGGGTGCATCAATTGTGTATATAAGATGAGTGATATGTGCTTATCATCATTCCAGTGATGCCTAAGAGGGCTTCAGTGATAAGCCTGAGAAGGCATCATTGGTATGCCTAATAGAGGACGTCATTGGTGCCTAAGATGGCATCATTGGTGCCTAAGAGGGCGTCATTGGTGCCTAAGAGGGCGTCATTGGTGCCTAAGACGCCGTCATTGGTGCCTAAGAGGGCGTCATTGGTGCCTAAGAGGGCGTCATTGGTGCCTAAGAGGGCATCATGTGTGCCTAAGAGGGCGTCATTTGTGCCTAAGATGGCATCATTTGTGCCTAAGATGGCATCATTTGTGCCTAAGAGGGCGTCATTTGTTAATACATACCTTCAATTAAGTTATTGGAGTTGAAAGGATTTCATGTGTTCTAACCCTACGACTGCTTCGTAAGGTCGACTTGATCTCTGTGAATAGATGTCCTCTCTAACTCGATAACGATCACTTGGTAGGACTTCAACAAGTTTGAAAGGTCCTATGTATTTTGGAAGCAGTTTCTTGCTTTCTGAGTTGGCTGGAAAACTGGTCACTTTAGTGAGAACCAGGTCTCCTACTGAGAAAATCTTTGGTGGCAAGCGGTGCTTGTCGAACTTTATATTCTGTTCCACTCTGTTTCTGTCTAAGTTTTTAGCTGCCTGTTTTCGGATTTTTGTAACGTCTACCATTTCTTCGTCTTCAGATGGTATGTCTTGCAAATCAGTGTCAGTTCGCAGTTGAAAACCAAGCAACAGTTCTGCAGGAGAGTGTTGAGTTATTCGATGTTTTGTGCTGTTGATTCCTTGCTGAATCTGCCTCACTTTGCTGTCCCAGTTGTTCTTCTCTGTGTTTGAACCTGATGTAGCGAGAGCATCCGATATCGTTTTGTTCATTCGTTCTGCTTGACCGTTTTCACGTGGTATAGTCTCACAGTTGTTGTGAGCAGCTTAATACCTTTACTGCTGCAGTAGTCCTTGAAGCTATGAGAGGTAAGAGGTGTTCCAGCATCGGCAATGATACGTTTTGGGTTTCCCAAGATAGAGAAAATTTCCTTCAGTTTCTCCATCACATGTTTTGAGGATGTGTCTGGTACTGGTTTGATATAGGTGTATTTTGAAAACCCATCAACTACTGTCAGCACATACTTGTTTCCTGTTGAGCTTTCTACAAATGATCCCAGATGATCTATATGAAGTGTATGGTGAGGCCTGGCATACTTGGGAATGGAAAGTAGATATCCATGTTTTTTACCACCGCGTTCTTTGTGATAGAGGCAGAGTAAGCACGAAGCGATGTACTTCCTGACAAATCTATCCATTTTTGGGAACCAATATGTCTTTTTAATTCTGTCAAGGGTTATATCAAAACCGAAATGGCCAACGTCATCATGGTTAGCCTCAACTATTTGCCAACGACAGTTTTTAGGAACGACAAGTCTACGACCGAATGGAGTCACCCTATAAACTTTGTTACGGCGGAGATCATAATCATTAAATATATCTTTATGTTGTTGTTGGTCACCACTCATTAATATGTCACTGATATGTTTTATGTTTTCATCTATGTTTTGGGCTTCTCTGAAATAATCATTTTCATTGATTACTAAAACCTGCTTAGTTTGGCTGTTATTTTCTTCGTTAAAAGTACGGCTTAGTGTATCCACATGTTGCATTTGTGAACCTGCTCTATGAACTATATTGAACGAAAAATCCTGTAACATTAAAATCCAACGAACGATTCACGGTACAATTGATTGTTTGTTCCAGGCATTTCTAACAGCATTACAGTCAGTCAAAATTATAAACTCTTGACCTAGCAGATAATATCTAAACTTTTCTAAAGTCCTGACAACAGCAAGTAGTTCTAACTCAAAAGAATGATAATTTTTCTCTGCGTCTGTTGTTTGTTTGCTAAAGAAAGCTATTGGATTTTCAATATTGTCATTCTTTTGAGTCAAAATCCCAGCCAAACCATCTCGACTAGCATCGGTATTCACAACAATAGGTTTTTTGGATTAAATATTGCGAAAACTGGTTTAGAGCATATCTGGTTTTTCAAGGAATTAAAAATTTCAAGATGGGTTTCAGACCATTCCCATTTGAAATTTTTCTTGAGTAGCTTTGTAAGAGGGGCTGTTTTTCGTGCAAAGTATTTGATAAACTTTCTAAAATAGCCCACGAGTCCTAAAGATTGTCTCAGTTGATGCTGAGATTTTGGGCATGGAAAGTCGATAACAGATTGAATTTTTGCGTTAGACGGACTAATTTGATTGTAAGAAATCTCATATCCTAAATAATTGATTTTTTTGTAACAGGAAATAGGATTTTGTTATTTTAATAGTTAATCCGTGCTGATTATATCTAATACCTTTTTTAGTAATTCTATGCCCTCAGGAATGGATTTTGATGGAATCAGTATATCATCTAGGTAAGGAATTACATGAAACTCACGCAATGGTGAGAGTATTTCATTCATAAATTGTTGAAAAACTGACGGCGCGTTAGAAAGGCCGAAAGGTACCACTTTGTATTCATAATGCCCTTCAGGCACTACAAAAGCAGTGTATTTAATTGAGCTTTTTGCCATGGGTATCTGGTGATACCCTGATGCTAAGTCGATATTAGTAAAATACTTGTAGTCGGTTAGAGTGTCAATTACATCTTCAATGACTGGCATTGGAAACTTGTTTTTTATTGTGATTTTGTTTCAAGCTCTATAATCAACTACTAGTCTTTTTTCATTGTCTTTTTTATTAACGAGCAGAGCAGGGCTTTTTTGAATAATTTTGGCTCTAACAATTCTTTGATAATTTTGTGAAATAATTCTTTATCCCTTTCTGCACAGCGGTAAGCTCTGTGAGTGACCGGCTTTTCGGTTGCTACTTCTATAGAAAGGGACACTGAATGTGCTTTTCCCAGACTATTCAATATTTGGAACATACATGCGCCATAATAAAGAAGCACATCTTGCAGTGTCTTAAGCTCATACTCTGATAACGTCCCGTGGTTGATGCTTTTCAACCACTGAGGGTCACCTACCTTATAGTCAAACCTTATATGGTCATCTATTCTATAATAAACAATATTGGCATTTTCTGTGAAGTTTGTTCCTATTAGAATATCAAATTTAAATTCAATGTCTTCGACAACGTAGTATTCAATATCTAAAACCACACTGTCTATCTGTGTAGTTGCTCTAATATACTGTGTTACCGTGGTTCCACTACCTGGGAAACCAGATAACGTGATGGCATTTTTCAGGTCATATGTCTGAAAATTAAAGTTATCTGCCACTGAAGATTTCACCAGTGAACACTCACTACCAAAGTCCACAAAGGCTTTACAGTAATTTCCATTCAAAAGTATTTCCTTGTGGAATTTGGAAGTGTTGTTGGAATTTTCAATAGCATTTACATTTTGTTTGATAAATGATTTATTTTTTTGTCGTTCTTGTTTACTTTGTGAGTTCTGTGCGTCTTGTTTCTTCTTGATCAAACAATAACTTTCTGTATGACCCTTTACTTTGCAGTAGTTGCATATTTGATTTCTATGTCTGCAAAGAGCCCGATGGTGTCCAGTTTTACCACAAGTTTTGCAAAATGTTTCTTTATTATTTGTGAAGCTATACCATGTCTGATACAACTTGTACTTGGTCTATTAAGTATATTTTCAGTCTTATGTTTTTGGGGAATTTCAGTGGCAGATATAGAGTAGGTTTTATTCTTCAGATATGCACCTAAAGCATTGAGATCAGTCATATTCGAGGTTTCTGCTGCCGCAGTTATATTAGAGTCACTTATAGCACCAACAGTCAAAGATACGTTGTCAGATTCTGAAAAATTTAGCTTTAACTTATTAATTTTTGATAAGTGTTCAAAGTAAAAATCATATAATGCACATCCCTCCACCGGTTTGTGTGTTCCATAACCAGCTTATAGCAATCTCTATTTGACCGGAATGTGGCCAGTAAGATACCCTTCCATCTTTCCCAAGTAAACTGAGACCACCCTAATTCGCTTTCAATATAGCTGTCGTACCACATCTTTGCAGTTCCTGTTAGTTTGTTTAAGGCTTGAAATGTTATGGTGTTGTCAGGTTGTCTGACCATTGGTAAATATTGGCATTGTATTGTATGATCTCTATCCAGTCTTCAATGTCTTTCAGCTTTGGGTCAAATTCCGGAATGATATTAGAAATTGGTTGCACATTATATGATTGTGTAGTGAAAGATGTACCCCCTAGAGGTGTGCGGCGTACCCTTCGTCTCTTTTGCCTACCTCTCGCTACCTGTTCATTACCACCAGTTGAGCTACTCGATGACGATGTCGATGTAGACCGTTTTCTTTTCCTTCTACCTTTGTGATGAGCCATCCTGAATTTTTTTGTGGAGTGATGGTCTGATGCTATTTTGCACGAAAAACCAACAGCGTAACTCACACTCGGTTCTTTATCAACCACTTCTGATGTCGACTGTGCCGATCCAACACAATAACGAGGCACCCGTCCAACCAATAATTAGAACAATACTTGAACAATATCAACAATACACATGAACACATGTATCCCACCCATTCGAGCGGCTTTCTCTTATACTACGTTCCAAAATCCCATCTATCCAGTGAGCAGATGAATTTTCGAGGATTGTCACGTGATTCCAGATGTTAGGGATGTTGGAATATTTACGAAACGGCAAAGATCTTTTTTTGACAATTTTGACATATCACATAACCTGTGCTGTTTTCTCAGAGTCAGAGTGTCAGAGTAGACGTACCCGTTAGAATGTCAGGGCATACAAATAAAGCAGAATAGGTTATGTTAAGTTGTTAGCTGTCAAGTGAAAAATATCTCTTGACAGTATTGACACAAAGGTCGATAAAATCTCAATTTGATTTCCGAGCAAAACGATGACATCCATTGCCTCGGAAATGCAATAATGGAATACAGATTTTTGTTGACAGTTTGATGTTGAGTGAATACTGAAACGCTACAGAGCAAATCGAGGCCTTTGATGGGATTTTGGAACGTAGTATTAGTGTCAATCAATAGTGTCACTCCTGTCAACACTGTCACTACCGTCACCAGTTCAGCAGCCGGGTCCAGTGTCGGGTATCAGGGGCACACGGTCGGGGTGCACCGCATACCGCACCAAGAATAATAATATTCTGAACTGTTAACTGAAGGACTGGCGTGCCGAAACACAAATAAATATTCATCAATTTGGGATACTGAACAGTGTCAAAAATTGAAAATAACAAAAACATGATTATTATTATTGAGGCAAAATCATCTTTAAATTATTCTGTTGTTGCAGTCGCTTATACCTACATTTTTATTTAAAGGAAAATTAATCATGGTATGAGGAAAAAGCTGTTAATTAGATGACTGACGAAACTCAAACAAATATTCTTCAAGGTTAAATTACTAAAAAGGTTCAAAATTTGTTAATGATAAATTAATTTGCAGAAATGTAAGTTCACTGCTGAAAAATGGTTTGCTAATGCCCTGAAATACCTTATATTTATTGGGTAAGAGTACATAGTGTATTTCAGTCTGCATATTTAAGAGTATAATGAACATGGAATAGGAAGGGCATAGTGTATTGATAAAACTACATATGATAAATGCACTTAGAACATACCTTTAGCCGTAAAGGGCATCGAAGTTAGACAAAATTGGAAGTAAAACCTTAATTTCAAAATAATATGAACATAGAACAGTTTGGATCCAAGGCGACGATATCTGGTTACAGCGATGTGTCTCTGATATTTATTTTGGATAAATAGTTGATGTGAATTTTAGAAAATATGATCAAGAGAATACATACACACTTAGCCTAAAGACAAAGCGTTCAAAGTGAAACAGAAATGTCCACGCTCTGCGAGTTTTTGTATACTTTCTATAAAATTGCGTCTGTTACATCGGTATCCTTGAAGCGATTCAAATAAAAGCCATTGATAGCCTTGTATTGGCTTATATGTAAGATAGTGGAAAATAATAGCTTGTTGTGTCTTTCTAGCAAAATCAGGGATGAAATAGGACATTTGAACATTATCCTAGACAAAGGTATCAAGCGTAGTGGAACGGTAAGGACTTTCCAAAGTCAAGACTTTTACCAAGAGTGTCCAATACCTAGAAGCTGTCAGGAAATACTTTGGAAAGGTACAGCAATCTATGGTCCCATAGTTAAGACAGAAATCTATTAATTAATTTTTGAGGCATATCATCTCCAAAAAACCTTTGTTACACGAAAAGTAAAACTTCGCCTACTGCGAAGTCAAAACGCTATAGTGCGAACTTGTATCATGTAACAGATGGCTGCAGATTTATTTAACCCAGTTGAAAGTAATTCTTATCCCAGTTTTTTTAGTAGAAGAGGTTTCTTCGGATATTGGGATTTTTAACTACTGTGCGGTTTGAAATATTTATTACATCTACTATACCTTAATTATACTTCGAGAGCCCCGTCCTGGAGATCACCCTGTAGTATATGCTTCAATAGGGTACTTGCAGAGGTCGCGAAATCGCCTCGAGAGTATACATGGCATAAAGAAAACCATATCAAGAAGCAGTAGGAAACAAAAAAATGGAGTCAAGTTGATTGACCCAGTACTTCCCACACATAACGATGATACCATTTTATTATTTCCCATTGCATGAAGGCCATGAAGCTATAGTCTGAAATCTCCTTGCAACTAAATCATCGCCCACCCGCCCGCAAAAAAAACATCCAACTCAACAACCCTCGTAAATAGTTTCTTACGTCTCCCTCTTCAGGAAATATGCATTAAAAATCAATTGAACAATTTTCACGTTACGCAATCTAGAACGACCTAAAACAATACTTGTATGTATACATCACAAATACTCGTGGTCCCGTTTTTTTTTTTTTTTTTTTTTTTTTATGGACAGCCTCCCGCAAAGGCTAAAAGCCTATGTCGCTGTAGAAGCGCTGCGAGAGGATAAGTGTCGGTGCACGTTAGATTTGAAGCGCTGCAGGTTGTAGCCGGCGGGAAACAAATTCCCTGGCAGCTTGTTCCACAGCGTCGAAGTTCTCCAAAAGAAGGAATGCTGGAGGAGACTGGTTCGTGGAGTAGGGACCTCGACCTGGTAAGGGTGAGCTCGCAGAGCCTCTCTAGTGTTCCTCGTTCGGGCGGCCTTTGCTGTTATTACCTGGGAGAGCTCACTCGAACATCTTCCGTGATAGAATCTGTAGAACAGGGATAGGTCGGCCACCCTTCTTCGATGTTCCAGGCTATGGAGGTCTTTTGTGAGGTTAGGCGTATCGATTAGTCTAATTGCTCTCTTCTGGATGGTATCCAGAAGCTTTAGAGAGTGCTTGGGAGCGCATCCCCACAAATATGAGCAATACTCCAGCGGTGGTCGGATCTGTGCCTTGTAGAGCAGCAGCGGCTGCTCTGGTGTGTACAGCTTCCTACAGCGGAACAAAACTCCAAGCTTCTGGGATGCCGCTTTAGCCATACTGACGACGTGGTCGTGCCAAGACATGTTGTTGTTGATGTTGACCCCCAAAAGCTTGACGGAAGGTGACTCGTCTATGGGGTGACCCTCCATTTCCAATGTTGGTAAGCCAGTGTGAGACTTCTTTGTAAGTGTTGTTGCCTGGGTTTTCTGTACGTTGAACTGTACTTTATTTACTAATCCCCACTCGACAATTTTTTTGATATCTGCGTTGATGTGTGAGGCATGCTGCTGTCGTCGACGTACCGTCTCCTGGGATGATAGTGGCTTGCCTGGTTCCATGCACGATATCAATGTATTGTCGTCTGCGAAGCTGTAGATTGGATTGGATGTTATTTCCAGCAGCTCGTTGATGTACAGCAGGAACAGTGTAGGGGATAAAACAGATCCCTGAGGAACACCGGCGTTTATTGAAAATACGTCTGATGAACAGCCTTCGACTACAACGAACAGAGATCGGTCGTTCAAGAAGCTGTTCAGCCACTGGCGCAGACCAGGTGGTAGTCCATAAGCAGCAAGCTTGACTAGAAGTCCCTCATGCCACACTCTGTCGAAGGCTTTCGATATGTCAAGCGCAACAACACGGCATTCGCCATGGTTTTCAATGGCTCTATTCCACAAGTGAGTGACATAGGCCAGAAGGTCACCCGTAGACCTGTGCTTACGGAAGCCATACTGGCGATCATTTATGATGTTATTATTGTCCAGGTATTTCAGGATCTGTGTGTTAATAACAGTCTCCATAACCTTGGACATGATGCTAAGAAGAGCCACAGGTCTATAGTTTGTGGGATCGGTTTTTTTGCCTTTCTTAGGGATGGGTTGTACGCAGCCAATTTTCCATGAAGCGGGAAACACGCCTTGCTGATATGATAGTTTGAAGAGCTTGCAAAGAATAGGTGCAAGCTCAGCGGCACAGCGTTTAAGGACAATGGCTGGAATTTGGTCGGGACCAGTAGCTTTCTTCGTGTTTAGCTTCTGGAGGATGCTTTTTACATCTCGATGTTGAAATTTGACCTCTGCCATTCTCGAGTTTACGTTTATGTTGGTGGTCGGATTGCTTCCTTGGAAGTCTACAGTAGAATTGGCTGCGAAAAGCCTCCCTAAGATGTCTGCTTTTTCTTTAGGAGCAGATGCGATGGACTTGTCCTCTCTGGTCAAGGGTGGTATTGATGAATAGGAAAAGTTCTGACTAACAGCCTTAGCTACAGACCAGAATGTTCTGGACGAACTAGGACATGAGAGGAGCTTGTTCTTAATTTTTTGGTTGTGTTCCTCCTTGCAGTTGTCAATCACGCGTTTACAGTGGCTTCTAGCGTCGATAAAACTGCGGTGGTTCTCGGCGTTTGGATTTTTCCTCCATTCCTTGTAATGTTGGTTTTTGGAGGTAACTGCATCCCTACAACGCTGATTAAACCATGGCTTGTTTTTGGAGGGACGCTTGACGACATGTGGAATATAGGCCTCCATGCCGGACATTATTACCTCTGTTATTTCTTGGGCGCAAGCTGATGGGTCTCGTGACTTGAAGCAGACGTCGTGCCAGGGAAAGGACTGGTAGTATTCCCTTAGGTCGTCCCACTTTGCTGATCCGTAATGCCAGACACGGCGAGGCATTGTATGGTGGGGATCTGGAGAATGCATCCTGCATAGTGTTGAGACGGTGTTATGGTCAGACGATCCTAGTGGAGCGGTTACTTCCACTGTGTAAATTGTTGGGGTAGTTGTTAGGTATAGGTCCAGCAGACTGGCAAAATCTCCGTGGCGGCTGGGGATTCTTGTCGGTTCTTTAATTATCTGCTCCAAGCCGCAGCTAATAGCAAAGGCTTCAGCTTCACGTCCCTCGTCGTCCGTTTTCTTTGAGTGTTTGAGCCAGTATGAGTTGTGAACGTTGAAGTCGCCCAGAAAGACTATCTCTGAATTAGGATGACCTGACTGCAGCGCATCCACAGTGGCTGAAAGCTTCTCGAAGAGCTCTTTGCAGTTGTTACTACTTGGTGGCCTATAGATGCAGCATATGAATTTGGAATGATTTTGGAAGGATATTTTAAACCATATGATGTCAAATCCTTCCAGTTCGAGCTCTTCCTCTCGATGACAAGAAAGCCCAGATTTAACGTACACGCATACGCCAAACCTACGTCTAAATCGGGTGTATAAGTCACAGCCGGGATATCTGAAGCAATTATCCATTGTTGAAGAGCCGACTTGAGTTTCCGTAAGAGCCAGAATGTGTGGCTTCTCTGTCTGAAGATGTTGATGGACAGAGTTTATGTTGGAGGCAAGACCTCGTATATTTGTAAAATCGGCTCTGAACACGTTTCTCTGGCCTTCGGGCCTGTCGTCAGTGCGAAGTTGCTGCGAAGGACGGCTTGTGTTGATAGCCTGATGAGGAGTGGCAGCGAAATTTTTTAAACGAACTTCGCTTAATGTTCCCCCCGGACCACCTGGCACCCGGAGATCCGAACGGCCAGGTATTTTACCTCCGGAATCTTTTGATCCTGGAAGAGCCATTGAGCATTTTTTACTTCTAATTAATCCAATTTGTCACTTATGAGAAACCGGGAACATCGGCCCAGCGACGGAACATGAACCATAAGGCCATTTGGCGCCGCCTATTTTCGGGAACCTATTTCTAGTTTCCCGGAAATATTCCGATGTGGGGGTGATTGCACCGCGGGCGAAGCTAAGTGACTCCACTTCTCCCCCCTTTGGCTGATTGCAGAGCTAATAGTACACGATGCACCGTCGTTGGTACGAGGTGTACCATCACCTCTGGGCGATGGGGTCGCCACATCCCTACGGGTTCTATAATAAGCATGCAACGTTCGGATGGACCTAAAAAGTGTATCACGCCGCTAGGTTTTTTATTCGCATATCAATGAACAGCCCATTACGAGTACAACAAAATTTCCAGTTTTACAACCCCCCAACCACCATAAATTCACCCCCACCCAAAAAAGTATAAAGTGATCAGGACCCCTAAAACGTCTAAAAATGAAGTTTGAGCTGTTTTCATATTTTTAGTTTTTTTAATGTTGTTGCGCCGCCACTGAGACGATTTCTAAAAATCATACGCGTTTTCCATCCTTGCCAAAGTAGTAATACTGTGACGAAATTTCATTAACATCAATTCAGTGGTTTCCACATTATAAAATACAGAACGATCTAAAGCAATACTCGTATGTATAAATCACAAATACTAAGTCCCGTGGTTTCTATAATAAGCATGCAGCGTTCGGATGGACCTAAAAAGTGTATCATGCCGCTAGGTTTTCTATTCGCATATCAATGGACACCCCATTACGAATACAACAAATTTTCCAGTTTTACAACCCCCCACCCCTCAACCACCCTAAATTCACCCCCACCCAAAAAACAGTATAAAATGATCAGGAACCCCTAAAACGTCTAAAAACGAAGTTTGAGCTGTTTTCATATTTTTAGTTTTTTTAATATTGCTGCGCCGCCACTGAGACGATTTCCAAAAATCAGACGCGTTTTCCATCCTCGCCAAACTAGTAATGCTGTGCCGAAATTTCATTAAAATCAATTCAGTGGTTTCCACATTATAAAATACAGAACGATCTAAAGCAATACTCGTATGTATACATCGGAAAATTCTCCAAGTCCCTTGGTTCCTGTAATACAAAAGGCAATGTTCGGATGGACCTAAAAAAGTGTATTATACCGCTAGGTCTTTCTCTCTCAGGTCAGTAGACAGCCCACTATAAGTACAACAATTTTTTTAGATTTACAACCCCCCACCTCCCCCAACCACCCCAATTTCACCTCCACCCAAAAAAAAGTAGAAAATGATCAGGAACCCCTAAAACACCTAAAAACGAAGTTTGAGGCATATTTGAAATTTTTCGTTTTTTGCTAATTACTCCGCCGCCTATGCACCGATTTTCAAAATTGTAGCAACATTACCTACTACGACCCTACACCATATCACTACCTAAATTTCATCAAAATCTATGCAGCGGTTACTGAGATTAGGAGGCTAGAAGAACGCCAACAGACAGACAGACAGACCGACAGACCGACAGACCGACAGACCGACAGACAGACAGACCGACGGAAATGAGTGACGTGGATTTTCGTGATGTAGGCATCATAAAACGCCCAAAAAGTGTATTATCAAAAAATCGAAAATTTTCGCGATCACAATACTCCCCTCACCTATCGGTGTGGGAAGTAAAACTTACTTTTATACGGGGGTGTCTAATAAAGGCGTGATATGTGATAATTAAAAGTTATGTTTTTTTTAAACAGAACACACAGTAAAACGAACCGCTTAGGTGGAAATCACCATTTTAGAAAAAATGGAGTGTCGCAAGGTTGTAACTTTGCCATGTGATTAGCATGAAATGCTATTGCGTAAGCTCAGGTCAGACGGTAAAATTTGTATAATTTTTGTACTTGGAAAAATCAAGGAAACTCCATCCCAGATAAGTTGATCCTTTTAAATGGGAATACTTAATTTTTATTATATGATCGAAAGTAAAATTGTATAGCTTTCTAATGATATAAGATTGTGTCAGTCTCTGATAGTTTTTATTTAACTTAAAATTCTCAAACAAATCAAAGTATAAACTAAAACCTACTCAGATGAAAGGAAGCAACTAATTTAGCAGAAAGATGCAGACGCACCATGGTAAAGGGATAAGATTATAAAAATTGCTTATAAGAAATCAACTCTCACCAAAACCAACAGCAGTAATATATCTAAGGTCAAAGAGAGCAGAGAGAGAGGTCACTGGAGCACGACAGAAATGCATAATTTTCACACCTTAATAGCAAAACCACCAAACATTTTAAAATTAAGATAAAATTACCAGAGGTTGTTGCTGGTAGTCTAATATCTTCAGAATTAAATTTCACATTACATGGTATAAAAATTCGTTGCAACACCCCACCCTATAAACCCTAATTTCTCTTTAAAAAAATCTAAAAGATCAGGTGTCCTCAAAATAACTAGAAACGAGGTTAAAGAATGTTTGGATATTATCAAAAATGCCCACGAATGGCCACGAACATCCCGAAAGACAAACAAGACCGATTTGCAACCAAACTTTTGTCTAATACCGAGAGCCAGATAACCGACGAATATGAGTGATGTTGATTTTCGTGATCATCATCACAAAACGAACAAAACACGGATTACCTCAAAATGGACAACTTTTGCGACCCCAATCGTTAAAATACTCCCCTCACATATGTCACGTCGTCAGAATTGAAAACTCATCATATCTACCCAGGGACCTATAAAACACAGCAACATTTTTAAACAGATTCTACGCGTTCTTATGTCATTTTTCTCCACAGGTAGTAATTTTTTTGGAGCAACGGAGATTGCCTTATGATGACAACAACTTTTTGAGCATTCAAATACCCGACCATCCCCATCACCCCACTCTAACTAAGTCTCAAAAAAGGTAAACAATGATCAGGGAACTTTGAAACATCTAAAAACCAAATTTTAGCTATTTTGAAGTATCTCTATTTTAGTTTTATGATTATTTCTGCGCCGCCACTGACGCGATTTCTAAAAACAATTCGCCACGATGATAATAATGTGTCAAAATGTTATTGAAATCAAATTCAACAGTTTCCAGAGGTCCCTCAATACAGAAGCTATATATGTATGTATAATATTTGTACATCGGAAAAGTCCCTTGATCCTTGTAATAGGCTAGGCAGTGTTCAGATGGACTTAAGAAAGTGTATTATAACCGCTAGGTCTTTGCCTCAAAGGTCCATGGACAGCCTATTATGAACACCACAAATTTTCAGTTTTACAACCCCCCCCCAACACCCCAATTTCACCCCCATCCAAAGAAAGTAGAAAATGATTAAGAACCCCTAAAACGCCTAGAAACGAGGTTTTATATTTTTAATTTTTTTATTATTGCTGCGCCGCCACTGAAACGATTTTTAAAAAGCATACTCGTTTTCCATCCTTGCCAATGTAAAAATACTGTGTCAATAATTCATTGAAAGATTCAGTAATAATTTCCACTTTACAAAAAACTATCTAAAGCAATACTCGTATGTATACATCTGAAAATTCTTAGTTCCTTGGTTTCTGTAATAGGGAAGGCAATGATCGGGTTGACCAAAACAGTGTATTATGGCGCTAGGTCTTTCTTTCACAGGTCCATACACAGCCTATTATGAATACAACAAATTTTATCAGTTTTACAACCCTTCACCCCCCAACCACCCCTACCTCATCCCCACCCAAAAAAAAGTAGAAAATGATTACAAACCCCTAAAACACCGACCAACGAAGTTTGAGCTACTTTTATGTTTTTAGTGCTTTTATTGTTGCTGCGCCGTCACTGACACAACACCGTACGCGTTTTCCATCATCGTCACGATAATAATACTGTGACAAAGTTTCATTAAAATCCATTCCATAACTTTTACGATACTCAATACAGAACGATCTAAAGCAATATTCCTATGTTATCAGAAAATTCTAAGTCCCTTGGTTTCTGGAATAGGCCAGGCAATGTTCGGATGGCCCTAAAAAGGGGTGTTATGCCGTTAGGTCTTTATTTTACGAGTCAATGGATAGCCTATTATGAATACAACACATTTTTGAGATTTACAACCCCCTACCCCCCAACCACCCCAACTTCACCCCCACCCAAAAAAAAGTAGAAAATGATCAGGAACCCCTAAAACACCTAAAAACGAAGTTTGAGGAATATTTATTTTTTTTTGTTTTTTGCTAATCACTCCGCCGCCCATGCACCGATTTTCAAAATTATAAGAGCCTTACCTACTATGACCCCACAGCATATCGCTGCCCAAATTTTATCACAATCCATGCAGCGGTTACTGAGATTACGAGGCTAGAAAAACGCGCACAGACAGACAGACAGACAGACAGACAGACAGACCGACAGACAGACAGACCGACGGAAATGAGTGACATGGATTTTCGTTATGTAGACATCATAAAACGTCCAAAAAGCGTGTTATCTCAAAATCGAAAATTTTCGCGATTACAATACTCCCCTCACCTATCGGTGTGGGAAGTAAAACAAAGTAAAACGACCTTTAAGTTGCCGGAATTTAAAATTCTGCCAAAAACACCCTGTAGATACAAACTGCTGGTAGTATCCAGAATAATATTCGATTAATATTCAAGTAACTCGCTGTATAATATCATTGAGAAAAGTTGAAGGAATATATCAATTTGAACCTATTACTTGCGACCTTGCAAATGCGGAAATTAATAGAGAATAAATTATTACTTTTTTTTTTTTATGGTCGGCCTCCCGCAAAGGCTGAAAGCCTATGGCGCTTTAGAAGCGCTGCGAGAGGATAAGTATCGGTTCAAGTTAGATTTGAAACGCTGCAGGTTGTAGCCGTCGGGAAACAAATTTCCCGACAGCTGATTCCACAGCGTCGAAGTTCTCCAAAAGAAGGAATGCTGGAGGAGACTGGTTCGGGGTGTAAGGACCTCGACCTGGTAAGGATGAGCTCGAAGAGCTTCTCTAGTGGTCCTGGTTCGGACGGCCTGTGGTGTTATTATCTGAGAGAGCTCACTCGAACATCTTCCGTGATAGAATCTGTAAAACAGGGATAGGTCAGCCACCCTCCTTCGATGTTCCAGGCTGTGGAGGTCCTTTGTGAGGTTAGGCGTATCGATTAGCCTAATCGCTCTTTTCTGGATAGTGTCCAGAAGCTTTAGAGAGTGCTTCGGAGCGCATCCCCACACATGGGAGCAATACTCCAGCGATGGTCGGATCTGTGCCTTGTAGAGCAGCAGCAGTTGCTCTGGTGTATACAACTTCCTACAGCGGAACAAAACTCCAAGCTTCTGGGATGCCGTTTTAGCAATACTGACGACGTGGTCGTGCCAGGACATGTTATTGTTGATGTTGATTCCCAAAAGCTTGACGGAAAGTGATTCGACTATGGGGTGACCTTCCATTTCCACGGTTGGTAAGCCATTGTGAGACTTCTTTGTAAGTGTTGTTGCCTGAGTTTTCTGTACGTTGAACTGTACTTTATTTGCTAATCCCCACTCGACAATTGTTTTGATATCTGCGTTGATCTGTGCGGCATGCTGCTGTCGCCGACGTACCGTCTCCTGGGATGATAGTGGCTTGCCTGGTTCCATGCACGGCACTAATGTACTGTCATCTGCGAAGCTGTAGATTGGATTGGATGTTATTTCCAGCAGCTCGTTGATGTACAGCAGAAATAGTGTAGGGGATAGGACAGATCCCTGAGGAACACCGGCGTTTATTGAAAATACGTCTGATGAACAGCCCTCGACTACAACGAACAGAGATCGGTCTTTCAAAAAGCTATTCAGCCACTGGCGCAGACCAGGTGGTAGTCCATAAGCAGCAAGCTTGACCAGAAGTCCGTCATGCCATACTCTGTCGAAAGCTTTGGATATATCAAGTGCAACAACACGGGATTCGCTATGGTTGTCTATTGCTCTGTTCCACAAGTGAGTGACGTAGGCAAGGAGGTCACCTGTAGACCTGTGCTTACGGAAGCCATACTGGCGATCATTTATGATGTTATTGTTGTCCAGATATTTCAGGAGCTGTGTGTTAATGACAGTCTCCATAACCTTAGACCTGATGCTGAGAAGAGCCACAGGTCTATAATTGGTGGGATCAGTTTTTTGCCTTTCTTAGGGATGGGTTGCACGCAGCCAATCTTCCACGAAGCGGGAAACACGCCTCGTTGATACGAAAGTTTGAAGAGCTTGCAAAGAATAGGTGCAAGCTCAGCGGCACAGCGTTTAAGGACAATGGCTGGAATTAGGTCAGGGCCAGTAGCTTTATTGGTGTTCAGTTTTTGGAGGATGCTTTTTACATCTCGATGTTGAAATTTGACCTCTGCCATTCTCGAGTTCACGCTTATGGTGGTGGTCGGAGTACTTCCTTGAAAGTCTACAGTAGAATTGGCTGCGAAGAGCTTCCCCAAGATGTCTGCTTTTTCTTTAGGAGCAGAAGCGATGGATTTGTCCTCTCTGGTCAAGGGTGGTATTGACGAATAGGAAAAGTTCTGACTAACAGCCTTAGCAACAGACCAGAATGTTCTGGACGAACTAGGACATGAGAGAAGCTTGTTCTTAATTTTTTGGTTGTGTTCCTCCTTGCTGCTGTCAATCACGCGTTTACAGTGATTTCTGGCGTCGATAAAACTGCGGTGGCTCTCAGCATTTGGATTTTTCCTCCATTCTCTGTAGTGTTGGTTTTTAGAGGTAACTGCATCTCTACAACGCTTATTGAACCATGGCTTATTTTTGGAGGGATGCTTGACGACATGAGGAATATAGGCTTCCATGCCGGATATTAATACCTCTGTTATTTCTTGGGCGCAAGCTGATGGGTCTCGTGACTTGAAGCAGACGTCGTTCCAGGGAAAGGACTGGTAGTATTCCCTTAGGTCGTCCCACTTGGCTGATCCGTAATGCCAGACCCGACGAGGCTTTGCATGGTTGAGATCTGGAGAATGCATTTTGCATAGCGTCGAGACGGTGTTGTGATCAGACGATCCCAGTGGGGCGGTTACCTTCACTGTGTAGACCGTTGGAGCAGTTGTGAGATATAGGTCCAACAGACTAGCAAAATCTCCGTGGCGGCTGGGAATCCTTGTTGGTTCTTTGACTATCTGCTCCAAGCCGCAGCTGATAGCGAAGGCTTCAGCTTCACGTCCCTCGTCGTCCGTTTTGTTTGAGTGTGTCAGCCAGTATGAGTTGTGAACGTTGAAGTCACCCAGAAAGACTATCTCTGAATGAGGGTGATCTGATTGCAGCGCGTCCACAGTGGCTGAAAGCTTCTCGAAGAGCTCTTTGCAGTTGTTACTGCTTGGTGGCCTATAAATGCAGCATATAAATTTGGAATGATTTTGGAAGGATATTTTGAGCCATATGATGTCAAATCCTTCCAGTTCGAGCTCTTCTTCTCGATGACAAGCAAGCCCAGATTTAACGTACACGCATACGCCAAACCTACGTCTAAATCGGGTTTATAAGTCATATCCGGGATATCTAAAGCAGTTATCCATTGTTGAAGAGCCGACTTGGGTTTCCGTAAGAGCCAGAATGTGTGGCTTCTCTGCCTGAAGGTGTTGATGGACAGAGTTTATGTTGGAGGCAAGACCTCGTATATTTGTAAAGTCGGCTCTGAATAAGTTTCTCTGGCCTTCGGGCCTGTCGTCAGTGCGAAGTTGCTGCGAAGGACGGCTTCTGTTGTTAGCCTGACGAGGAGTGGCAGCACAATTCTTTAAACAATCTTCGCTTAATGTTCCCCCCGGACCACCTGGCACCCGGAGATCCGAACGGCCAGGTATTTTACCTCCGGAATCTTTTGATCCTGGAAGAGCCATTGAGCATTTTTTTACTTTTAATTAATCCAATTTGTCACTTATGAGAAACCGAGAACATCAGCCCAGCGACGGAACATGAACCGTGAGGCCATTTGGCGCCGCCTATTATTCCGATGTGGGGGTGATTGCACCGCGGGCGAAGCTAAGTGACTGCACTTCTCCCCCCTGTGGCTGATTGCAGAGATAATAGTACATGATGCACCGTCGTCGGTGCAAGGTGTACCATCACCTCTGGGCGATGGGGTCGCCACATCCCTACGCCTACTTGGCAACGTCGCAACCGATTCCAAAAATATTTTAGGGTTGAATAGAGATCAATGATGGACACTAGAAGAACTTGAGAGAAAGTTATAGTTCCATATAAAAAAATCAAGTTGATCTCTATCCTACTTTCCCGCAACACCCTGTATATTTCAAAATATTTTTAGGATATGCATCTCAAGTAACCAAATAACTTTTTTATTTGAGATTTTCTTCTATCAGCTATAGCTTGCGAGATATCGAAGAATTACACACTAAATGGGCAGCCTGTATACATCGGAAAAAATTCAAGTCCTTTAGTTTCTGTAATAGGCATAAGGCAATGTTCGGATAGACCTAAAAAAGTTATTTATGTCGCTAGGTCTTCCTTCATAGGTCAGTGGGTAGTCTATTATGAATACAACAAATTTTTCAATTTTACAACCCCCCAACCCCCAACCACCCCAATTTCCACCCCCACCCAAACAAAGTAGAAAATGATCAGGGACCCCTAAAACGCCTAAAAACGAAGTTTCAGCAATATTTAATTTTTTTGTTTTTTGCTAATTACTCCGCCGCCTATGCACCGATTTTCAAAACTATAGCAGCATTACCTACTACGACCCCACAGCATATCGCTGCCCAAATTTCATCACAATCCATGCAGCGGTTACTGAGATTACGAGGCTAGAAAAACGCGCACAGACAGACAGACAGACAGACAGACAGACAGACAGACAGACAGACAGACAGACAGACAGACAGACCGACAGACAGACAAACCGACGGAAATGAGTGACATGGATTTTCGTTATGTAGCCATCATAAAACGCCCAAAAAGCGTGATATCTCAAAATCGAAAATTTTCGCGATCACAATACTCCCCTCACCTATCGGTGTGGGAAGTAAAACATGATTTTGCTGACGGCCAAAAAAAGATATTTGCAAAATACAATAAGGATATATTCAAACTTTTCCACGTGACTTAAAACAAGGGCTGACGTCACAGATATCTTGTCAATATCGACAATCGATACTGCTACAGGTTTGCCAACTGCGCATTCGACTAGATATGATCTGAATTATTTAAAAATGCGACTCAATTTATTGATACTTAAAACATATTTGAATCAGGCAATTAACCCACTAGCATTTTCGTTGCAATACATTTTTATATCTGATAGGTATCACAGTTCATCCTGTTTGTGACCGAGATTCGCAACTAATCGAAGCCATCATTTTATTTCGGCGCATCCCATTATGAATGAATCCAAAGGTAGAATCTAATCCAAGCCCATCCCTACAAGTGAATTAGTAATCTAGCCTAACTTTTATTCTTTTGACTTTTGTACTTTTGTGTGTGACTATGTTTTGTGGTTATAATGATCAATGGCAAAATGTTAGGTTAGCACTGGCTATCGATATCGAATATCAATATACTCTGTTACCTGATACTTTAAACTCGCTTGACGTCTATTTGATATGTATCAGCTGACGAAGAAGTGTATCTCAAATTTAATTTTTTACTAGTGGTGTTGATTGGCAATCCTGCGATCAAGACCGTATTCGTAATATTTTTACCTCATTTAAAGCGTAATCATCATCATTCAGACCAGCCATACTTATATACTGAAAGAAACGCCGGATTTTCCGAGAAAATGTAAAATAAGCATAGAGACCTCACAGCATACACGAAAACGTCACCAAGTGTCAATTCTCGTCATTAGTAGTACTTGCACTCAGTACAGCCCTGCACTCCTTCAAAGCTTAAAATTGGTACGTCAAGACTAAATCTGGAGTATTTTTATTTATCACTAGCCGAACAGCTGTTCGTTGTTGACACGGCTGACAGTTTAAAGTATCGGGTAACAGGGTATACATATACTACGTTCCAAAATCCCATCTATCCAGTGAGCAGATGAATTTTCGAGGATAGTCACGTGATTCCAGATGTTAGGGATGTTGGAATGTTTGTGAAACGGCAAAGATCTTTTTTTGACAATTTTGACATATCACATAACCTGTGCTGTTTTCTCAGAGTAGTGTCAGAGTAGTCGTACCCGTTAGAATGTCAATGCGTACAAATAAAGCAGAATAGTTTATGTTAAGTTGTTAGCTGTCAAGTGAAAAATATCTCTTGACAGTTTTGACACAATGGTCGCTAAAATCTCAATTTGATTTCCGAGCAAAACGATGACATCCATGGCCTCGAAAATGCAATAACGGAACACAGATTTTTGTTGTCAGTTTGATGTTGAGTGAATACTGAAACGCTACAGAGAAAATCGAGGTCTTTGATGGGATTTTGGAACGTAATATTTACATCCCATCACTATATTCCAAAAAGCCAAACAAGTGATTTTGTCATGTTTACTAGGCTCTAAGGAACGCGTAAACGACAAAATATTTTTTTCTGCAAGTACCCTATTGACGAGTTGAAAAATTCACTTGATCGTTTTGAATTATCACTTGACGCTTTAGAAACTACAGCTGTAAAAGGTATAGATAGACTGTAGGGAAACACTACCTTTCAATGCCCAGGTATCACCCCCGCATTGTGATTTTTGTTGTTAGTAGACAACGTCAGCTAAGGAAACGCCTCTACATTATAAGGTTAAGTTATATATACCTTGCACCTATTCTTTGCAAGCTCTTCAAACTATCGTATCAGCGTGTTTCCCACTTCATGGAAAATTGGCTCCATACAACCCATCCCTAAGAAAGGCAAGAAAACCGATCCCACCAATTGTAGACCTGTGGCTCTTCTCAGCATCATGTCTAAGGTTATGGAGACTGTCACTAACACACAGCTCCTGAAATACTTAGACAACAATAACATCATAAATGATCGCCAGTATTGCTTCAGTAAGCACAGGTCTACGGGTGACCTCCTCGCCTACGTCACTCACTTGTGGAACAGAGCAACAGAAAGTCATGGCGAATCCCGTGTTGTTGCACTTGACATATCGAAAGACTTCGACAGAGTGTGGCATCAGGAACCTCTGGTCAAGTATGCTGCTTATGGACTACCACCTGGCCTGCGCCAGTGGCTAAATAGCTTTTTGAAAGACCAATCTCTGTTTATTGTTGTCGAAGGCTGTTCATCAGACGTATCTTCAATAAACACCGGTGTTCCTCCGGCATATGCATTACCCCCTACACTGTTTCTGCTATACATCAACGTCCAATCCAATCTACAGCTTCGCAGACGACCGTACTTTATTATCGTGCATGGAACCAGGCAAGCCTAGTGGCTCACCCAAGGAGACGGTACGTCGGCGACACCAGCATGCCTGACAGATCAATGTAGATATAAAAACGAGTCGAGTGGGGGTAGGGAATAAAGTACAATGTACAAAAAGCTCAGGCAACAATACTTACAAAGAAGACTCATGTTGGCTTATCAATTGCGGAAATTGAGGGTCACCCCATAGTCAAGTCACCTTTCATCAAGCTTTTAAAGACAAACATCAACAATGATATGTCCTGGCATGACCAAGTCGTCAGTATTGCTAAAACGGCATGCCAGAAACTTGAAGTTTTGTTCTGCTGTAGGAAGCTGTATACCCCAGAGCAACTACTGCTGCTCTACAAGGCACAGATCCCACCATCACCGGAGTATTGCTCCCGTATGTGGGGATGCGCTCCGAAGCACTCTCTAAAGCACTATCCAGAAGAGAGCAATTAGATAAGTCGGTACGCCTAGCCTCACAGGGGACCTCCACAGCCTGGAACATCGAAGAAGGGTAGCTGACCTACCCGTGTTTTACAGATTCTATCACAGAAGATGTTCGAGTGAGCTCTCCCAGATAATAACACCGAAGGCCGTCAGACTGAGGAACACTAGAGAGGCTCTGCGAGCTCATCCTTACCAGGTCAAGGTCCCTACTCCCCGAACCAGTCTCCACCAGCATTCCTTCTTTTGGGGAACTTCGACGCTGTGAAATGAGCTGCCGGGAAATTTATTGCCCAACGGCTATAACCTTCAGCATTTCAAATCTAACGTGCACCGTCACTTATCCTGTCATGGCGCTTCTACAGCGCCATAGGCTTTCAGCCTTTGTGGGAGGCTGGCCTTAATATATCTTTCTGGAATGTGAACACCAAGTTGAGCATCTCCGTGTGATTGCTCTGCTGTTTTATGAATGCGAACACAAAATAGGGAGACTGCTGCTGCATCCCGTGAATGTCAACCCATTGTTCCAAAACTTAGTGCGGAAGCGCTGTTAGCATCGCTTCCCAAACCGAAGGCTAGGAGGATCCTCAAATATGTCCATACCTTGAATGTTTAGACAAATTTCTCCTTAACATGAAACCGAACGAAAAAAGGAAGGGGGAGCAATACACGTCATAGCGCAAATCTGAAGGCCTTCCCAGGCAATCTAACAGAAAAAGCAAAATCTCAGTCAAAAATTACAAAAAAAAACAACGGAAAGCAATTCACTTTGAATCTTAAGGTGCACATCACTCTTAGCTGCCAACACTTTAAATTAGAGGAATTCTGTTCCGCCAAAATATCATATCCAAAGATTGGTATATGGCCAATATTGACTCAAAAACATACTTGCATAGAAAATATTGAAATTTCTTTAAAGTTCAAAATATACAGGGTGAGTTTTTAGTACCGGATCGGTCGATAAGTTAATATAAGTTAATTAAAGAGTAGCAATTTTATTCATTCATCCCAAACCAATCACAGACGACGTTGTTTCGCTTTTATTAAAGCTCGTTAGTGTCATTTAGGTCTCAGACGAATAAATGAAATTGCCTGTTAGTGCCTAGCTGCCAAAACTCGTACTATAGTAGCAACATATAGATATTGGGAAGCAGTACTTTAAAAAAGTATTGGTTCGCCATCTATCTACCAAAGCCGGTACCTGACCGTTTAATCTGAGGAACCGAGTACTGTTTATGTGACCCGTATACCTGATGCTTTTAAACGAGTCACATAAACAGTACTCGGTACTGTTTATGTGACTCGTTATGTGTACAGTACCCGTATACCTGATGCTTTTAAACGAGTCACATAAACAGTACTCGGTCCCTCAGATTAAACAGGTACCGGCTTTGGTAGATAGATGGCGAACCTATATGTTGCTACTACTAGTACGAGTTTTGCCAGCTAGGCACTAACAGGCAATTTCATTTATTCGTCTGAGAACTAAATCACACTGACGAGCTTTAACAAAAGCAAAACGACGTCGTCTGTGATTGGTTTCGGATTAATGAATGAAGCTGCTACTCTTTAATTGAGTTAAGCTGCTTTTCAGCATAAACCGAATGTCGGGAGTGTTAAATGAGTGTTCCACAAAAAAAGAGTCTGTTTGTTGTCGTATCCGCAGGTTCCCATACCTGATGCTTTTAAACGGGTCACATAAACAGTACTCGGTTCCTCAGATTAAACGCTCAGGTACCGGCTTTGATAGATAGATGGCGAACCAATACTTTTTTGGAGTGCTGCTTCCCAATAACTACATGTTGCTACTATTAATATAAGTTATGTATAAAACTTGTAGCCAAGAATATGCTCCTTGCTCATAAAATATTTTTATTTATACAGGGTGATCCATAACTACGTGGTGATACAAACATGCATTTTTTTTAAATGAGACACCCTATATTTTGTTCCACGTGTAGATTCTACTAATGATTCTCGTTCTGAAAATGTAAGGTATTGTAACATTATACGGGGCATTTCAAAAGTTATGACCATTTCTGTATCTAGATCGCTGTCCAACTTACATGGAAACATAAAAAAATATCCTCTAGTTTTAAAATAGGCTGTAAAAAAGTTGCCGACGCATATTCATATACAGAGTGAGGTAGAATTCATAAACTAGATTTTCTCTTTGTTTTCAAATGTAACCCCCATATTTTATTATACTTACCAAGAAATTGCATTTAACATGTTCTTTCATATTTGTGCATTTCATATACCGACATTCATCGGTTTCCTAAATGTTTAGATTTCTCTGCAAACTTTAAATATTCTTCCTATTTGTGTACTGGAATTAATTTATTTTGAGAAAGCACTATCGAATTTTATTTTAATTTAACGAACAACTAAGTTATAAGGCCATAACAGTACTTGATGAAGCCAAAACCCTGAATTGTTGAGATAATATAGGTCAAGTATGCTGAGGAAACAATTTTATAGACGTGATCTACAATTATCAAGCAGATTTATTAGGTAGGCTTTGAAATATAGGCAATTCGTACTGTCTGAAAACTGAGCTTTAAAATAAAATTTTCCATAGAAGAACAAATAGAGGGTACTTAGGAGAATCTTCGAGAAATTGCCTACACGCCTCTAGAATATATCATTTGAAGCATCGAAGAACCATTGCATTCGGGCTGGGTCAGTTATTATTTCATACCCTACCTGATAGATCTGATTAATAATTATGTATCACGTCTATAAAATTGTTTCCTCAGCATACTTGACTTATATTATCTCGATAATTCAGGGTTTTGACTCCATCAAATACTATTATGGCCTTATATATTAGTTGTTCGTTAAACACAAACAAAATTCTATAGCAATTTCTCAAAATAAATAAATAAATTTCAGTACACAAATAGGTATATATCAAATTTGCAGAAAAATCTAAATATCTCGGAAACTAATTAATGTAAGTATATGAAATGCTACTAATATGAAACAGCATATTACAAGCAATTTTTTGGTATAATAAGAAATGAGGGGTCACATTTAAAAAAAAAGTGGAAATATAGTTTTTGCATTCTACCTCACCCTGTATACGAGTATGCGTCAACGATTCTTTTCAGCCTATGTTAAAGTCAGAGGATATTTTTTATCTTTTCATGTGAAAAAAATAATTTTTACTCATTGATTTTCAATATACAACACGTTCATTTGGCAGCAATTTGGATATAAAAATGGTCAACTTTTGGAATACCCTGTATAATCTTACAATAACTATATTTTAAGAACGCGAATTATCAGTAGAATCTAATTGTGAAATAATATATAGTGTGTCTCATTTAAAAAATGTATCTTTGCATCACCACGTAGTTATGGATCACCCTGTATGAATCAAAATATTTTCTGAGCAAGGAGCATATCCTTGGATACAACTTTTATATACAACTTTTTCATTCTGCAATAGGGGAGATGCCGACCGATCCGGTACTAAAAACTCACCCTGTATGTGAATGAAGTCTTTAAACCTATTATGAACCATTCAAGGTCACCAAGGTTTCTTTCTGTACTTTACCTGGAATATGTTTAATTTTTCGGCAGAAACAAAACAAACCTGCTTTAATAATGTTAATTATTCTATTCAACTTCTTGCATCTCTAAGATTTTTCATAAAAAAGTACGAACCTACACAAGAAGTGAGGTTTCTAGGAGTACGTTTAGTAGGAGTACTAATAATATGTCCGTACCACCAGAAAAATCTTAGAGAGTCAATGAATCAATCAATCAATGTGCAAAAGAAAGAAATACTATAAAAATTAAAGATTTTGCCAGGTTCACAGTCATCCTAGTGTCAGTGTGTCCAGCCATTTCATATAGGTAGGCCGACCTTGAAATAGCTTGAATACTGTTATTATGGTCATAATTTTGTATTCCAAAAGTAATGACATGCACTAAGCTAGGTGTACTTTTTCACATGAAAACGTCAGTGCCGATATGACTTCAGGATAAATACCAAGAGAATCCGAACACAGCATTCACCAAGCCGCTTTTCAAAAAAGAATTGCTTTTGGCGCTATTGAAATCGATTTATTTGCTTCCAATCAGAACAAAAAATGGTACAGTGCTTGTCTCTTGACACCATTTCAGAAGGCGATAGTTAAGACCTTAGTGATTGACAACTATTTTCGATTTTCTCACAAAAGTGTTTTAACGTGCAAAAAAACTCGCAATGCAAAACCATACATTCTATAAATGCCTGTAATTTAACAACCAAACACGATATCAAAAAAAGCTAAATAGTTGCACAAGAACAAGCTTTCTTCTTCAATTTGCTCTTTGAGTCATTACTGTAAGTTCAAAAGTAACGTCAGGAGCTTATAAATGCGAAATTCATTTTTATGGTGATCTTTGGACCTTACCTTTGGACCTTTTGACCTTACCTTTAGATTTTTGGACTTATCTCCCCTCATCTTAGACACACACACACTGGAGAAAGGGAACAGGCGGCCACGCCTCCTCGCTAACACGGAAATATGTCTTTTCTTGGATTCTCAATTTCGCGCGCTATACCCTAGACCCTTAAAAGAAGGCAGCTGAGAAGGCACAAGGAATCGCAGTCTATGCATTATGGAAAACGTAGTATTGGTTTTCAGTATTAGAAAGCCTACAAATAGCAAACCGCATCCTCTTCTTTTAACGATAAATCACTATTACTTGCACTTTACAGAAAACCTCCTCCTCTCTGGAAGAGCCTCTTCCTGCATCCACACCAAAATAATATGTTGACTTTACCAGAACTTTAAGAGAAATGATTAGTTTTACTACGTCCAAAAAACATCACCCAGCCACACCACAAACTGTATCCAAAAAGGGTTAATGCTGAAAGTTGGAACACATCTGTATTTGAAGCACAGAGCACTGGCCACGACTCCACCTTTGCGGCCTTTAGGGAGGGCTTAAACATTGAAACCATTAGACATACCGCAGGGTGGAGAGATAGGTCAAGAATTTTTTGTTATATTTTATAACAGACCCATCTATTGAACGATTTAGATTTTGCAAAATCACTGGATAATAAATTGTGTTACCTACTAAACAAAACTTTCATATATCACATATGCATACATTATTAAAGGAAATAAAAAATAATTGGGTTATAAATATAAAGCTTCAAGGCTGATTAAAATCCAGACTTGTTTTTCCTCTTTCTTCGTTGAGTCTCTCCATTATACTCGGATCGTGAAACCATCTTAAAATATCTACAGGTTCTCCAAGTATAATTAGAGGTTGAACGACTTACCTGTAAGGAAGTTCAATCCTCAATTTTACGAGAGAGCCCCATCCGAAGAGAGCACACCCGCCCTCCCCAAGCCCGAAGTACACGATCTGTTTTTGTATTTTGTATATTTTATGAACCAAAGTGCAACTAAGATATTTTAACATGGCTCGGGGTATGTACTTACTACAGATAGACAGATAAACCACTGATTGGCTCCTCAGCAATAATTTGGGTAATGGTAGCCATAAACATGTAATCTACCTATTCACATGTTCAACGCATGCTTTTTTTATTTTGTATCATCGGCATCGACTGCTTTGGTCATTAGCGTCGTGTTCTATGTAGGCTTTGTTACTGTTTCCCAGCGTCACTCTGCGAACAGCACTATTAGTTAGAAACCAACAGTGAAGGCTCAGATGGCGATTCTTGCTGAGCTTTTTTATGAATATTTGTTTTTGATTGAAAAAACCAGAAATAAATGTTTGCCTCTAACGAGAATCGAACCCGGGACCATCCAGTCACGAGGTTTCGACTCTAACCAACCGCATACTTGATATTGTTAATAGTGACGGATAATACTCTCCGAGCAAACCGCACTCATTGCTCGGACTGTATCATTCCAAATACCCTTCTTACAGCTAAGCGCCATCGCAATTCAGTAGATACAGGTATGTTCACAATCAAACCCTCACCAAGCTCAGAACAGTTCCAAGTGCTCTGCGATATGAGAACAGAAGGTGGAGGTTGGGTTGTAATCCAGAATAGATATGGCGGGAGTGAAAACTTCAATCGCAGTTGGGATGAATATAAGAGGGGTTTTGGAAAACCACCCGGAGAGTTTTGGTTGGGGCTGGAGTATGTACACGCCATGACTGGTAAGTTAGTTGCAGATATCGCATTATGACATATTAATTTTTACTTAACCAAGTTCCCGGTACCCACCAATTTGTGGCACTTAACTGGTCCAATCCAGTGACTGATGGTTTCTTTGTTGTGATAATAACCCGGGGTACAAAAAACCTCCTCCCGATGAGTGTGCAGTACGAACACTCCAACGTTCTCTGGGCAACGGTAATGATACGATACCAGCAAATCTTTCAACACACTGAGCTACACACTAGCAACGAACTGAACCAGAAAAGTAAGTGAAGCAGCAGATGTTTGGCCCTCCTCTACTAATAATAAGGAGATCATCATTCAAAAAATTATGAAATCACTGGTGATACCGCATAATTAATTTACTTTAATTAATATATTTTAAATTTTTATTGATTGTTTTTAGGGTGTAGTAAGTCCTAGTTCTCAAGTATAATTTTATTTTTGTTCAGCATTTACTAAAAGAATATAGGCTAGTATAAAATTTAATTTAAAAGCATGCTGGCTGATCACCTGTTGTCTATCAGATCAACTGATTTAATGACTTAACCAAGTCCTCCCAATCGATCCGTAAAAATAGTGCCCGTACATTTCTGAGTACATATTTTATTTGTAGGTTATATGTACTTACCTAACGAGATAATTCGGAAATGTGAAAAAACAATATCTGCAATTATTTTAGGTACTTATGTCGGCAATGTTTAGCAGCACGTACACTTCCAGCATAGTGCTTATCCATGTTAAAGATCATACACTATCAACACCGCGTATACAAAATCTCACAGCGTACGGCTTTGCATTTTATCTTAGCAATGAGCAAATACGATCGTCGACCTTGCGTCAGAGGTGTCCACCGACTACCGACGTATATGCCCAAGGAGCCAAGGACGTTAAAGTATATGCCTCTTTTGACAGATACTTACCCAAAGTGGTGGGATGCGTGCATGATTGCCGCCAACTTGAGATCTTCGGCTGCTTGTTTGGTATGCTGTGGTGACGTCACACAATTAATGACGTACCGACGTAGATAATATGGCAGATGACTTTGCGTAGTTTTCTCAATTCGAATTTTGATAACAATATAATGTTACAAATAAGGAGGTAACTTCACAACATGATCTCTTCGAAGACATTGGACTTAGGTAAATCGTAAAGCCACCCAAAATCAAAAACAAACCGCATAAGATAGCTCGCACACAAATGATCACCAAATGGTGACGCTACTGACGAGAATTTGCATGACAGCCGACCAGCTGGTTATGCGTACACTGCGTACTTATGTACGTAACTATAACATCTCTGCCATGCTTATAGTTGATATAGATAGTACATTTTCACAGGATGCTGCACCTGCACATTATCACAGAATTGTTAAGCATTACTGGGTTACTAATTTCTCTCATGGTTTGGTTGAGAAGGTTCTTCCATGTACTAGCTAACATTGCCATTGTGTTCTAGTTTTTCGTCTTGCAACATGGTTTATTTTTTCTTATCCCGACTCTACAAATTATTGCATATATCCAGCCTATCTGGTTAAATTGCATACTGTGATTCACGATATGTATCTTACTTTAAAATATATTTTCAGGATTAGAACCCTATGAGCTACTTATAAGCCTACAAGACGTAAGTACTGACGAGGCTATTTTCAAATCACATCAATTTAGTGTTGGCTCTGAAAAAGAAGGCTACGCTATCAGACTTGTTGATAAACAGGTCGGAAAGTCGTTGACAAAATTAGCTGGCACCAAGTTTTCCACCAGCGATACTACTGATGGACATGGATGTGCCAAAACACTTGGTAAGTATTCTAGATAGCAGGACTGTATATCTTCTAGGATTTATCGGTAAATCCTTCACTGACATTGTTGCAAGTCTTTGGTTTGATTGGACATGAAAACACTTGGTATACGGATTCAACTATTTATTTACAGTAACTTTATACACTGGTATGCCTACGCCTAACCTATGACCTATCATTTTAATTTATTTACAGTCACTAAACTAATTTATGTTTGTTCCTCACTTCCAGTAGCGTGCCAAGGTCTTCAGGAGCCCCCTCCCCCCGCAACTTTTTTAACGGGGCCCCTTCTATATAAAAAAAATAATATTTCAAATCGGTTTATATTCTATGATGGCCACTATGAAAGGAACAAATGTGTCAACTATTTAGTCGAAATCTATGCTTTCTGCCCGTTCATTTTCTATAGAAATTAATGCCAAAGAACTTAGGCGCGACTCACCCATTGTCTTGCAAAACTTTACTTCCCACACCGATAGGTGAGGGGAGTATTGTGATCGCGAAAATTTTCGATTTTGAGATAATACGTTTTTTGGGCGTTTTATGATGTGTACATAACGAAAATCCACGTCACTCATTTCCGTCGGTCTGTCTGTCTGTGGGTCTGTCTGTCGGTCTGTCTGTCGGTCTGTCGGTCTGTCGGTCTGTCGGTCTGTCGGTCTGTCGGTCTGTCGGTCTGTCGGTCTGTCGGTCTGTCGGTCTGTCGGTCTGTCGGTCTGTCGGTCTGTCGGTCTGTCGGTCTGTCGGTCTGTCGGTCTGTCGGTCTGTCGGTCTGTCGGTCTGTCGGTCTGTCGGTCTGTCGGTCTGTCGGTCTGTCGGTCTGTCGGTCTGTCGGTCTGTCGGTCTGTCGGTCTGTCGGTCTGTCGGTCTGTCGGTCTGTCGGTCTGTCGGTCTGTCGGTCTGTCGGTCTGTCGGTCTGTCGGTCTGTCGGTCTGTCGGTCTGTCGGTCTGTCGGTCTGTCGGTCTGTCGGTCTGTCGGTCTGTCGGTCTGTCGGTCTGTCGGTCTGTCGGTCTGTCGGTCTGTCGGTCTGTCGGTCTGTCGGTCTGTCGGTCTGTCGGTCTGTCGGTCTGTCGGTCTGTCGGTCTGTCGGTCTGTCGGTCTGTCGGTCTGTCGGTCTGTCGGTCTGTCGGTCTGTCGGTCTGTCGGTCTGTCGGTCTGTCGGTCTGTCGGTCTGTCGGTCTGTCGGTCTGTCGGTCTGTCGGTCTGTCGGTCTGTCGGTCTGTCGGTCTGTCGGTCTGTCGGTCTGTCGGTCTGTCGGTCTGTCGGTCTGTCGGCCTGTCGGTCTGTCGCGTTTTTCTAACCTCGTAATCTCAGTAACCGCTGCATGGATTGTGATGAAATTTGGGCAGCGGTATGCTGTGAGGTCGTAGTAGGTAATGTTCCTATAATTTTGAAAATCGATGCATAGGCGGCGGAGTAATTAGCAAAAAACAAAAAAAATTAAATATTGCTGAAACTTCGTTTTTAGGCGTTTTAGGGGTCCCTGATCATTTTCTATTTTTTTTGGGTGGGGGTGAGATTGGGGTGGTTGGGGGGTGGGGGGTTGTAAAATTGAAAAATGTGTTGCTTTCATAATAGACTGTCCACTGACCTGTGGAGGAAGACCTGGCGACTGAAATAACTTTTTTAGGTCCATCCGAACATTGCCTTTGCCTATTACAGAAAGCAAAGGACTTAGATCTGATGTAAACATACGAGAGTATAGCGTTAGATCGTTGTAACGAGGAAACTGTTGAATTGATTTTAATGAAATTTTGAAACGGCATTACTACCATGGCAAAGATGGACAACGCGTATGGTTTTGATAAATCGTGCCAGTGGCGGCGCAGAAATAATAAAAAAACTAAAAATATAAAAACAGCTCAAACTTTGTTTTTAAGCGTTTCAGAGGTTCCTGATCATTTTCTGCTTTTTTTTGGGTGGGGGTGAAATTGGGGTGGTTGGGGGGTTGGGGGTTGAAAAATTAAAAAAATTCTTGTACTCATAATAGGCTGCCCACTAACCTGTGAAGGAAGATCTAGCGACACAAATCACCTTTTTAGGTGCATCCGAAGATTGTCTAGTCTATTACATAGACTTAGGGACTTGGAATTTTCTGTATACTATACGAGAATTTATTGGTTTAAATCGTTTTGTATTTTGTAACGTGGACACTATTAAATTGATTCTAATGAAATTTTGACACAGTATATTGTTACCGTGGTGAGAATGGAAAAAGCGTATGTTTGTTAAAAATCTTGTCAGTGGCAGCGTAGCAATAATCAAAGAACGCGACAAGTATGAAAGCAACTCAAATTCGGTTTTTAGATGTTTTAGGGGTTGCTGATCATTTCCTACCAGTTTTTGGGGGGGGGGGGGTGAATGTGAGGTGGCTGGGGGGGGTGGAGGGTTGTAAAACTGAGAAGTTTGTAGTATCGATAATAGGCTGTCCATTGACCTGTGAAAGAAAGACCTAGCGGCATAAGGCAATTTTAGGGGGGGGGGTTGGCAATTATTTGGTTGCAAGGGATCTTAGATTAAAGCTTCGTGCTATGGGAAAATAATAAACTGGTATCAGCGTAATGTGTGGGAAGTACTGAGTCAGTCAACTTGACTTCATTTTTTTATTAGTTTTAGCTTTGAAAATGAGCTTGCTCCAGCCGATGTAACAGGCAGTACTAGAAACAACTGAAATGCAGTGCAAATCTCAGGTACACTACTAATCAACAATTGACTTTTTTTTTAGAAAATAAAATCAGAAAATTCCCTAATACTGTTAAGATTTTCCAGGATTACATGTAGAAGATTTTGTATTTGAAATAGTTCCGACGCAAGATTTTGTGTGAGATCGTCTGGATATTTTTTAACTAATCCTTTTACTTTATTAATAATTTCCACTTCTTGCACTTCATTAAGTGTTTTGTGGTTTAAAATATCGAATTTTGAATAGACATTTGCGAATGCCTCAGATCTATTTTTTAGTTGTACTAAAATAGTTCTAGGCATGTGTTGAATACTAAAATTCTTAAACGATTGTTAGGCTCTTCAACTGGTTCATTAACCGCCATTTCATCAAAAAACCTTTTAGTAGTACGAATTCTTTTGTCTGTAAATTGTGGCTCAATACCCCATTCTTTTGCTATTGTGATTGAAGTTTGAAGGATATTTTCAAAATTATGCAATTAAATCTGTGGCGTGTCCAATATCTATATCACTTTTTTGCAAACATTTTGAAAGTAAATTCACGTTTTCAAATATTTATCTTTGAAATATTAGTGAAAATACGAATTCAAAATTTTCTTTTTTATTTTGTAAGACCTTTGCCTCATCCCTATCAGATTTTTTCTTTACTATTATAGCTAGATTCGACAAACATTATTTAACGACGACTAAATAGTTACTTTTTAATGAAATTATCGATTCGACCCTGCATGACTATCTGGTGAGACATAGTCTTTTTCAGGGTAGATCCCACAGTTTAACTGTTTTTTAATTCAGTGTTTAAGGCTTGCCAACGAGGCAGACTTTCGCTAAAAAAACACAAAGTGACTGAATGGTGTCAATGGGGGCCCCCGGATGTACGGGGCCCGCCCGCACCGCGGGGCCTGCGGGCCCTTTCGGCACGCCACTGCTCACTTCGCTAATTTATTTCACTATCCATTTAATTTTGCGCACGCCACTTGTAGATGGACCTCGTCTTACCGCGACTGCTAACTCTGCCCCTCGGCTGTTCCGCTTCTCCTTATGGCCTTATGTCGACTGGTCATGGCGATATATTTTCAGATCCTGTAATTCTATCACATTATTCTATATCACGACTGATCCTGTATTTCCAAACAAAGCGTGTTTTGATACGTGAAGTTCAAGCACCTCATCCACCTCAACAAACAAATATTTCGATATTTCGATATTTTAAACGATCATACTTGTTAAGAAAATTTTATAAGAATGCACAAAATTATACTACCCATAATTGTGTATTTATGATGGAATTCAACATACTTAGCTACAAATATAAAAATATATCAATTACGCTGTGATAAAAGTGATATATTCTATAATATATAATCTTTGTTTTTGAACCCCGAAAATTCACCTTCAACATTGTTTGCATCTCCCAAATCGCTTTCTCCAAAACGCTATTTTGGTATCAAGTACTTTTCAATAAATTCGCTACCTGATGGGTCAATACCCACGCCGCTATTGCATTTCCTACTACTAAAAGGTAGCCTCCACCGCCTAATAAAAGCGGAAACAAAAAAGGGTCTTCTATTCTTGCGGTGCGTCGTATATCCAAAGTGTGTCGGCAAAATATTAAAGGCTGCCTGATTATAGACCGTGTCGCCGTCAAGCAGTAATTTCTTTGGTCGATTGTATTTGACTATCGTGGGCCTTCAGATGGCTTTTGGGCATGTTTTACGTTTATTTATTACGTGATTTCGCATACAGTTGATGCACCCCGGTATAAGAGCTAGAATAAGATATGATTCAATTCACAACAGTTAAACCATACCTGTCACGTTCTCTGGAAGATTCTCTCCGCATTCTCTGACCGCGAGATATTCTTAGAATAAATTCAGTTAATAGCCGCAAAATATTGGGGAGTTAGTGGCCCCTCCATGGCCACGAGCGGAGGCAACGTATATTTCGACCCTAGTAGGCAAACCTGTCGTATAATAGAGAGAAGTATTGCGAGGCACTGAAAGCAACAAAGGCAGGGCTTCAACAGGATGAGCTGCTCCAGATCATAGCGGTCCAGGCAGGGTAGATAAATCGACTAACAGGCTTCATTGAATCACTGAATACCCAGGTTTTCAATCTATCTAAGTTGCTAAACAAATTAATTTATACAGTTCTGCTGAGAGAGAGAGAAGACGGTATACAGGATGAGGATTTGACTCCCATTCAATAAAAAGCGAACTATCAGTAAAATCGACGAATTTCCTCCTTGACCACAGCACAAATCCCCAAGCAACGCATCTTCAATCAGCATAATATCCCCTGTGACTGATCCTTCCATTTCTGTGAGTCAATGGATGTACTAGCGCTATCCTAAAAAATAACAGGCTGACATGCCTATGTTACGATCACCGGCTACTCCATTGCCTGGCAGCAACATAGTTCCTTCCCCATCTCAAGCAGCTGTTCATACACAGGCTCTACAATGTCGCCAAAGCAGAGTTACTCTTATTGTATTGAGGGATGCGACGAGGTGGCGCACCGTTAACTATTCCTTTATTAGTTTTGGCATAAAGGTTGTTCTTGCAGTAGCTATTGATGCTGGGATACGCATTGTGCCCAAAAGCGAGGACCATTATCGGAAGATAATTTGTCTTTTCAAAGAGAAAAATATTCCTCATCAGACATTTCCTCTACCCTCTAAATGAAACATCGACGCTCTGATCAGAGCCATCCCAGCATAAACTACTGAGCAAGAAGTCAAAGAGGAGCTCGAATAGAAGGGTTATGCTCCCCAACACATAATTCGCCTGAATCGCAATGATGGCATGACCACACCAATGTGTTTAATGAACATGAATTTTTGGGACTGTCTATTAGAGTCGAGGTACAAAAGGAGTCTCGATTGATAGGACAGGTCCACCGCTGTCAGAAGTATGGACACGCTCAGTCGTATTGTACTGCTTCACCAAAGTGCCTGAAATCTGCCAGAGACCACATGACACATCTGTGCCCTCAAGCAGAACAACAGGTGCTTAAATGCGCAAACTGTGGTAGAGATCGCCCAGAAAATAGTCCTACCTTAGATTCACGCCTATCAGAGATGTGCAGATCATCGCACAAAGACGAGCTAACTCGTGCGCCGACGCAGCCAAGGATACAAACTTGACTTCACCTTCAGCTTCGAGCTCACCTTCGACTGCTCAAAGCATTGACTTATTAACAGCGCTCGTCCCCTAATAAGTGCCGCACAGGCTTTTTAGGCGATTTTCCGGGTAATATTTAGGTTTTAGTCAAGCTGAATCAAACGGAAACACTTTGTTGCGCGTGTCAGTGGATTGCACAGTTGAGCAAGTTCGCCAGCACTCAAAGCCGTGGCTCGCACTGCGATCATAATCAAATCATGCAATTTAGAACACAACTGAGTTTTTGCCCTTACAGATATCCAACCTCAAAATTAACCTATTTGGTTAAACTCAAAAATTACTGGCATTAAATCCGCCATGTCAAGCTATACCCTCCAACCGACGAACTTTCTCCTCTTTGCTCTGCTCCTTCCTTGCCTTCTTTCCCTTCTCATACTTCTCCGTGACATTGCCTGGTCTCTGGGTTACCAGACCTGACAAACCGATCGACCGACACGACCGTAACTAAGAGCAAAGCTTCACCACACCGCTCTGACAGGAATTGACGAATTGTAGCAGAAACATGAACCTGAAATGATGAAACTTTATGTTCAGATGCATTATATCTGGAAAGTAATATGACAATGGACATTACGAACATTATTATTGAGGCACTGGGGAGTTTAAATAGAATAATGCCCAATATTGGCGGTCCTACAGAGTGACACAGAAGAATATTAGGCTCTGTTATTGATTCAATCCTGATGTATGGACATAACACCTGGAAGAGAGGAATGAAGTAATTTCCTACATAACTATATCTACGGGGGTACCATTAGAAACACCTAGAGTACCATCTGCAGGCCTTCTGGTAGCACAAAAAGAACAAGAAAGGAGTACAGACAAAAACAGTCCAAAAGAAAATTTAACTCAATATTGGTAGGACTCTTGGGAGAAGAAGAATACTGGTAGTTATACGAGAAGGATTATACCAGAAATTAAACTATTGGTGGCTTATGGTATGGCTTATACTCTCACTCAGATGAGCAGTTGTGCACATGGATGCTACCAAAAATATTGGAAGCAATTCACCCATACAGAAAGATAGAAGTGCATCGAATGATATCAGGTAAATTCAACATGCTTTCTTTGAATATATACATTAGAAACCTGAGAAAGGCACAGTAGACAAAGGTCTAGGCAAAGTGACCTCCGATAATGTCAGATCAAAGATATTGAATTTAGAGGAGAGCTGGGAAATTGTGGCTAATTTTAGCAGACAGACATTTGGGCGAAAGGAGAAAAACATAATGGAAATGGAGAGGAAAATGTGATATAGGAACAGTAATGGTGGAATACTTAGAATATAAAAACTGAATCACTTCTTAAAGTAATATTACGTAATTTCAGGAAATCTACTTAGCAAAGATAAGGGTTTTAGTCAGAGTCGTGCCCGATACTGTTGGAAGTATTTGAATAAACTGTACCGGGTCCCTTCGCCAAATGGTGTCCCACTTTTGTTTTTTCTGTGGATATCGCTGCTACTGAGTACGGTACAGAATGTTCGGATTTCTGCAGTACGTGATCAGGACGCTAAATTGACTGGAAGAAAATAGCCACTAGGTGGTAAGAAAGTTGTAGGTCCCATTAGGAGGAAGGACCTGGTTCCGAGAAGTCCTCCGCGAAGAAGATCAACATCTATCATAGCTTAGATGCCCGGAGGAGTCTTTGAAAAATCCAGCACATCGAAAAAGAGAGGACCAGGCATTAGCAGTAAGTAGGCGACCGCTTTTCACTCATTGTAAGGAAACTAACCGAGAAGACTAAGGAAATCAAATCGGCCTAATGGTTAACGTCAATACCAAAACCTCAATTAAGATATATGTTGGCGGAATCGAAAGGCTAGTGGAAAGGTTGAAGGGTATAGACTCGACGGCTAGCTGTATAAAGCTCCCTACAGAGAAAGCGACGCAGGCGACCCAGACTGCAGCACATGCAATGGCTTGTGTGGCCACACAGATGGAGATATTCTCGTAGAAGTCGAAAAGGATCAGTGGTCAGACAAAACCTACCTAATTCCAGGCAGGAAATATAAGTAACTTGTTCTTACAAAATATGTATCTTCATCTTTAAATGTTTGTTGTAGCCAGAACCATTTTGCATTTTTTTGTGTTCGCTTATGTACCGTTGTATGTCTTCCCATACAACACAAAAAATTTCAGGAATATTTCTGGTATATTGCATATCCTTCGGAACATTACATTTCAAAATGCATACTTGGTACATATTTCAGAAATATGAATTTTGTAATGTTTTATACCTGACCTCTCAGGTATGTCTCTGAAATATTCACATTGTAACATTTGATGGTTAACATTTGAGGCATGTTTCTGAAAGCTACAGACATTAATCTCCCTTCCCTTATATCTGCCTGTGCGCAGTTGTGCTGCGCAGTGAATTGTGACCGCGATCGCGTCGCCGGACAGCTGACAGCCCCGTCCGCCATCTTTTCCTGTGTCTTTTCCTATGCTCCTATGCACCATAGCGGCCTAGCCATCTTCATTGATATTTTCGTTTTCCCTCGTGCCTTCTCTCTGCCACAGACAAAAGGTTTTGCGTTTTGGTTTGCAAATATTGTAGTGATCACGTGCCATGAATTTGAATTCCAAATCAAATGAGGTATGTAACATGTTTGAATTATTTTATAAAGTGAGTTTAGGTTTTTTTGTAGCATAGCCAAGTTACAAGTTACTCTGAATTGGCCATCTCAGAATAAGGGAGCTCACTAAATAGATTGTCTTTGAGAACAAATAGATTAATGTATCCAAAATATACGTCCGAATAGGGATAGTGAGGCACCTTTATTGAGTCCTCTAACAAAATTGGTCATAATTTTGATTTCCTTCATTCGTTTTGATGTTTTAGTAGTTGGCCAGTATAAGTGTAGTGGATTATAGATAGGTTAAGAATACATTGCATTAAAAATAGGTAAATCTTGTAGGAAGAAACCAACTAGTAGCAATGAACACGAGGAGACAAAATGGTAGGTACATGATGAAGACAGTGAGCATTATAATTATATTTTTATAATGTTATTATATTTAAATAAACTTTTTTTATATCATCCGTTTCACTTCACCTGGATACCTGGACTGCGCTAATCAAAACTAAAATAAACTAGAATTGAAGGCTTTATCTAATTTTGTTAGTGCTAATGTGACACAATTTGTGGAAGTTTTTTCACTTGCCTGTTTTTCTTAGCCTGTTAGTAAAATGTGGTCATAATCGCAAACACAGCATTTTGGTTTGGTGATTCAAATTATCATCATTGTTAATGAAAATATCACTGTCTGTCAATCTATATTTGTTTGTGTATATCTATATAAAACTCCAAAAAATAAAAAGAATAAACCAAAACGTCTCAATGAAGACAAACAAATGTTACAGAAACATTGCTATGTAACATTCCGGCGTAATATATGTGGAAGATTTCAACGTAACATTACAAAAGCGGACATTCTTACATTTATATATCTTACAGAAATATTACAGCTATATTTCGTAAGGATAATGAAACATTACAAATGTTACAATGTTTGATGTCTGAAATGTACCTGAAAGATATGGTGTTGTATGTGTAAGGGTGTTGTAGGTAGTAAAAGTTATAAGAGGACTTTTTTTAAATCGTGAGTTATTCCAAGACAACTGCCAATGTATGAATAAATAAAAGAAACAAGCATGTGACTGAAATCATAGGTTCGGTCTATATTAGATTATGATACACAGGGTGTTCCTAAATACCATATACAAACAAAAGGAGGAGATTTATCGATTATTCTTATAACTGAAATTTCAAATGAACATAGGTTCGCAAACGCTTCGTTACCGATCTACAAGGTGTTGAAATTTCAATGTTTTTCAGTTTTCTCTTAATAGCCCTCTCAATTTTTGAGGTACTTAGCTCAGATCTGGAATATAAGAAACGCAGTACGAGTCTAACGGTTGGCAGAATCTACAGGTTGATATTTATTCAGAGGTCATGCCCCCTTCTTAGCCTGAACTTCTTTTCGGTGCATTTTGCAACTTTAAAGTTGACGACACAGCTTACGATCTAAAATACTCAAATTTAATAATAATAAAACAAAAAAGTTATCTAAATAAAGCCATAGCCTCCTAGACTATATTTCAAATACATTATTTGCATCTGCCTAATAGCAGAGAATCCTGTTTTGCTTTTTACTCCATAAGGATCATATAAAAAAATTACAGGAGTATAAAAAGTTTCTAAACAAGATGGAAAAAGTGTCTTTTTTTTTTAATCTACCTGCGGTGCACGGAAAAAAGTTCAGAGTAGGAAAAGGGGGCATGACGCCTGACAAAATAACACCCTGTAGATTATGGCAACCGTTTGACATGTGCAATTATGCCAATTTGAGACAAGTATCTCAAAAATTGAGAGGGTTATTGAGAAAAAGCTGATAAGGTATTGAAACTTCAACACCCTGTTGATCGGTAACAAAGCGTTTGCGGGCCTATGTTTATTTGAAACTTTAGTCCTTAAAAACACTGAAGAATATTCTGCTTTCGTTTGTACATAATATTTAGGAACACTCCGTACATATCATTGGTAGTTTTTTTTATTATAGAGAGTTTAGGAAATCGGCTTGATCGCAAGGACAGAAACACTGACACACCTGGAGGTGTGAGAGAGAGTCTGCCCGCCCGACGTTGAACCAGCTTGAGTCCTCTGATGTTATGTCCAACGGACGCAAACGCGTCCATCCGACATGTCACCACGGCCCGACCGGCTAAAACCCATTCCCTCTTTCCTTACCTCTGCTCGATCTCCATCTGCACCGGGCATCATCGTGAACGATATTCTTCACAGTGCAAGATGAGTTAAATATGTTTTTTCTTCTCCTCCTGTATATTCTTGTTACATATCCCGACGTTCCTCTGTCTCTTTCAATTCTAGGATGCCTTGAACCATCTTGTGTACTATCTTCCAGCGTTTCTCGCTCGATATCTTGATGGGCACCATGTTCTCTGGACTCAGGTCCTCAGGCAGGTTCGCTCTCGCTTCCTGCTTGTAATAGGACCATCTGTTGCACTCAAATAGGACGTGCTCGACTGTGTCGCGTTGGCCACAATGTCGACAACGATCGTCCGTCGCTCGTCCTATTTCGTTTCTATACACCCGAAAGGGACCGTGGCCCGACAACGCCTGTGTTAGGTAATAGCAGGTTGTCCTGTGTTTACACTCTGCCCACTCTTGTATATTTGGAATCAGTCGCTTAGTCCACTGCGCCACCTCCGTTGTACTGGACCAGATCCCCTGCCACTTGTCCATGGTTTTCTGCCTGGCGGTCCTCCGCCGCTCTGGCAGAGCACCTTCCGCGATATACATGTATCTCCTCTCCTTAGCCAACAAATGCAGTGGCGGTATCGCTGTTACAACCTGCAGCGCTTAGGTAGACACAGTATGATACGCACTGGCCACCCTCAGCAGCGACTTTATTTGCACCCTGTCTACTGTTTGCTGGTGCTTTTTCCTCTCCATCGCTTTATACCATATTTGAGCCCCGTATAGCATAACTGAGTGGATAACTCCGTTCAAGATCTATCTTTTCCGCATACTTGGCCGCCTACGTTTGGCATTATACGTGACAGTAATGCCACCTTTCTTTCTGCTTTCACCGCAGTTTTCTTTATGTGTTCGTTGAAACATCGTTCGTTGTCTACGGTGATCCCCAAGTACACTATCGATTTGCTGGGTACTATTTGCGCCCCTCTAAGATGGAAACTCACTTGGTTCCTAGTGATCCTAGAACCCCGGAGAATGACCGCCTCAGTTTTGCCTGGTGCCAGCTGAAGGTGGTGTCTGGACGTCCACTCATCTATCCTTCTCAGCGCCTCGTTTGTTGTTTGCACCAACGTTATCTCGTCTTTGGTGGAGGCTACCAGAGCGAGGTCATCCGCGAACGCCACAGTCTTTGTGTTTCGAGGAAGAACTATCCTTAAAACACCATCATACAGTACATTCCAGAGAAGAGGACCCAAATCTGATCCCTGTGGAACTCCTGTAGACATCTCTAGCTCTACGTTTGCTATTTTTATAGCTCTGTCACTGAAATAGCTGCTAATCAGATTCCGTAAATACCTCGGTATGCCACGGCTATTCAACTCCTCCATTATAATGCCCCACGATGCCGTAATACAGGCATTTTTTACGTCAAGTGTCACCAGTGCTCCCCATTTATTGGAGGTTCCTTCTACGGAGCATAGAACGACCTCCAATGCGGTGTTCGTTGACTTGCCACTGCAGAAGTCAAACTGGTTTGGCGACAAGCCTCCCGCTTCTTCGAGTGCCGCTTCTAACTTCTGCCGGATTAGTACTTCGTACAGCTTTCCCACTATGTTCAGAAGACAAATGGGTCGGTATGACGAAGCAAGCTCTGGGGGTTTACCCCCCTTAGCAATCAACACTACTCTAGCCTTTTTCCAGATGGTCAGGAAAGTTTGTATTTTGAAAAGACGGGTCAGTAGTCCTAGCAGTAGGCTCGGTGCAGTGGCAATCAATTCTTTGATGACCTCCGGGGGAACTCTATCTGGACCCGGTGCTTTTCTGGTCTTAATTTTTTCTCCCGCTACCCGTAGTTCGTCCATTGTAAACGGTTCCACATCCTCGTCCAAGCTGTCATGTTGCCAGACATCTTGCCGGACTGGGAAGAGTTGCCGCACTACGTCGACCTGCCTTTCGACGCTTAAGTTGCACGTGGGCGCCATGCCTGTTATTTTCTTTGTTGCGATTCGGTAGCCCTCACCCCAAATGTCCTCTTCAAGAGAAGAACATAGCTCCTTCCATTTTTCCCTCTTGGGTGCAAGGATGGGGTTTTGCAATCTCTTCCTTCTTTCCTTATACAGGTCGTGGAGGAAATTGACGTTTGGCTCTGCGATGCCTGTTCTGCGCCGAGCGCGTGTTAGGCCGCGCCTTGCTGCATTGCAGTCTACTCGTGCCGATTCAACTTCCGAATTCCACCAATAGGGAACCATGGCAGTCCTTGTTCCTCTTTTAATCGTACAGCTTTCGGTCATTTCTTTAATTAGTGCTGTATACTGGTCTACCGTATACTCGACCGAATCTGGGATACCTTCCAAGCGAGATTTCATTGGTGGTAGCCAACTCATGTGTATTGCATTTTTGAAACTGACAGAAGTGACACAGTATTTAAAGAGGCCGTTTGCTTCAGGTGGTGGATGGTGGTTCAATAAAAACTGCACTGCTAGCAACTTGAATGGAAACTATCCTAAAGAAGGAGACACAAAAAATAATGGAGTATTTTGGGAAGAATTCAGAGGAATGGACAACAGGTTGAATATAACATCGTAAGTGACTAATCTTAGAACAAAGCAAATACAGGGTTGGGATAAAGTATGGAACCAAGCAAATAACTTTGGAACAGACAGAATAATATTGCTGAAAATTTGCAGGCAAGTGTAGTGACGTCTAGTGCATCCGAGGACACTATGTTAGCTATTAATGTACTTTCGGTTTAACCGGAAGTGCCGTCAACTTTTTTAATTTAAATAGGACACCCTGTACATTTTTACAGATTTTAATACATATTTTTTTCCGAATACGTCCATAGTAGGTTTAGTATTAGTTTCTGTAAAAACGGGAAAGATAAAGCTTCTTTATCATTTCAGGTGTTTAAAATGCCGGTTATTCAAAGTCGGTTTTGGCGATTCCGTGTGAACTTACAAAGAAGTGTGTCAACTTTTAATGATCTACGTCCCGACACGAGTGCTATAACACATTTGACGGTGACTAAAATACAAAAAATTACCTCAAACGGGAAGACCGCAGACCGCCACGGACGAACTTGTGAGACAAATAAGAAAGCTTCACCGTTCCCATTTTTACAGAAACAAATACTAAACACACTATGGACGTATTCGGAAAAAAAAGATGTATTAAAATCTGCAAAAATATACAGGGTGTCTCATTTAAATAAAAAAAGTTGACAGTACTTCCGGTTAGACCGGAAGTATATTAATAGCTAACATAATGTCTTCGGATGACTATGCGTCACTACATTGACCTGCAATTTTGCAGCAACATCACCCTTTCCGTTTCAAAGATATTTGCTTGGTTCCATACTTTATCCCAACCCTGTATTTAGGTACAATACATAAACAAACTCATGAAAAAATCTCAAAATTGATCCCTTGAGAAGTAACACATTTGAAAGTTGCAATAAATGATTCTAAAATCATTACCACCAGACAACAGTTTCAACTTTTAGAGTCTTCTGAAGGAACAGGAAGGGAAAGGTCAACAGCTTCACCTCGAATCTACTAAAAGCTCTAGTTGTGAGCATAATTTGAGCAACAATATGAAGCTATAAATATCTTTGCTCAAGCTATGTTACAAGTGCTACAACGTTCGTAGACTTCTTATAGCTTCTTTTGAGCACTGGAAATGGCCTAGCTCTTGCTCTTCATCGATATAAATTTTGAAACGTTGTTAATGAATGAAACAAATCCATGTCTGATTTAGAATGGCGCCTTATTATTTTTCCAGTTACTCTCAACACACCCCTTCATGGTGCAAAGACTCTATTCTCTCAGGTCGTAAGCAACGTTCATGCAGTGATAAAACAACTCACAGACTGTGAATAGTATATCTTCCCCAAACTCTTACAATAAAATCCATCGTATTATATCTAACAATGACATATTATTTGCCATCATTTGAACGATAGTTTGTAATTCATAATTTGTGCTATCATCATTTTAACTCATTTTCGCAGATTTCCTTTTATTAGACATTACGAGAACCTTAAACTGAACTAAATATACAGACCTACTCTAGACATAACCATAAAACTGTGTTGGTAATGCGAGTCCACCAACCATACGCGTTTATCCCTATTACGTCTCCCAAGTCAGCCCAGTACCCTAAATGTCTCTTTACAATTTATTATTGGAAAATCCTTACCGCGTATCTTCTTTACCACTTACGTCGCGTCACAGTCTACAGCTTCTTTACCAGTATTCGGTACAGTCATTCATGTACCCCCTGCACCGTGAGACACCGGCTGTCCGGTCCACCCTCCGTGGCTGCTCGCTGCACCAGCGCCAGCGGTTCGTTAGCTACCCCCTAACAGCGCGTCGATGTCGTCGCCGTCGTCAACACAACCTGGCGATGACCACTGCGTATATCAGCGATGCACAGACCGCGGCCCGCGGGCCGCATGCGGCCCGCCGGTCGAATACTGGTGGCCCGCCGACAGCAAAAATAATACTCTCGTACATTCGAAAAATATTGAATTTTATTCCAGAATAAAACCAAAAAATATATGTTCTAAAAGTAATTTGAATCTCGCGCGCGCTATTAAGTGCGCTTATCGGTGCGCCGAGCGTGCGTCGGTAACAGCGGTCGTGCTAAACTGATTTGGACTTATCAAAATTATCGGGAGTTGCGACTGATGGTGCTCCTTCGATGATCGGTGTCAATTCCGGGCTAGTTACTTTGCTGAAAAAACATCTGCAAGAAAAAAACATGAACGCTGAAGATCTCATGCAGTTTCACTGCATTATACACCAAGAAGCCCTCTGTTCTAAAAAAATTGAATTTCAAAATGTCATGAAAGTGGTAGTTTCGACTGTAAATTTCATAAAATCACGAGGACTCAATCACAGGCAATTCAAACAATTCCTTGATGATATCGAAAGCGAATATGGAGATTTACTGTATTATACAGAAGTAAGGTGGCTAAGTCGTGGATTAACACTGGAACGATTTCTAAATTTAATAGAAGAAATTGGAATATTTCTGGCGGAAAAGCAAAGGGATGTCCCGGAACTTAAAAATCCTGATTGGTTGTGTGATTTGGCTTTTTTAGTTGACATTACAAATCATTTGAATGTCTTGAACACACGGCTTCAAGGCAAAAATCAACTGATATCCCAGCTCTACGCTCATGTATCATCCTTTCAAATCAAGCTGACACTTTTCAGATCGCAATTGAATTCTGGAAATTACAATCATTTTCCGAATTATAAGAAAATGGCTGAAAAATTCAACAAAACTGCGATTAATTTCAGTTATGTAGAAAAGCTAGATACTTTGATTCAATCTTTTCAAGACAGATTTTCGGAGTTTAAAAAAGTGAAACCTCTGTTGGACATATTCAGCAATCCTTTCACGATTTCAGTTGAAAATGCGCCAGAGTCAATGCAGTTAGAAATTATAGACATTCAAAACGACCAAGATTTACGCAAAAAATTCAACGAAGGAGACTTGCTGAACTTTTACCGCTGCATTAATAAAAATATGTACAAAGAGTTGCGCATAAACGCTCTGAAATGTGCCAGCTTATTTGGTTCTACCTATATATGTGAACAAACTTTTTCAATACTAAATAATAATAAAACAAAAAATCGAAACCGCCTTGCAAATGAAAGTTTGGAAGCAGTTTTACGTGTTGCTACAAGTAAATTTGAGCCAAATATAAAAAAGATTGTAAGCACTATGCAGTGCCATGCTTCAAACTAATAAATTCTTTTTCAATTTTAATACATTATTATCAGTTTTTTATTTTCTTTAATTACCTATACTTCTGGCGGCCCGCCATCAATTCATGATTTGACTGAGTGGCCCCTAGTCTTAATAAGTCTGTGCATCCCTGGCGTATATAGTTGTATAAAGGAACTCTTACAATTCGATACAGTCACTGCCGCCAGATTTTTGCTCACGCCTCAAGCCTCTAGTTGGGCGCCAAATGCAAATATCTCTCAGACCGTAAGGTTCATGCAGTGATAAAACAACTCACCGACTTTGAACACTATATTTTCCCCTAACTCTTACAACAAAGTCCATCGTTTAACTGTCATTCCCTTTACCATCTACTGGGCGTTCTCATATCAATTGGATACCCATATTGTAGAAATGCATTGAATAACTATTCCACTATTGAATCTAGAACGACGTCACACAGTTCATCGTGTATTGTCATACAAACTAAACGTATATACAAAATTTCAGCTGAGTCGGTTGAAGATATCTACTTCAAAATTGAGTAGCAAGATTCCATACGAACAAACATAGATACATACATATATGCATACATATATTGTAAGTTAAATAAAAGCTTTCAAAAAGAGATTGGAATAATTTGATATATTTCAGTTACATTTCAGTCTTTTTAATATTATTAAGTAAAAGTCAGATCACACTTATTTTATCTACATATAGCGCGTAATTAAAATACGTACGTAGTGTATTAAAGAAATTCACATTTCGATTGAATTTACTGTTGAGAATCAAAAACATACATCTATTCATTTGAATATCTATACACTTCGAGTGAAAACATAAAGCTGATATTTATACAGTTCGAGATAAAAACATAAAGCTGAGTCCATTGACTCCATTATATCCCATTTCAGACCTTGAATCGATTGATACCACTTTTGGCCTAGACCAGTTTAGTTAGGTTAGGCGAAGAACTTTCAATGTACCGATATTTTTCAACGGAACATTTCGTCGGAGTTATCTCGTTTGACTTAAACCGTGGCGATAGACACTATTCTCGACCTCAATTTGGGTTTCCGCTAAAACGAAGTCAAGTCCATTTATAGTAATATACACCATTGCGAGAACGTCAAGTCAGTGTAATCTGCAGACAATTTTTCTAACTGCTATGATGTTGGTTTATCATTCTTCATAGAATAGTTACACATGAAATACTAAATTGATTGACTTTTCAGGGTAAAAGGTTCTGCCATAATATAGTGTAACATACTGTATATTATGGTAATCGTGTATTGTGTATTAGTTGCCATCTTAGACAAGGAAAGAGAGGACGGAACGCGCGACTGACATTTCTGTTACCAAATGGCACCAAAAAACTACCAAAATTTACCTGTGATAAGTGATTCCTGACACCTTCCTGCTGCTGTGGCTTTTACAACCGTAAGCTGCACACCCTACCATTAATCACACAACAATATTTTACAATGATTGGTCTTAAAAACGCTAAATATCATAAAAACATATTTTGGTGGCTATTCATTTTCGGTAACAGCTAATGACATCTAATTCATATAGCATCAAACCGGCGTGCGGTATCCCCTCTCTTTCCTTATCTAAGGTTGCCATGCACGATGTAAAGTCAAAGTCTTAGGTTAGATCTTTGACGTATAAACGTCATCGAATTGTCTGGAGCTTTCGGGAATGACGAATGGGCCTTCTAGAATGTCATCTGAATGTCTCGAATGTCTAGATGGTTCGACGAAGTGTATATAAGGCGCCACGGGTGGCGTGGCAGTAGTAGTTCAGTTGAGTAGAGTTGTAGCTGAGATAAGGTTGAGAGATATTGTATTGAGTTGTGAAGTAAAACGGTGAAAGTTACGTTCTATTTGTTTCCTGGTGTGAAAAAAAAGAGGCCGTCGTGACAATAACATTTTTTTCTGCTAATTCTGATGCTCAATTATAAATTGAAATTCGGGGGCTAATTTGACAATTTCAAGGAAGGAGACGAACTAATGACTTAAAAAATATATGTTTTGAGATAATTGTGAGCAAATTTTCAAGTATTTTCTGCTATGATACTTTTTTCTAAGATGTTAGCCTATTCATACATGAATATATATCCTATGAAAAAAAACTAAGACTAGAGTACTTAATCGATGACATTTTAAGAGTCTGAGACACATTTTGTCCACTTTTATTGTAATGCAAGTGCTTCAGTTAGTGTTTGTCGGTCATATAATATTATGTTCTACATTATGAACTATAAAACAAGTTGTTCGTATTGGTATAATTCCTTCCTAGTATAATTTGATGTCAACGTGAATAATTTTTTTTTTCAGGATAAGGATAAGGGCCAAGGTACCAAGAATCCACTAGATTGAATTGATGATATTGTATAAACAAACTGTAATAAATGATTATCAGTGAATCGCATATTTATTCAAAGCAGTTCACAAAACGACACCAAATTACAGGAAGTGATCAGGGACTGTTATTAGAGATTACTATTGCCGATGGCAGTTACTGTCATAATAAATGTGGAGCTACAGTAGTCGAGGAGGCAGCGTCAAATTTTCAAGAGTGACTAATGATTAGTTTTTCTTATAAAAATTAAGAAAGTGTATGCTAGCTGATGCGACTCCGCGACCTAGATTTTCAGAGTCTGCGTAACTCGCAAAAAAATAGTTTTTTTTTCGGGGAATTTTACGGAAGTTGAAAAATTGCGTATAGTTAGTTGACTAAATTTTCATTACGAAAATATATATATATAAATAAAATTTGACATGTTAAGCCGCGTACACATCTGAGCGCTTATGGTTTGAGTACACACGAATATGCAAATGTGGACGTCTCATTCGTCGTGCCTTAGGGCATGCAGGCTGACTCGCGCGTGACTTTGAGCGTTCATGGGTCGAGCCAAACCTTGTCGGTTTTCAGTCAATGCTTATAGAAAACTTTCAGCGTATGCGTGCTCAATGTGGACGTTTATGCGTTGTCCGTGGTACCTGCTTATACCCGACTGTGAACATAGAGCGAGTTGAGAACACACGCATGCGACGTAAAAACTAAAACCAGCATATGAATTGAGAATACACACATTGAGCACACACGCATATGTGTGTGTTCTCAAGTCATGTGCGCTCAGATGTGTACGCGGCTCGTAGCCGAAAACCGACAAGATTTGGTTCGACCCATATGACTTGGGAACACACACATTTAGCCGCACGCATTCGAGTGTTTTCTTAAGTCATGTGCGCCCAGATGTGTACGCAGCTTTCGCTTCGCACATGATCATATAGAGGGTGTATCAACGATGTATGGGTGAACAATAGCTGTTTCCCTATCTATTTTATTTATTTTAGACAGGGTAAAATCGAAAACTATCGATTTTGGGACTACCATCGTATCTCGGTTGTCTTTTATCCTATTGAAAAGTTTGAAAAGGGGTCTTATAGATTTTTTTCTGTAGAATCCAGTGGTGTAGTTTGAGTTTTTCTTGTTCTAACCATTTTTTAGTTATGAAGCAAACATACATTTTTTATAAATGGAACCCCCTGCATATTGTTTTTGAAGTTAATCGGAACTAATTCAAGCTTTTCGAAAATATATATATTGGTATTAAGTTATTTTGGAAATTGTGCTCAAAATTTGATCTTTTCGTGTTACTTATATAACTAATAAGCATCTAAGCAGTTATTACTCTAATACTCTATTCTCTATACTTCCCTACTCAAATTCGAAAAAAGGAGAATCAAAATACTTTTTTATATAATAATGTCTCATTAAAATGTTGATTGTGTTATTATAATATTGAGTAGAGAGTGGGCTATGACTCATCTATTAAAAACAAAAAAGCAAATCTGCAAAAAATTTACGAGACTGTCAGTTTCTATTTATGTTTTTATTACATATAGCGTTCTTCTTTTTGTGTTTTTATTTTAATAATTTTTTATAATAAGGGCAGCTTAGATACCCAGAGAAACAACAACTGTTTCCAGATACATATATTTGCTCGTCTAAAAATAAATATAGTTAGGTACGGATCTTTTCTTCAACCACGTCCTAAAACTTATTTCAAGGAGAATAGGAAGCCAATGGAAACAAATGTATTAGGTTACATAGAAGCAATGCCTTCATCATCTTGTAAGCACATAGAAAAAGCTGTAGTATCAACTGCAGAAAGAATTCTACAAAAATACAGTTACCATCCATACAAGTTTAAGATACTTGAACATTTGCACGGGATCCAAGTTTGAGAATATTTAATCGCCATAACACGAAGGAGTCCAATAATCCTTCTAAATGACATTAAAACAATAAGAAATTATGCCAGATTTGCATTCGAGAAAAGTCTTCAACTTGAACCAACATCTCTAAAAGCCTCTCGATGTTTTTAGTTTTTATCTTGATTCAAATTCCAATTTAATAATGTGTTGATATTCTTCAGATATAACGTTGTTTGGTTTTAAGTAATGTAATAATGGACTAAGTAATATTTATTGAACATTATCGCAAATAGTAGTTAATAGCGTATAAAATACAATTAAATAATTGAGTTTAAAAGTATTGAGTATCTTGTATCTTAATAATTGATTACTTGGATATTGCTTGTAATACATTAGCCATGGCCTACTGCTACAAATAAAGTAAAAAATGAGAAAACCAAATGCGTAATTTTCAAAATAACTTAATACTAATATATATTTTTGAAAAGCTTGAATTTTTTCCGATTGACTTCAAAAATAATATACAGTGTGTTCCATTTAAAAAAATATATGTTTGCTCCATAACTGAAAAATGGTTAGAGCAAGAAAAAATCAAACTACACCACTGGATTCTGCAGAAAAAAAATTCTATAAGACGGTTTTTAAACTTTTCAATAAGATAAAAGACAACCGAGTTACGAGGGTGGTCCCAAAATCGATAGTTTTCGGTTTCACCCTGTATCTCAAAAACCAAGAGGGCCATGATAATTTTGTTGACAGCATCTTTATTTTCACAAAAAAGTAGCACTGTCGCGAAAACCGCAACTCTCTATCTTCTAAAATAACCGAGATACCCCGTAAAAGTGCCTATAATGGGACACCCTGTACTTGATGAAATCGTGAGATTAATTAAGGAAGCTTGAATCACACACTTGATAACTTATTTTTTTTAACCATAGAGAACTCGAGTGGCAGAAAGTTACGGCAGCGGTCACACTGGATACATTAAATGTGTATCCCTATGTAAAAATACTCATTTTTAAGTAAAGTGTTTCAAGTGAAACATAACATAACATAACATAACAACCTATTTTATGAATAGTAAAAGTAAAAATAAAATATATTCAGGAAAAAAACTATATTATGAACACAGATACAAAATATACAAAAAAGCGAAATTACTCAGTTCTGATTTTCTGCACATTTAACACAAAGCATTAGTAGGTAGACCATTTTTATGCTCAAGGCAAATGCACTAAATATGCAAAGCAGTAGTTTATAGCCTGCTTATCTTTTTTCTAGGATACAAAAAACTTCGACCATTTGCGATTTTCAGCCTTTTTGCTTCTTGGATAATGGCAAAAAGGCAGTGATTATAAATCGATATATACACCGGTATCCCACAGCAAAAGCAATGTAGGTAAACACCGTAAAATGAAGACCCAGCACATACATACTATACTACTACATAAGCAAAGTGTGTTTTAAGATTCCCTAAAAGTGTGTAGACAGATTCGTTTAGGTGTAGATTCAAGCGCAAGACATGGGATACGCATGTATCCTTCGTAAGTACTTGAAGGTTAAATGGGAATGCCTAATTTTTTTATAGGATAAATGTAAAATTCCATAGCCTTTCTAATGATGTAGGACTGTTGATATTAATCTCTTGCAGTTTCCGTTTTACCGATGTGTTATGCTATCTGACCGAGACTTCCTTATTATTTGTCGTTCTCTTCAAATCCTTCGTATCTAATATCAGATGCTCTAGTGTATTTACCCCCATAGAAAATATTTTTTCAATTACTAAACGACTTGCAAATTATGGACTTCGATACCTCACTAGAAAACAATTATAGAGTGGTAAACTTGATGTGAGTACCTAGTCACACGTATACGTAAAGCCGGCAATTAATTGGCTGCTTCAGCGGCGAGCATGGGAACCAACACACGACCAGTCTTCGCGATACCAACAACGTACTACTTAAAGTATGAACAGAAAGGACGGCGTTAAATGTAGCGAAAAATGACTTGGATCGCTATTGTGGACACCGTGATTAGTCCAGATAAGCACCGATAAATCGACTCACTCAAAACAGCTCAACCACTAACAACAATCCGTTCTTTGTTGCCTTCGTTTTAGTCACTGCATCAAAACTCATTGATTCGTACCTTTTAGCTGAAGATCAGATAGATCTATACACAGAATGTGATGAAAGGTGAAATATTGACCACTTTGTGATACAATTTCGCTTTTATACTGATATGCGCCAAGAACTGCAGATGGGTGTCTAATAATTGACGTATCTGATTATTATTGGCCTGCAAATGATAACCTAGAACACGGCTATTGACCACACCAATTGATACGCTATAATTAAAAACATAATAGTTTGACTGGTTTTAAAAGGTATATTTGATCAAGCTGAAGCACACCGATAACATGTATTGTGTTACCTAAAAGGTCACACTGAGATTTGAGTTTTTGGACCGTCTAAATTATTCAGTATTCCTGGACAAGCTGCTCTTAGGCTAAGCTTTATAATAATTTCTGAAACAGAATGGCAAAATCACTGAGACACGGTTACAACCTGACAAGTGTAACAAGAGACGTGAGGAATATTAAATAGACAAGGACAGCAAGAGACGAGAGGATATGAAATAACGTGTGCGTGTGAGACAGCGGCGAAATTCCCAAGTCTTTTGGTACACTTGTCAGACTGTTCGTTTATAAAATTATATATGGGTATGTCAAATTACCTTTGATATTGTCCTCAATTTTTTTTGCATCTCATCCCACAAGTGTCTCATGTTCGCAAAAATCTAAAATATAATGTACAAAGGCAATGAAACCAATTTATTATTCTGTTTTGATGACATCACTGGTCGCAACAATTTATTGCTACAAAAGAAAGATAATACGCAGACATAATGACTAACATATATTTTAATTGCATATTTTAAGTATCTTTGTGTTGCGTCGTGACCAGATGTTCATTTTTAAGGAATTCCTTTGTGAGGTCGTGACTGTTCATTTTTATATACTTTATAGTTGATCATCGCATTATTTAGCCGAACATGATGGATACATTTGATAATTCTTACTTGAAAAATATACAGCAATATACTCAAAACCCATATTCAGTTTGAATTAGTGTCATATATTATATTTCGTATAATTTTTAAACTGTGGGGTTATAAACGGGATTGTGTGCTGCATTGTTCGAGCACCTGTCAAATTGATGCCACGTTAGCACTAAGTGCATATTAAAGCTTACTCAGATGCACACGACATCCGACTATACGACGGTACGAAACTGTTCCTATTGGTTGAAATACTTTGATTTGACATCATTTTGAATATTGCAACCAATAGGAACAGTTTCGTACCGTCGTATCGTCGGATATCGTGTGCATCTGAATTAAGCTAAAGTGTACCGCCATCATTTTGAATCTTTTAGATAGGTACGGAGAGTCAAGTAAAGCTATGAGGGTTGTATGACATAATTGTTGCGCAAAGATGCTTATTTCTTGGTATGTTGAGAAATACTAAATAAGTACCATAATACTCCGTAACTATTCTATTTATAGTATTGCAGTTTAATTAATTCACTTTTATTTTGCACCTACCACTGTTGGTACGCCAGTGGCAAATGATGTAAGTACAACAGAACAGTAGTTAATGAATGTAAATAAGTGTCAAAAATACTTCGATTCAATACGATTTGGTCTTTTGATTTCATACAGTTCTTAAGTAGAATTTCTAAACAGTACGATGGGTGTGAGTACTTATCCGAACAAGAAAAAATCCAAGTACTGATGGGATGGGATTTGGAGACAGAAAACGTAGATTTGAAGAATTATCATTTATTCAATAATTTGAGTTCATAATACCTTACTATGGGCCAGAAAAGGAATAAACACAGCCGAATACAACAGAAAAGGACAGAAAACGGCTCAAAACTGCAGAAATCAGGCACATCACAACTGTAAACGGTAGAAAACGAAAAAATAATACAACCGAATAGAATCAAAACTAGCTCAATACAAGGCTGATAACAGCGGGAGACAACAGAAACTGACCTAACACAGTTAAATACAACAGAAAAAAGCTGAAAACAACAGAAAGCAAGCAGATAACAACTGTAAACGATAGAAGACGACTAAATACAACCGAATAGAACAGAAAGCAGCCCATAACAACAGAAAGCAAGCAGATAACAGCGACAAACAGTAGAAAAGGACGAACATTAGAAGGAAGTCAATACAAGCAGCGTTGCATAAAAGATGAAAGTAACTTCTGTGCTTATAAAATTAAAAACCGCCAATAATTTGCTGAAGGAAATGTTGATCGGATGTTAGAGCTTTGTGAAGTAGTTTTACTGGTACCTAATTGGTAATAAAGAAAATTGAATTGTCTGGTATTCACTGGTAAAGCAGGTTGATCTAAACGCTCTTATTAACATATAGAATTTTTGTCTCTTATAAAAATCGTAGGAAAAGACGATAGGGAGGAGAAGACATTCGTGGCTGAAAAATTTGAGAGATTGGTATAATTGCTCCAATAATCAGCTATTTCGAGGGGCGGTTTCCAAAGTTCGAATTGCCTTGATGATTGCCACCCCCAGAATGGGGATGGCACCCAAAGACGAGGAAGATTGTCGGTACAGGTCGGAGTGTGCTCCGGACTAGATAGATGACACCCAATCATAACGCCTTTAAAAAGTTATGTGTTCACTAGTTTAGTGAGAAAGCTTGATTGGTCAATTTCTTATTGAGTGCATTCTTGGTGATGAAAAATATCTTCTACAACAGCAAGTTATACTAGAAATAAATAATCCCTCATCTTGACTTCTTGACTTTTCTATGGATCTACCTAAAGGCCATTTCTGCATCAATAGCCAACATGTTGCTGTATTCCAAGCCTCCAAGGTAAATTTTATTATTGCTAGGAGTCTGTCTGTCTCTTCGAGCACTTATTTTAAGCATGCTGTGAATTAGTTGGTATCATTTTAGTTAATAATTTTGTAGTCCATTATTTCTCAAAAATTAAATTTTTGATAATTGTTTCTCTTAACGATGTAATACCAAAAAACGAAAAATATAATCTTATTCATAACATTCAGCAAAATGCGTTGTTGTTAAGACTTTTTCAGCATAATTAGCCGCTCAGACATCTAGATTCATTATATTTGATAGTGTCCTTTGACTAGCGGTATGTTTGCGATTAAAACATTAAGCAAGCAGGAAAAGTCAAAATCATGGTAAGGCAGGAAAGTATACTAAGTGCTCACGAACTGATTATAGAAGGTAGCTTTGAAAACGGATCCCAGCATAAGTAGGTACCTGCTTATGTAAAAAATCCTCAAAGCAGGTGCAGGCTACAAAGAAAAAAATATGGTTTATTGCTTTTATTGCTACGCTAGTAACAATTAAAGCATACGACATTTACAATATTCTCTCAGTGCAAAGCATCCTCTGGGTGACACACGGGGAATGAACGTGCCTCCAAATTACTCCCTCCTCCCTGGTACCGCCATTATGACATCATGAAGTTCGTCCAATTCACATCAGTAGCTGGTTGAAGAGGAGCCTCTGTGCAGAGATGGACCAATTCTTCGAATATTATTATTATATTATTATAACTGGAGAAAAGCATCATCATCATCATTAAATAGAACCTTTAGAGCGCATTGCTTATTGGCACAAGGCATATCAGCATATCTAAAAATAATACTCACACCAACAATAGTCAAGAACCCTAAGGTCAAATAAAATTACCTCGATAAAAATAATAATAATAATAGTAATACAAAGTACGCCGTAACAATCATAGCTCGTGAGAAAGCCTGCAAGTTTTTTAGCTCAACACTAGCACGAAACTAAGACTGCCTTTCTAAAAGCACCTAAACTCAATTAAACTATTATGCTTTAAAAGACCCTTTTCGACAGTGTAGGACTAATTATGAATGAAGGAATGGTATTGTTTGCTACTCATGCTTCCAGCATCGCCCAACTGGTTATACATATGAACTTAAAGGTAAAGAACTTTTCCAGCCCTTTTACTAAGATAAGCAGTTGGCGGTAATGTTTTCTCAGTTGCTTGAAAATTGTCTGCGAGAATATTTTTATGGCTATCTTCAATAAACAAATCAGGATATTATAAATACAGGAAAATGAACAGATAGCTTATGTATCTGCACAGAATCTAGTCTTACTTATGAAGGTTCGCATGCTTGACTTATATTTTTACACCCACAGAGGTATGGTGTACAAGCAAGTGTTATAATCTCCCTGTATAATTTTTATACAAACACATTCCGCGTCAGCGTACCGAATGCACGACAGACATGAAGCAGTTGCCAGTCTGAGAACTCGCGTATTCTATTTTTTTATATAATACCGGCATGCTACCACATCCAAATATAATCTCATGAAGATCACTTATGGCAGATGTCTCGAAATCGATCTAAAATGAAAGTGTTTACGTTTTCGGAATGTGTGCTGATTTTTGAAGTTTCAGTGTTCGTGGTGCAAGCTTCGAATGTGCAACTTAGCAGGGTAAGCAACTTCTTAGATCCCAAGATAGGCTTTGTCAACTTGTATAATATTTCGCAGCGAAAAAGGGTTGTCGAATGAGATTTACGTACTACTAGATATTACAATAGGTCCAGTTCAACTGCAGATACATTCGGAACTAGTTTTTTTTTTGCTACTTGAATGACTCTGGTCAGAGACCAACAGGCCAGATCATTTTGCCCCATCGTTCCACAAGGAGGGGACACTTTAAACTGTATCAGATATGGGACATAGCTATGAGATAGTAGTTTTAATTCCTAAAATATTCGTTTTTTTCACACTGCAGATTGTGTAATATTTTCATGTGTTTGTTTTTGATTCTCTATTTTTCCCTTTTCTATGTTTTCTTTTACGTTTTATTTTTTGTTTTTTTTTTCATTTTTTTGTCAGCTATTATTAATTTTATTAATTTTTTCATTTAATTTTCAATCTTCTCCTGCCTCTTACTCTACGACAATTGTTGAGCATTGCCATTTTATATACAATTTGTTCTTATCTAACATTCTATCTAAAATAGTAGATTTAATTTTACGATACCATACTTATAAACTAAGTCATAAATTTTCTTATTTTCGCATCCTAGAATTAAACTATACTAGTTGGAAGTGCAAGATGAGTACAGATATTGAAAATATTTGAGTTGTTTCTCCAGTTGTATGTAGACACTCCAGTAGGCAATGCTCTTATGTGCAGATCTCACCGCATCGTCATAACGAATCTCCCCCAATCCAATTTGTAATATATATTATGGGACCAAGGAGTGACCACTTCTGAGGCGACATAATGTTCTAATGTAACTTCTTCTTATTTTCTTCACAAACCAAGTACTTGTACTCAGGGATGGTTATAACAATTTGTAAAAGTTTCCTTCAGGACAACTTGTATAATATTCTTGTCAGTCTCTTCTCTGATTTTTCTTAATAAGGGCATTGATGACTGAGCTGGATATTTTGAAATTTTCTATAATCTCTTAATCAGTTGTAGCCCTTCTTGCTATTTGATCCACATTTTTATTCTTAACTATATTTGAATGTCCTCTGATCCATATAACTTTTATATGTTGGACTTATTTTTTCCAGTTTTTTTTGTAGCATTCTTACATCTGTCAATTTGTTGTATAACATAGACAGTACTCCATGGCTTTTTTGATTGCCACTAATTCCGAGGAAAATACTGAACATCCTGGAGAAAGTTGGAACAGTTTACGATAGTAGCTATTGCGATGAAATGAAGCACATCCAGTTGATTCATCCTTTTTGGAGCCGTCAGTGAATAACTGCTCCCAGACATTCAATATTTCTGCTAGGTCCTGTTTAAACTCCTTGGCTGTTGCTAGATCTTCACTGGTACAAGACATACAAACGATTTTTGGTAGAGCGTTGTACAGTCTAAAATATATCAGGGACGAATTTTGTTTTTGTACCTAAATATGTACGAAACCAACTAATGTTAAGCAAGAATGTATATTTCGATTGTATGGCATATATAACTTATAAAAGAATTATTGCGATGCTAAAATAGCTTGATATCAGTGCTTTTTGAGTTATTTGGTGAGTAACTGCGTATCATTTATTTCTAGATGATCTGTTAAGTGGCGTGGACTTATTGTATCAGCAATATTCATAAAATGTATGTGATGTGCATACTAGGAAATTGTTACCACCGGCGCCGGCGTAGGGATGTGGCGACCCTATCGCCCAGAGGTGATGCTGCACCTTGTACCGTCGGCCTAGCACAGGGACGACGGTGCATCGTGTAGTATTAGATCTGCAATCAGCCACAGGGGGGAGAAGTGCAGTCACTTACGCTCCGACCGCGGTACAGTCACCCCCACATCGGAATATTTCCGGGTAACTGGAAATAGGTTCCCGGAAATAGGCGGCGCCAAATGGCCTCACAGTTCATGTTCCATCGCTGGGCCGATGTCGCCGCCGTGTATTAATTTGGAATAAAAAATGCTCAGTGGCTCTTCCAGGATCAAAAGATTCCAGAGGTAAAATACCTGGCCGCTCAGATCTCCGGGTGCCGTGTGGTCCGGGGGCAACATTAAGCGAAGCTAGTTTAAAGAATTGTGCTCTCGTCAGGCTAACAACAGAAGCCGTCTTTCGCAGCAGCTTCGCACTAACGACAGGCCCGAAGGCCAGAGGAACGTGTTTAGAGCCGATTTTATAAATATGCGAGGCCTTGCCTCCAACATAAACTCTGTCCATCAACATCTTCAGGCAGAGAAGCCACACATTCTGGCACTTAAAGAAACTCAAGTCGGTTATTCAACAATGAACAGCTGCTTTAAATTTCCCGGATATCACTTATACACTCGATTTAGACGTAGGTTTGGCGTATGCATGTTCGTTAAATCTGGGCTTTCTTGTCATTGTTAGGAAGAGCTCAAACTGGAAGGATTTGACATCACATTTAAAATAACCTTCCATCTGACCATAACACCATTTCAACGCTATGCAGGATGCATTTTCCAGATGTCCACCATAAAGAGCCTCGCCTAGTCTGGCATTACGGATCAGCAAACTGGGACGACCTAAGAGACTACTACCAGTCGTAAAAATGCAGTTACGCCTCAAAACCAACATTACAGAGAATAGAGGAAAAATACAAATACCGAGAACCACCGCAGCTTTATCGGCGCCAGAAATCACTGTAAACGCGTGGTTGACAGCAGCAAGGAGCAACACAATCAAAAAATTAAGAACAAGCTTCTCTAATGTCCTAGTTCATCCAGAACATTCTGTAGCTGAGGCTGTTAGCCACAACTTTCCCTTTTCCCCAATACCACCCTTGACCAGAGAAGACAAGTCCATCGCTTCTACTCCTGAAGAAAAGGCAGACATCTTAGTGAGGCTTTTCGTAGCCAATTCTGAAGACTTCCAAGAAAGTACTCCGACTACCACCATAAACTTGAACTTGAGAATGGCAGAGGTCAAATTTCAACATCGAGATGTAAAAAGTATCCTCCAAAAACACTAAGAAAGCTACTGGTCCTGGCCAAATTCCAGCCATAGTCTTCAATTGCTGTGCCGCTGAGCTTGCACATATTCCTTGAAAGCTCTTCAAAGTGTCGTATCAGCGAGGCTTGTCTCCTGATGCATGGAAGATTGGCTGTATACAGCCCATTCCTGAGAAATGGAAAAAAACCGATCCCACCAACTATACAGGGTGTCCAGTTAGTGTGTAATTCTTCGATATCTCGCAAAGTATACCTGACAGAAGAAAATGTCAAATACAAAAGGTCTTTGGTTACTTAAGACGCATGCTCTAAAAATATTTTGAAATATACAGGGTGTTGTGGGAAAGTAGGGCAGTGATCAACTTGATTGTTTTATATAGAACTATAACTTTTTCTTAATTTCTTCTAGTTTCCATCGTTGATCTCTATTCAACCCTAAAATATTTTGGGGATCGGTTGCGACGTTGCCAAGTTATAATTTATTTTCTATTAATTTCCGGATTTGAAAGGTCGCAAGTAATACGTCCAACTTGATGTACTCCTTTAACTTTTCTCAATAATATTATACAGCAAGTAACTTGAATATCAGGTGGATATTATTTTGGATGTTACCAACAATTTGTATCTACAGGGTGTTTTTGGTAGAATTTTAAATTACGGCAATTTGAAGGTCATTTTACCTTGTTTTTTTAAATGTAGCACCCTGTATGTTTTATTTTAAATCGAAATATCTACTAATACCTATCTCGTCTTGTAATATTTTTTCCGCATTTGCGGCGTTGCCAAGTTATAAATTATTTTTCCAAATTTTTAAACAAATATATTATCCCCGATTTTAATTTATTTTAAATAGAATCCTCTACTTATTTTTATTGCAATGAATTGCACATGTCGAACTTAGTAAGATCTTACAATTTCAAAATTTTGTTTCTGTTAATTATTGAGATACGGCAACACCGCTTTTTCAGTAAACAGTACCGGAACGCTTAAATATTTCCAAAACTGCCACAGCTGGAACGGTGGAATTCAGTACTTGGGGGTCTTTGAACATACAGAATTCAAAAACGCTAACACCAGTGTTGTCAGATTTACCACTTTTACGTTAGACTTCATAAATGGGGCATTCCATTCAAAATCATGGCGTATAATTGGTAAATCTGACAACACTGATGTTAGCGTTTTTGAATTCTCTATGTTCAAAAACCCTCCCGTTTTGAATTTCACCTCTCCAGTTGTGGCAGTTTTGGAAATATTTGAAGCGTTCCGGTACCGTTTACTGAAAAAGCGGTGTTGCCGTGTCTCAGTAATTAATAGAAACAAAATTTTGAAATTGTGAGATCTTACTAAATTCGACATGCGCAATTCATTGCAATAAAAGTAAGTAGAGGATTCTATTTAAAATAAATTAAAATCGGGGATATTTGTTTAAAAATTTGGAAAAACAATCTATAACTTGGCTACGTCGCAAACGCGAAAAAAGTATTACAAGGTGAGATAGGGTATTAGTAGATATTTCAATTTAAAATAAAAAATACAGGGTGTTATATTTAAAATAACAAAGCAAAGTGACCTTCAATTTGCCGTAATTTAAAATTCTACCAAAAACACCCTGTAGATACAAATTGCTGGCAACATCCAAAATAATATCCACATAATATTCAAGTAACTCGCTGTATAATATTACTGAGAAAAGTTAAAGGAAAGTCTCGGTTTGGACGTATTACTTGCGACCTTGCGCATCCGGAAATTAATAGAAAATAAATTATAACTTGGCAACTTTGAAACCGATCCCAAAAATATTTTAGGGTTAAATAGAGATCAATGACGGAAACTAGAAGAGTTTAAAAAAAGATATAGTTACATATAAAAAAATTAAATTTATCACTATCCTACTTTCCCGCAACACCCTGTGTATTTCAAGATATCTTTGGAATATGCGTCTTAAGTAACCAAATAACTCTTGTATTTGACATTTTTTTCTATCAGGTTTACCTTGCGAGATATCGAAAAATTACACACTAACTGGACACCCTGTATATAGACCAGTGGCTCTTCTCAGCATCATGTCTAAGGTTATGGAGACTGTCACTAACACAGAGCTCCTGAAATACCTGGACAACATAACATCATAAATGATCGCCGGTATGGCCTCCGCAAGCACAGGTCCACGGGTGACCTCCTGGCCTACATCACTCACTTGTGGAACAGAGCAATAATTGAAAATCATGGCGAATATTGTGTTGTTGCACTTGAGATATCGAAAGCCTTCGATAGAGTGTGACATGAGGGACTTCTGGTCGAGCTTGCTGCTTATGGACCAGTGGCTGAATAGCTTCTTGAACCACCGATCTCTGTTGTAGTCGAAGGCTGTTCGTCAGGCGTATTTCCAATATACGACAGCATTTTTAACTAATTTGCTGCTCACTAATAGTAATGCTAAATCTTGAAGAACACAGTGTTGATTCGCATTGCTGACAAGTCCAAAATGAGAGCCAGTGAGGTATCGCAGTGCTTTAGGATCACCATGCCCTCGTCTTACGGGTGGATAAATGTGACACACAGACTCCAACCCCAAGACAACACAATATCGCATCTCATTCGTGGTTCAACAACGAACCATGAAAAAAACTTGCATATCCAACAGTACTTAGTCACAGTATGGTTGAATTGCTTCACAGAAGGCCATAAGTTTTACAAATTATGTTAATTCTTAGTTTTCATTGGCACTTAAGTTTCAAATGATTTGGACGCCAACATTTGTTCTAAACTTTAACTAAAACCTACTTCATTTTCTACGAGTTTTCTATAACAATTTGGCACATCGCGCATCGGAGTTAGATCTGAAATGACTTCACTTTCAATAAAAAACCAGATATACTGCAAGATAAACTTCACTAACACTTTGTCAGTAAAGTTTATCTTCCAGTATATCCGCCATTAGACAACTACAGCATAAGTGTTAGAAATTATATTTATAAACTTTAGATTCAAATGATAGCAGCCAGCTGAGAACAGTAAACTAACTTGTTTTACTTGCCACACAATTTTCATTTTTGAGATAATACGCTTTTTGGGCGTTTTATGATATCTAAATAACGAAAATCAGGTCACTCATTTCCGTCAGTCTGTCTGCCTGTTGGTCTCTTGACGTTCTTCTATCCTCGTAATCTTAGTAACCGCTGCCTAGATTATGATGAAATTTAGGTAGCTATATGCTATGGGCTGGTAGTAGGTAATGCTACTTTTAACAATCGGTGCGTGGGCGGTGGAGTAATTACCAAAAAACAAGTAAATTCAAATATTCCTCAAACATTGTGTTTGCACTTTTCAGGGATTTTTTTGTATTTATAATAATCTGTCCATTGGCCTGTGAAAGAAAGTCCTAGTGGCGTAATACACGTTTTTTGGTCCACTCGAACACTGCCTTGTCTATCACAGAAACCAAGTGGCTTAGACTGTTTGTATACGAGTATACGTTCTGTATTGTATAACGTGCAAATTATTAAATTCGTTTCAATAAAATTTCAGCACAGTATGATAATACCGTGGCGAGAATGGAAAACGCATATGGTTTTTTGAAATCGCATCAACGGCGACGCAAAAAATGGTCAAAAAACTAAGAATATTAAAACAGCTCAAACCTCGTTTTTAGGTGCTTTTGGGGGTTTGATCGTTTTCTACTTTTTTTTTTTTTTGGTGGTAACATTGGGTGATGGTAAAATTGGGGTGGTTGGGGAGTGTAGGTTGTAAAACTCAAAAACTGTAGTATTCCTAATAGGGTGTCCATTGACCTCTGAAATAATGACCTAGCGGCACAACACACGTACCCAACTAAAAGTATAAATGAAGGTGTGAAAGAAAGACCTATAATTTTTGCGGGCGAGTAGCCGTTGATTTGGTTGCATGGGGGGTAATCAGACTATAGCTTCATGCTACGGGGAAAATAATAAACTGGTATCAGCGCAATGTGTGACTAGTACTGAGTCCATCAACTTGACTTCATTTTTCTGTTAATCGTAGGGTTATCAAGGATAAGACTATCAGAAACACAATGTTGTTTTAGTTCCCACACATAGGCGTTTGCTGTCATCATAAAATACTCTACACTGCGGTGAAAAAAGTTACGTTGGTGATATCGTGTGCTTTTCAGTCCTATCCTAATGTTACCTTTGAATTTTGTATCTGTGGAATAGTTTGATACGATGTACATATTATAATCCTATAACGTATAACCATGCCTCAACAAACAATCAGCTATCTTACTCACGTTCGGGTCCTTTGTGATAACGTGTCGCAAATATCTGACATCAGCGACGCCATTTTGGGATAGTTTTGTTCACCCTGACAGGGGCGGAGTAGAAAAAAGAGTACAACAGGGCAGAATTAAGAAATAATACTCAACCCATGCGGGGCGAAAGGAAGGTAAACATAAACTATAACATAAAGTTTATGTTGTGCTTAATGTTAACCTCCCATAAAGTACTAGATTTGCGCTAAGATCTATACTATTTACCTCTATACTCATATTCCATGCAAACAGCCATGACTCTGCCGTGCCGCCGCTGTTGAAATCAGAACCAATCTATCCCAAAATGTCGATGCGCAAAGGTATCGGCAAAAAGCATCCCCAGACCTTGAGTAAGACAGCTGATTGCTGAGCCGTAGTATAACTTTAAAACTACGAACTTGTTTGTACTGAAATAATGGCAGCGTATTACAACCCTGGGAGAAATGGTAATAGCGTATCGTTGTTGGATCTCGTACCAGTGTTCAGATCAGTTTAGATCATTGTCTGCTTTTTTGGTCAGGAAGATATATTATTGTTAGCTCCAATAATGTATGAGAAGTACTGAGTCAAAACACGCCTTTTCTTGAACTTGATAATTCAACCGACAGACAGGACAACGGCAATGGGAGACAAAGATTGTAGAATGTAGAGTAGTATGAAAATTGTGTACGTTATGAAAGTAATAGCTTGACTCAAATGTTATCAGTATTTGCTTACAATTGCTTGAGATGGTAAGACTTCTTAATTCAAAGAAAATATCTGCAAACTGTTCTCCAAAATTATAATTTCATTAGGGTGCTGCATCAGTCAGGATAAAATATGAGAGGTAAATAAGTGTTTCAGAGTAAGTCTTCATGCGGCACTGATTTTATGAATTTCTAAAGAGGATTTGTATTTGCAACAATCCTTACAAATCCGTACGTATGTACGGATACTAAGCAAACAAGCTAGTAATTTTCAAGCTACAAGCCATACGATTCTGAAGTGTAATAAACATAGTTTTTGAAAATCGTCTCAATGGCGGCGAACTACCCATCGGAAACCGAAGAATACCGAAGTATATTAAGAGCGCTTAAATACTGTTTTAGGTATTTTAGATATCCCATGATCAGCTGTTTTTCTTTTTCTGGGTTTATTTGGAAGATTAGGAGTTACAAAATCGTCAGCCTTTTTACTACCATGGCGAAACGGACAAAGTTCATTCTTTATGCAAGACATGCCATTTGTGGTAGCTGATCAAGCCGTTTTATCATTCCTCCGGATTTTTGAGCATTTGGAAGGAAAATTCACAATCAGTGCTGGTGTTGGAATTTGCCTTGAAAAAAGCTAACAATTTCTTTGCATTAATTTAACATATACTTTATTTAGTAAACCCTACTTATTCATTAGAAATTACTTTTCCTAATTATACATGTGACAACAACAACTGATAAGAAGGTTTTTCCAATCCAACAAATTATATTGACTATTAACATACTTATACTAACCTAATTTCTGATACTGACGAGGACAGGACCTTCACAATATACATACAGACTGTAGGCCTTAAAAAAGATAAACATCCTTGTATGCATATAACGTGTATTTATGTAGATTAGAATCTAAAAGGTAAACATTGAGGATACATGAATGGATCCAAACTTTTAAAAATTTGGTCTATCAATTTGATCAATTATTATAGTTATGTAATGTAACTTTTAAATAATTGTAGTTATTTTATGGATCAATAATGCAAATACGCTTATGAAATAAAAAAATCTAGGTGGTCTTTTATTCACCAATTCCTTGAGGCATCTATTTGCTGAGTAAAATAAACTTTATTATACTGAGGTTAGGACAACAAGCAGCTTTTTATTGTCCCACTTGTAATACAAATGTCATGAAAAAGTCTCCTATTTACACTTGTCTGTTTTGTTTAATTCTATCTGTCATTATTGTGACATTACTTTACATAATAAACAGACCATCATTAGTATATATTATGTTCTACTCAATCACCGAATTCGGCCACTGCCCGAATTGTTTATCCACAACGCGTTGTGGATTTCGCTAATTTCTCACACCGCGTTCCGGGTAATCTTTGTTTGCGCAGAACGCGCCGTGGGTAAATTACAAAGACCCACAATGCGAAACTCCGAATACCATCGTAGGCACACGACCGTTTGCGCATATGGATAATACAAATATAGCCACAAAGAGAAATTTTCTAACCAAAAAATACAAAACAATGAGTTATTTATATCAAATACCTGCTCACGATTTAGGAAAAAATGAAGTCAAGTTGATTGACTCAGTACTTCCCACACGTTACGCTGATACCAGTTTATTATTTTCCCATAGCATGGAACTTTAGTCGAAGATCCTTGTGACCAAATAATCGCCAGCCCCCCCCCCCCTAAAATTGTCATATGCCGCTAGGTCTTTCCTTCACCCCCCAACCACCTCACCTTCACCCCCACCCAAAAAACTTGTAGGAAATGATCAGGAACCCCTAAAACATCTAAAAACCAAATTTGAGTTGTTTTAATACTTTTCGTTCTTTAATTATTGCTACGCTGCCACTGACACGATTTTTAACAAGCATAAGCGTTTTCCATTCTCACCACGGTAACAATATACTGTGTCAAAACTTCATTAGAATCAATTTAATAGTGTCCACGTTACAAAATACAAAACGATTTAAACCAATAAATTCTCGTATGTATACAGAAAATTCTAAGTCCCTAAGTCCCTTAATTTCCGTAATAGGCTAGGCAATGTTCGGATGGACCTAAAAAGGTGATTTGTGTCGCTAGATCTTCCTTCACAGGTTAGTCGACAGCCTATTATGAGTACAAGAAATTTTTTAATTTTTCAACCCCCAAACCCCCAACCACCCCAATTTCACCCCCACCCAAAAAATCGCAGAAAATGATCAGGAACCTCTAAAACGCTTAAAAACGAAATTTGAGCTGTTTTTATATTTTTAGTTTTTTTATTATTTCTGCGCCGCCACTGGCACGATTTATCAAAACCATAAGCGTTTTCCATCTTCGCCATGGTAGTAATACTGTGTCAAAATTTCATTAACATCAATTCAACAGTTTCCTCGTTACAACGATCTAAAGCAATACTCTCGTATGTTTATATCAGAAAAAATTCTAAGTCCTTTGCTTTCTGTAATAGGCAAGGCAATGTTCGGACGGACCTAAAAAAGTTATTTATGTCGCCAAGTCTTCCTTCACAGGTCAGTGGACAGTCTATTATGAAAGCAACAAATTTTTCAATTTTACAACCCCCCCACCCCCCACCCAACCACCCCAATTTCACCCCCACCCAAAAAAAAAGTAGAAAATGATCAGGGACCTATAAAACGCCTAAAAACGAAGTTTCAGCAATATTTTTTTTTTGCTAATTAGTCCGCCGCCTATGCACCAATTTTCAAAATTATAGGAACATTACCTACCACGACCCCACAGCATACCGCTGCCCAAATTTCATCACAATCCATGCAGCGGTTACTGAGAAACAGACAGACAGACGCACAGACAGACCGACAGACAGACCAACGGAAATGAGTGACGTGGATTTTCGTTATGTAGACATCACCTATCGGTGTGGGAAGTAAAATTTAATTTCCTCTTCATTTCTAACTTTTGAGCTATCAATTATTCATTTTGTCCCATTTTTAATCGTTTCGTATCGATTCAGTTCTCAATACTGTTTAGGTGACAGGCATAATTTCCACAGTTCTTGTCCTTCTTTAACCTTGATTTGATTTTTCCATAGTCACCTTCTAAAAGTGTAAACCTATGAGATGACGCTATATAGAGTTTATTCAAACCATTATCGAATTATTTTCGAAGTGTTTCTGTCGATTCACTGATTTTGCTAAAAATTGTTCTGAATAAATAAAAAAAAAACACTTGTTGCGGTATGTTAGGTTATTAGATTTTCGCTCTGTGGCTATTTGTATTACCCACAACGCGAAATGGTCGTGCGTTTCTGACGTCATTCAGAGTTTCGCATTGTGGGTATTTGTAATTTACCCACAACGCATTCTGCGCATACAAAAATTACCCGGAACGCGATATGAGAGATTAGAGTAATCCACAACGCGTTCTGAGTATAAATTTCGGTCAGTGGCCGAATTCGGTTATTGAGTACAACATATACAAATCTAGTACTTAGCACATAACAACTTGTGAGTCTTATTATATCGGCACTGTTGAGCGTCTCCTGTTATTGTGTGTAAACTGTGGGAAGTAAATATATTATTATACTCTGACTTTTTAAGTTCCTCTCGAATAATTGCGGCAGCCACAAGTCTTGACGAGCTGCGCCAAGTCAACACCCGAACTATTATTGATCGGAATTTAGAAAGGACCGTATAATATTACAAGTCTTTAGGATTACAGATTTTTGGAATACTTTCTATAACTTTTCTTTCAGGCCTAACTGTTGAAGGTGTTGTGTAAATGTGTTTGGTGTGAGGCTTGTGGCCGACATAATGGGGGGGGGCTATAGTAACCTTGTTTTGTTTTCAAAGTCGTTTTGTTTCCATGGCAAGGTCCGTGTGTTTAGATATCTTCCCAGCGTAGGTGTTTTGGATATTCACATCATTATAATAATAATAGTTCTAACTTGCTAAGTTCACCTCGCATGATAGCGGTAGCGACAAGTGGTGACGGGCCGTGCCAAGTTAACACTTGAACTATTAGGTACTGGTCTGAATTTAGGAAGGATCGCACAATACTACAGACCCTCAGGATGGCAGATTTTTGGAATACTTTGTGTAACTTTTCATTCCGGCCTAACTATTGCAGGTGTGGCGTGAATGCGTTAGGTGTAAGGCCTAAGACCGACATAATTAGGGGGACAATAACAACTTTATTTTGTTTCCAGAGTCGTTTTACTTCTATGGCAACGTCTGCGTATATAGATATCTTCCTAGCGTAGGTAGTTTGAAATTCATATCATTAAGGATAGCAATATCTATTAAATAGGTGACTTTGCCATCGACTGAAAAACTATATCTGGTCTATTGGCTGGGATAGTTTTGTCTCTGTGTATTTCGACGTCCCAGTAATGTTTGTATTGATTGTTGTCGAGTACGGATAGTAGTATAGCGTTTATTGTAAATATAAAATAAATAAAATACAATAAACAACAAGTGACCCAAAAAAAGTTAAAAACTTGTGCTTGGGTATAAGTAATTATTATAAAATGGAAACAACAAATAAGGGCTAATTCAGGAATATTTATATTTAAATATTATGTATTCCATATATATCAGTAATAATAGGTATTGCATATGTCTACAAGTTGGTGAATTTTAATGCGCTTATTATTTACTATCCATTGTTTTAAACCATACTTGAATGAATTTAAAGGCACTAGACATTTTATGCTTTCTGGTATCTCATTGTGTAGTCTTGGAGCAAGAAATGTATGACATCGTAATAAAGTATTTTTTCTTGCTTTTGGTACAACATTACATGCATATCTTATGTCATATTTATGTTCGTGTTTTGTCAAGTTTGATTTATTTTTATATTGGTAAATACCTAATGACATGAAAAATGTTTGGCGGATATCTAGAATTTTTGTTTTAGAAAATAACAAGTCACTAGGATATGTACATTTCACTTTATATAAAATTTTTATTAAACGTTTTTGTATAATTTCTATTGCTTTTATATTATTTTTACATGCTGCGCCCCACACCACAATACAATATCGTATATGACTATGAACAGGTGCTTCGTATACAATGATCATCTGTTCATAGGTAAGTATAGTGGAAAGGAGTTTAAATTTGCTTATAACGTAACGAATCTTTTTGACAATATATTCGGTATGCTCTTTCCATTTGATATGGCAATCTAGATATATTCCTAAGTACTTGATACTGGTGACCATTGATATAGAAGCTACCTGTTTACAACTGATTTGTAAGTTGGTGTATTTCGGTAAGCCGTTTGTGTATGATGCGAATGGAACAAAGTGAGTCTTGTTGAAATTGACTGTTAAAAGTCGACTACTGAACCAGTTGAATATTTTCTTAAAACCATTTTCAGCCTTTGATTTTAATATTTCCCAACTTTCAGCAGAAAATATAACAGCTGTATCGTCTGCAAAACTCACTATATCTCCGCTCACATCAACCGCAAATAGATCATTTATATATATGTTAAAGAATAATGGTCCCAGTACCGTTCCTTGAGGAACACCGCATGTTATAGGCAATGGAGAACTAGAGCATTTATTTATCATAACACTTTGTGTTCTATTACTTAAATAACTTTTAATTAGATGATAGATTTGACCCCGTATACCATAATTTTGTAAAGTTTTCATGAGTATCGTATGATCAACTGTGTCAAATGCTTTTGCTAGGTCAACAAATACACATAATGTTGGAATATTTCTGTCTACATTTTTGCATAGTTCTCCCATTACATATGTCACCGCATCTTCAGTAGATTTATTTTTTTTGAAACCGAACTGTTTATCAGAAAATATGTTATATTTCTCTAAACATTCTGTCAATTTGTTCTTTATTATATTTTCAAGAACCTTTGCCAAACAGGAGATAAGTGAGATAGGTCTATAATTGGATAAATCATATTCATCACCAGTTTTATGTACAGGTATCACAGTCGCAATTTTGAGTATAGATGGAAAAATACCCTTTTCCAGACAACAATTAATTATTCTAGTGAATGGCTCCGAAATCAGATGTGCTACGATTTTGAGTGTTTCAGCAGTTAAATTGTCTATTCCAGGTGTTTTGCCATTTTTCAGCAGCATTATTGAATTAATTACTTCTTGTTCAGTGATTTCTTGTACTACAATGGAGTTTGAGAGTCTGATTGTTTGTGTGTCTAGGTATCGGATACTTGATTTAATTTTTTCTGCTAGACGTTTACCAATAGAGCAAAAGTTTTGGTTAAATTCATCACTAATATTTAAGTTAGCGTTCAACATGTCTCCACTTTGAGACATAATTTTACCAATGTCTTTACCAGAGTTATTTACACCTATAACGTTATTCACACATTTCCATAGCTTTTGTGTATCGTTGGTATGGTTCATGATTTTATCTTGATAATATGACAATTTTCTAGCTCTGATTAAATTTGTAAGCTTATTATGATATTTTTTATATTTTTCTTTATTTTCTACTGACGGATCATTTATCATTATTTTGTAAAGCCTATTTTTTTCATTTACGGAATTTATTAAAGCAGCAGTGATCCATTCTTTTCTTTTCTGTTTGTTCTTTTTTATTCTCACTTTTGTTGTACAATTTTTAATGTGCGTTGTCAGAGTTGTAATGAATGTTTCTGTTGATTTTTCAATTTCACTAGCGAAATACACCTCATTCCACGATTCATTTTTTAGTTCATTTGAAAGTTTATTTTTATTTAAGTATTCTCTGTATCGCAACATTTCACTATTAAGTGGATTATTTGCTCCTGGAAGTAGTATCTGTAGTACTTCAGAAAAATGATCTGTAATTGATGTTTCAACGATAACGGGGATTATTCTCACATCTTTAATTTTGTTATTAATAAATATGTGATCAATACACGATTTTGTACTATCAGTTATTCGAGTGTAGCTGTTTATTGCAGATGTGAAGCCATGAATACTTAAAATATTAAGATAGTCCTGAATGTTGGTTTCTTCTCCAAGAATATTGATATTTATATCACCTATTATAACATGCATATCTGCAGATATGCATGTTGCAAGATAGTGATTGAGATTTTCAACAAATTCATTTACGAGTGTTTGTGGTGATCTATATATGCACGTAATCAAAATTCTTTTATTACACTTAGTGAAGTATATCTGAACGATTTTGATATTCCCAATAATAAATGTATTATAACTATGTAAAGTATTTTCTCTTATATACACTACCACTCCATTTTGATTCACATCGCCATTGTTGTACACTAATGTGTATCCATCAAGCTTATGTCGGCGTATATGTACATACAGGGTGTCCCACGACGAATACGATAAGCAATATATCTAAACTAGGCAGCAGTAGCGAATTATAACTTTGGAGGTGTAAATAAGAGCAAATATAGTATCTTTTCTTATTATTGGGTCACCCAGTGAGGTATTTGTTTTTGGTCACGTGACGTCCGATTCAAAATGTTTAATGGGACACCCTGTATATTTGTGACTTTTTGTATTCCTCCCTATAAAACAATTCCAACAAGCTAGCACACTTGGGGTCTGAACTGATTAATTCAAGAGCTACAAATACTTAAAGGATGGTACCCTGCCATTGATTATAACATGTACCCCTACAGTTAAATTATTTTGGTAGTGTTTCATAATGATAGTGGTACAGTCCTTTAAGTCCCTGTAGCTCTTGAATTAATCACTTTAGACCCCAAGTGTGCTAGTTTGTTGGAATTGTTTTATCGGGTGGAACACAAAAAGTTACAAATATAGAGAGTGTCCTATTAAAAAATGTTAACGTGACGTCACGTGACCATAAACAAATACCTCATTGGGTGACGCAGTAATAAGAAAAGATACTATATATATTTGCTCTAATTTACACCCCCAAATTTATAATTCGCTACTACTGCTCAGTTCCGATATATTGCTTGTCTTAATCGTCGTGGGACACCCTGTATATAATATGGGTATGTGTCTTCGATTAGTTTGTTAGTTGTAGCTAGGGCTTGGTGTATGACTTTGGCTGCAAAGTTGTGTCTGGCCGTGTACTCGGTTCCAGCGAGAGTTCTGCATGCACTTGTTATGTTGATGGCATTTTCTGCAATTATGGTTGGTTATGGATGGATCTTTAATTATGTATTTTTTGTAGTTTCTCGACGCAATTACTAGGCCCTGAATAGCAATCATAATACCCCCCGTTTCTGGAAAGAGTTGGCCATCCCGCAGCCAGATGTATGACTGTTTTTCGTTTGTGTGATCTTGTGTAATACGGTATCTATGTGTGCCGTGGAGTGGTTTCTGCGACCAGGTGTTTTCTTGTTGCGATTGTATGGGATTGTGTGTGTCTGCGGCGTGATCTGGACATGATAGGTGGTGTATAGCGTTTGTCTGGGTTTGCTATTGCTCGATGTAAATTTGTTTGTTTACTTTTGAAGAAATGTCTAAGTGTTTTTATTTGTCTTGTGCGGGGTGACTGTATATCTCTAACTCCGCTGTCCCCTTGTTTTCTAATTATGGTAAGCCTTTCTTTGCATGAGTTCTGCCTGTATGAGGATTAGGATGTTTTCTATGTCAGTGTGCGACCACTTGATGATGCCGAAGGAGTATGTGAGGATCGGTATCGCGGATGTGTTAATGGATTTTGTAAGATTTCTAGAATTTAGTTTTGTTTTTAGTATCTTAATGAGGCGGTTTCTAATCCCTTGCATTAGTTGTTCTTTGACTTGTGAGTGGTCTATCTTAACACTTTGATTGAAACCCAGGTACTTGTATGTTTCGTCCTTGTCCATGTTGTCCAGTGTTTGGCCAGTTACTATTTCCGGTTATTGATGGCTCTTCCACTGACATTTGTTGATGTGGAAGACCTTGCACGTACTGATTCCGAATTCCATCCGTACGTCTGACGTGCAAACTTCGTTATTCTGAGCAATTATCTTAGTTGTACTTCAGAGGCTGCGTATAGTTTTATATCATCCATGTAGAGGGGATGGTTAGTTTTATGCTGATTAATTTTCTCGTGTCTAATGTTGAAACCTTAGTTTGTGTTGTTGTTACTAAATTCCTTCCAGGATGCCTTGAGTTTGATTATACTCCAGCCCTTTGTATTCCAAACACTCTTCTACTGAACTAAATCCTCTTACTTATGTGGACATCCTGGTGGGCGCCTTAGAGAGAGGTGAAGAATTACACTCTGTTTACACTGACTTCTCCAAGGCATTTGACCGAGTGTACCACAAAGCTTTAATTAAAGAATTAGATATTTTAGGTGTTTCAGGATATCTCCTACAATAGACAAAGAGCTATATTACAGTTAGGTACACCTTAGCAACTTTATATCTTCTCCTATCTCAGTATCATCAGGCGTCCCTCAGGATTCTAGCCTGGGATCCCTTACTATTCAATATATTTATCAATGACGTTACATCTTGTTTAAAGCATATTCTTTTTCTATTATTTGCCTACGATTTGAAGCTGCTTCTTGAAATAACTACCCTAGAAGACTCTTTAGCACCTCTGGAAGATCTAGATAGATTGTCTCAACGGTGCCATGCCAATGGCATGGATCTTAGTGCCTTCAAATTCAAATTAAATTCCGTAAGTCCAGAAAGATCAACAATTTTGTCTATCACATTAGTGACAGTGCATTAAGCGACGTGGATCAGATCAAATACCTTGGTGTGCTGATATCCTCTATTATTGATTTTCCGGCTCATATAGACAACATAATCAACATGGCATTACGCATGCTTGGCTTTATGAAACGTAGCACAAGGCGCATCTGGAACATTAATGCCATTAGAACTTTGTATAATTCTGATGTCAGATCACAGCTAGAGTATGCTATACACTATGGTGTCCTAATTATGCATGTCGTACCCATTGGATTTGAATCGGTTCATTGAAGATTCTGCAGATACATTAACTTCAAATTTTACATCAGCAATCAATTTCATTATTCTGACTTATACACATCACCACATTTAGCAACTCTCTCTTGTATAAGAGAACAGAGAGGCCTAGCACTTATTCATAAAGTCATAAACTCTAGTCTTGTTTGTCCGTATTTAACTTCAGGATTACATGTTTCATTCCGGAACACTCGTATTACACAAACGTTTCAAGAGTTTCGTAGAACTAACTTTGCTTATCGCTCTTCCATAAATCGTATCCGCAGACTGTGAAATAAATTATATGATTAGACTTCTTTTGTCCTTGCGAACCACTTTTGCGAACCGCAAAAGGCCTAACCTTGTAAAAAACAAAAATTATAGTTGTTTATTATTTATTCTGTTTATTTTATGCATTGTAATAAGTCGTTGTGTAATACTGTTAATGATCGAAATATTTTTGATCTTGTTCAACACTGTAGGTAGTTTGTTCTCTTATTAAATTTTAATACCCTTTTACTTCCCACAACGATAGGTGAGGTGAGTATTGTGATCGCGAAAATTTTCGATTTTGAGATAACACGCTTTTCGGGCGTTTTATGATGTCTACATTACGAAAATCCACGTCACTCATTTCCGTCGGTCTGTCTGTCGGTCTGTCTGTCGGTCTGTCTGTCGGTCTGTCTGTCGGTCTGTCTGTCGGTCTGTCTGTCTGTCGGTCTGTCTGTCGGTCTGTCTGTCGGTCTTGTCTGTCGGTCTGTCTGTCGGTCTGTCTGTCGGTCTGTCTGTCGGTCTGTCTGTCGGTCTGTGTGTCGGTCTGTCTGTCGGTCTGTCTGTCGGTCTGTCTGTCGGTCTGTCTGTCGGTCTGTCTGTCGGTCTGTCTGTCGGTCTGTCTGTCGGTCTGTCTGTCGGTCTGTCTGTCGGTCTGTCTGTCGGTCTGTCTGTCGGTCTGTCTGTCTGTCTGTCTGTCGGTCTGTCTGTCGGTCTGTCTGTCGGTCTGTCTGTCGGTCTGTCTGTCGGTCTGTCTGTCGGTCTGTCTGTCTGTCTGTCTGTCTGTGCGTCTGTCTGTTGACGTTTTTCTAACGTCGTAATCTCAGTAACCGCTGAATGGATTGTGATGAGATTTGGGCATCGATATGCTGTGGGGTCATAGTAGGTAATGTTCTTATAATTTTGAAAATCGGTGCAGGGGCGGCGGAGTAATTAGCAAAAAATAAAAAAAATTAAATATCCCTCAAACTTCGTTTTTAGGTGTTTTAGGGCTTCCCGATCATTTTCTACTTTTTTTTGGGTGGGGGTGAAATTGGGGTGGTTGAGGGGTGGGGGGTTGTAAATCTCAAAAATGTGTTGTACTCATAATAGGCTATCCATTGGCCTGTAAAAGAAAGACCTAGTGGTATAATACCTTTTTTCAGGCCCATCCGAACATTGCTTTGGATCGTTTTGTATTGAGTAATGTAAAAGTTGTGGAATGGATTTTAATGAAACTTTGTCACAGTATTACTACCGCGGCGAGGATGGAAAACGTGTATGTTTTGAAAAAATCGTGTCAGTGGCGGCGCAGCAATAATAAAAAAATAAAAAGTAAAAACGCCTCAAACTTTGTTTTTAGGCATTTTAGGGGTTCCTGATCATTTTCTACTTTTTTGGGTAGGGGTGAATTTGGGGTGGTTGAGGGGTGGGGGGTTGGAAAACTGAAAAATTTGTTGTATTGATAATGGGCTGTCCATTGACCTGTGAATGAAAAACCTAGCGGCATAATACCCTTTTTTAGGCCCATGCGAACATTTTCTTGCCTATGACAGAAACTAAGGGACCTGAAGTTTTGTGATGTATACATATACGAGTATTGCTTAATTTCGTTCTACGTATATTGCGTAAAGCAAAAATTATTAAATTGATTTGAATGAAATTTCGACAAAGGATTGACTATCCCGGCGAGAGTGGAAAACGCGCGAGTGTCTGAAAAATCGTGTCAGTGGCGGCGCAACAATAATTAAAAAACTAAAAATATGAAAACAGCTCATACTTCGCTTTTAGACGGTTCAGAGGGCTCCTGATCATTTTACATCGTTCAGTTGAAGCATGCAGAGTGAAAACTGTGGCGTTCTAGTTTTTAAGGAGAGAGACGCAAGAAACTATTTACGAAAGTTTTGTGTTGTACAATACGTTTTTTTGCGGGAGGGTGGGCGATGATTTGGTTGTAAGGGGATTTCAGACTATAGCTTCATGTAATGGGAAAACAATAAAATGATATCATTATGTGTGGGAAGTACTGAGTCAATCAACTTGACTCCATTTTTAATTATTGTGAGTATGTTTAAAATTTTTAGAAGTCGTTATTGCTCTATTGTATTAGATAGGTGGGCTTGACGCGTTAACAAATAAATAACTTAACAATACAGTCCTTTTGCTCCACTTCATTCAAAAATCAGCGGCATTTTGTCGGCAGGTAAAACACGAGGAACCGACGGACCAGCATTCAACTCGCCATTCTGGATCGTGGAACAGCAGTCGATTAGGGATGCGCAGAGCTTGCGAAGCTGAACTGGAGTATCGGTTGACCAGACTAGAGGTTCAAGTAGCGGAGAAATCTGAACGACTGGCCAATGAACTGAAGGACAGCAATTACAAGTTGCAAGCCATTGAGTTACAAGAGGAGGAAATACGGAATGCAATTGAGGGTAGATATGTTACGTTCAATATTACAGGTGAAGGTTGAGATTGTTCTCTATTTCCTTTTGACTTGGACCCCAAGCACAGGTTGTAGTGTTAGTACTGACTGCTCTATACATATATCTACAAAAGATTTACCTGTAGGCCACTAATTTTCAACGTCTTTACGCAAATCAAAACATGTTTTGTGTAAATTCATCCTATATTGTATAAGGCTTCCGGAATATTACATTCTACAGGGTGAGTTTTTAGTACCGCCTTGGTCGATAACTCCACTACTGAAGAAGATAGCGAAAAAAGTTGTATATGAAAGTTGTAGTCACGGATATGCTCCTTGCTCAGAAAATATTTAGATTTATTCAGGGTGATCTATAACTACGTGGTGTTGCATTTTTTAAATGAGACACTCAATATATTATTCCATATTCAAATTCTACTAATGACTTACGTTCTTCCAATATAGAATATTGTTACATTATACAGGGTATTTAAAAAGTTATCACCATTTTTATAACCAAGTCGCTGTCAAATGAACGTACTGTATATCAGGTTGTGAAAACTGCCAATATTTCAAAGCCTATACCTGATAAATCTGCTTTGATAATAATTATTATGCATCACGTCTACAAAATTGTTTCCTCAGCATACCTGACTTTATTATCTCGTAAATTCAGGGTTTTGATTTGATCAAATACTATTATGACCTTATAACTTAGTTGTTCGTTAAATAAAAAACAAATTCGATAGTACTGTGTCAAAATAAATAACTTTCATTACACGAATAGGAGGTATATTTGAAATTTGCAGAAAAATCGAAATATCTCGGAAACTGATGGATGCAGGTATAACAGGTGCGACACAAAGATAAAAGAGCATATTAAAAGCAATTATTTGGTATGATAAAATATTGGGGGTTACATTAAAAAAAGAGAACATCTAGATTTTGCATTCTGCATCACCCTGTATACGAATATACGTCGTCGGCTTTTTTATAGCTGACATTAAAACTAGAGGATATTTTTTATCTTACCATGTGAAAAAAAATAATTTTTGATTCATCACTTTTTGATATACAGTACGTTCATTTGACAGCAATTTGGATATAAAAATGGTCATAACTTTTGAAATACCCTGCATAATGTTACAAGATTTTATATTTTAAGAAGGACGATTATTGTTAGAATCTAAATATGGAATAACATATAGGGTGTCTCATTAAAAAAAATATTTTCTGAGCAAGGATCATATCCTTAGCTACAACTTTTATATACAACTTTTTTTGATATCTTTCATAGTAGTGGAGTTATAGACCGATCCGGTGCTAAAAACTCACCCTGTATATACACTAAAAAGCAGACTCGAAAAATGTTGTAGTCTAGAACTGTGGGATGTATCAATATTTTAAATGAGTACATGCAGCTGTCAAAATATGTAGAATGATAAAATAACTTGAAAACACGTCAATATCACGACATATTCGATAAGTTAGTTAAACGTCATTTAGTGGACGTTGTTTTTTCGTCAGCTTTTGGTCTGCTGATGTCTTTTGACGAGTCATCACTAGAGATTGACGATTATTTGACGTGATCACCTTTTCATTAAAACTGATCAGTGGGTTTGTACTTTCAGTCAAAGTGAAAGCCAGTTCTACTTTTCATTCATTTTGACTGAATCGGTATTAAAAAATGAATACAAACGTCAAACTGACGTGCGAGAATCTTTTGCGTCATCATGAGAGTCATCAGTTTTAGCACCTCAAGGTTATGAAAACGTCGTTTTCATGAATGCTGAATCAGTTCAAATGATTCATCAAAACTGAGCAGTGAGAACAAACATCGCTTTCATTAATGCTGAATCAGTCAAACTGATTCAGTGAAACTGCGCAGTCAGAACCCGCCTTAAGTCGATGACGCCAAGAGCTTAAATGATATAAAATAACAGGTTTGAATGAATGAATGTAACAGGGAGAGAGGCTTTCTGGAGACCAAAACCACCAGTCCATAGGCCTACAAGCGGGCCCTTATGCACCCCCCTTACCCTAGTTCCCAAGTCCAGCCCTTAGCACAATGATGAAGGTGTCCTTGGGTCCTGCCCATAGCGCCCATCTTATATCCTCGGGTTCAAGAACCCTTGCAACTAGTATGATCTGCCTGTGAATAACAGGTTTAACAACAATACCGTTCTTTCTTTTGTTCCGTTTTAGGCTGCGGTCAGGGTGCATCCGCGTATTCGACCGATTTTTTACACTGGCGTATACGGCCGACAAGGGTAGAAAAAACAAGTCCGGCATATTTAATAGCGTTTTTCACTGGGCACATTTTAGTGCACACCGTGCGAGTGCGCAATACTGAAAAAGCTCACACTTTTGCACTGGGTTCTTCTAGTGAAATACACATCAAGAAACAACTTGTTTTGACTTTTGACATTCGATAAGTTGTCAGTTATGTTGGTTGTGATCCACATATTTCCAATGTTTTCATCTGTGCTTTTCATTTTCGAATACATCAGGTTGAGAGGTGATAAAGTGGATAAATTCTACATCAAAGTTAATCGCATGGATCCATTTGAGGTGGAAGTAGATAGCATAACATTAGAATTACTCTCAAGTGAGTTATAGCTGTTCAAAAAGTTTGATTTTTTCCATTCTGACTGAAAATAGTGCAAATCAACTAGGTATTCCCGTATCCAACGATGGAAAGTTTAAACAGTTGAAACACAATTCTATGATTTGAAGTTTCCCGCTCAAACCTACTGTCATTTTCTTGGTTCACTTCCACGACACTCACTTTGAAATCGGCGCGAAATTGTTGCACTCAGTTCGCTCCGAGTGCAGAAATGCCAGCGAAATGAGTGCACTTAAAAAATTTTGCACTGGAACTGCCAGTGGAATGCAAAACAGAAATCCAGTCCCGCCCGAGTGCAACTAGTGAAAAACGCTATAATGCAGACGGTCACAGTCATGCGCGTCAGTGCTGGACGGCGCAACTCTGCCCATCTTCGTTAGATTCGCCGGATTTGTTTTTTCCACCGTGTCGGTCGTATACGCCAGTGTAAAAGATCGGTCGAATACGGATGCACTCTGCCCGTAGCCTTAGCTGGCAGTTTTCGCAGGTAGTTTCATGTTTTGCTATAATACCTTTCGTTTAATAATTTAATAGGACTTGCTGTTCAATCGGTCCGGTATTGGACGTATGGTCACCCGTGCCGAATGCGGATTTTCGTTATCGATATTGAATATTCCACATCGTTTAAAATAAGATTCATCTGTCCACAAGACTGTGTCAAATAGAGTAAACTCGCCTATTGTTGGCACCCTTCCTATCATTGGGACTCTGATCTATTTTCCTAAAAAATAAGATAACAGTAAAGTAATGTGCTTTCAACGTTCTTTCCCGTATGACCTGCAACATCGCTTAATATGTACCAATAGCCTAATCGTGCCTATGTGATTTAGTATGTCTTCGAGAGCAGAGCGAAGAGGTTGTGTTTTTGAGAAGAGCAAATCGCGGAAAATTATTAGCGTTTTGTTAAGACGTACTATCAGGGCATTATTGATATAAAAAAAACTATTTAATGAAAGTATCTACTTCCAGTACCATATAACCTTGAATAAATGTCGTAGGTTAGATATTTATCTATTTAGGGTGCCAGTCACTGATCACATAAAATGTGCGTAATGCCAATTACCGGTACCCCTCTGCCAACTATTGGTACTTGGTAAAAATAAGCCTGCCTTATGTTGGCACTTTCATAATACATGCTTTTTTTGACCTACTAAGTTCATAAAAATAATTTAAACCTGAGTAGTTGATAGGAAAAAGAGTTATTAAAGGAAATAGTTATCATAGGGAAACAACATTCATATTCTCTGTTAGTTTGTTACTTTCTATTGGTAGTAGTAAATCTAGCTTCGTTCTGTAACACCGAGATTATTCTATGGTCATTATTTTAGAAAACTTGCATGTTTTTTTACACTATCAGTAATCAGAAATAGTCGAATACAATCACAGCTAGGGTAAACTCTCCTATTGTTGGCACCCTTGCTATCATTGGTACTCTGGTCTATTTTCCTAAAAAATAAGGTAACAGTAAAGTAATGTGCTTTCAACGTTCTTTCCCGTATGACCTGCAACATCGCTTAATATTTTTCAATAGCCTAATCGTGCCTATGTGATTTATTATGTCTTCGAGAGCAGAGCGAAACGGTTGTGTTTTTGAGAAGAGCAAATCGCGGAAATTATTAGCGTTTTGTTAAGACGTACTATCAGGGCAATATTGATATAAACAAACTAATGGAAGTATCTACTTCCAGTACCATATACCCTTGAAGTAATGTCGTAGGTTAGATACTTATCTATTTTTTCTTTGATAAAGTGTATATTTGTTCAAAAAAATAGGGTGCCAATCACTGGTCACATAAAGTGTGCGTAATGCCAATTACCGGCACCTCTGGTAAAAATAAGCCTGCCTAATGTTGGCACTTTCATAATTCCTGCTTTTTTGACCTACTTAGAGAGTTAGTAATGGAAATAGTTATCATACGGAAACAACATTCATATTCTCTGTTGGTTTTTTACTTTCTATTGGTAGTAGCAAATCTAACTTCGTTCTGTAACACCGAGATTATTTTGTGGGCATTATTTTAGAGAATATGCATATTTTTTTACACTATCGGTAATCAGAAATAGTCGAGTACAATCACAGCTACTTAAGTCGAAAATGGATTTCGACTTGACGTCGCAGCATTTCTTGGCAAATCACTACCCTTATTAGGTAGATACTTCTGGGTGTACTCTATCTCGGACCCTTCTGCTTGACACCCTGTACACTGTTTGTTTTGCACTTGTATTTAATGATGTCCTGCTTTCAAGGTTTAAGAGGAGAAATGAGCAAAGTTGACGGCCAGTTATGGTCAGAAGAACAAAGGGATGCTCCGAACGACAAACTAGTTGCTCGCATAGTTGGTCTAGAGGCGGGCTTAAAACTAATATTTGCTGCGCTCAGAACCCTAACCAGCGACGTAACCGCTATCAAGAAGAATATTTCAGCAGCGCTGTCTACTACAAGGTGAGTATATGGTTTGAAAAGTCATACAAGAAGTGCAGCATTTGTCATGTTGATTGGTTTTTGACAATCAAAATAAAATTTAAGAGAGTTATATCAAAGGAAGCTGCATAGAACAGATGGTAAATTAATCAGACTTATCAAAGTAGATGATAATACCCATAATACATATATGTATATAAAAGAATTCTGACTCCAAACAAGCAATAATATTTTGGTACTATGTTGTCATGACATGTCTAGAAAACCTAAGCCGCATGCATTCATTCATTCATTCTATGTCGAACATAACTGTTTGCTCGTGCCGTTCCCAGTGGTTGCTTCACAGACAAAATATACTAGGGAAATCTCAAAAACTCTTTTAAGCAATATATTCCCGCAAATACTTCACCAGATGGATTTTTGATATCATTTTTGACTGCTTTTTGATAGACTAACATCCACAAATTCATTTTGATTAGCCCATACCTAAAACAAACCTTCCGTTACTAAAATGTAGTGAACCAACTGTTGGTTTGTTGACTACTTCTGCGATAAAGGCCTTTTTGCATTTACCTAAAATTTCTCTAAATCGATAGAGCGTTGCTCTGGGAACACCGAAAGCGTTAGATGCCTTTAACCCCATTTTATTAACTCGATTAGCGGCAACCCTGAACCAAAATTTCATGTAATTTGGAATATTCCAAATTATATGCAATATAGGTATCCCAAATAAGCAACATAGGAATCTAACCTAACACACGTTGTTTTTTATGAAGAATCGTGTAATAAATATCAAATCATGCACTAACGAGGCACTGCAGAGCTACAACAATACTATTTGAAGAATTGTTATATACAATAATTAATGATGATAGTAGTCTTAATTTTTGCCTACACAAGTTTGTTTCTTTGGATTATATGAAAACTGTCAAAATGATCGAGCATCGATAGATTTCCTACTTCAACCTATCATTAGTATTCATGATTTATGTCATCCAACTATGGATGGCAGGTAGATGGTACTACCCGGTATCTGTCAGCTTCTTCTTTATGGTCAGCCTCCCGCAAAGGCTGAACACCTATGGCGCTGTAGGAGCGCTGCAAGAAGATAAGTGTCGGTGCACGCTAGATTTGAAATTCTGCAGGTTGTAGCCATCGGGAAACAAACTCCTCGGCAGCTCATTCCACAACGTCGAAGTTCCCCAAAAGAAGGAGTGCTGGAAGAGACTGGTTCGGCGAGTAGACACCTCAACCTGGTAAGGATGAGCTCGCAGAGCCTCCCTAAGTGTTCCTTGCTATTATTATCTAGGAGAGCTCACTCAAACATCTTCCGTGATAGAATCTGTAAAACAGGGACAGGTCAGCCACCCTTTTTCGATGTTCCAGGCTGTGGAGGTCCTTTGTGAGGTTAGCTTACTTCATGTAGATGTATAGTGCGCTGGTGGCGTAGTTGAGTCTGTCATCACCACAGATATGCACAGATGGGTGGCAGACCTGTCCCTGTTCTACAGATTCTATCACGGAAGATGTTCGAGTGAGCTCTCTCAGGTAATAACAGCAAAGGCGGTCCGAACGAGGAACACTAGAGAGGCTCTGCGGGCTCAACCTTACCAGGTCGAGGCCCCTACTGCACGAACCAGTCTCCTCCAGCATTCCTTCTTTTGAGGTCTTCGATGCTGTGGAACTAGCTGCCGGGGAATTTGTTTCCCACCGACTACAACCTGCAGCGTTTCAAATCTAACGTGCACCGACACTTATATCCTCTCGCAGCGCTCCTACGGCGCCATAGGCTTTTAGCCTTTGCGGGAGGTTGACCATAAAAAGAAATAGATATTCTCTCGCCAGGATTTTGAATTTATAGGTATATATCCCCATTTCTTTTTGCTATTTGCCATTCTTACTACGTCGATTTAATTTTTTCTCATTGTTGCAAATTCTTCCTCTACTTTCCTTTTCGGATCTGCCTTTATTTCTTCTGCTAGTAGATGATTATTTCAGACCTCGTTTAGTAATGTCGTCGTTTCTTCTTCTCATGTTTCATCCAGTTCCATTTTCTTTTTTTGATATCTGTTTTGATGGATCCTTTATTTGTATGCTCCCCAAGTTCTTTCAACTGATTAAATTTGGCTAAAATATTTCAAAAATTTTGCGCAGGCATCTGTTCATAAAAGTTTGCAATTTTTTATCACACTTTCTGAATACTGCCCATGTTTTGCAACCGTAAATCAGTACTGTTTTGACATTGCTTTTAAAATCTTGATGTCAGTTCTTTTACTGTTTTTTTGGTGATCGCCAGATGCTATTTGACGCTCTAATGCTTGGCCTGCTTTTAAGATCCTGTTGTCCGTGTCTGACTTCCTAAATAGCAAAATTCTTCTAGTTGCTGAAATTCCTTTCCTGTTTATATATTTTTTCAGGACACTGTATATTCCCAATTCTCATTTCTTTGGTGTTTCCTGTGTACATTTACGGGACTATCTTGTTTGCTTCTGCCTATAATGTGCTGATTATGTTAGACCATTCTTTATGCTGTTACAGCACGCGGACATCATCTACATATTCAAAATCGGCCAGTGCCTTCCCCGAGAAACAGTTCCATATTGTTCCACTGTCTGGTTCAGTTGTTTTTTTAAAATGTGGCTAAGACATATATTCAACAGTATGGGAGATAGCACGAAGCCTTGTTTCAAGCCTTCTCCTAGTGGTATTTTGTTTCTCAGATACCCTTTATAGAAAATCTGACATGATGCCTGATTGTACATAGGTAAATTAGGTGGATAACCTTTTGTGGTAGCCCAAAGTGTTCTAGAATATTTCAAAGTTTGTCGTCGTAGACACTGTCGAATGCTCTTTCAAACTCTATGAATATCATCATAAATTTCAGGTTCATTTCTATCGTCTGCTCTATGATTATTTTGGCTGATCTCATTTGTTCACACATGTTCATTCCTAAGCTGACCTTCTATTTTTGCATGAATTCTTTGAATTATGACAAAGACTAATATTTTGTTGATATGTACTCCTTTTTTGCAATTTCATTGTTACTTTTCGTTATATTATTATCGAGAGTAGTAATAAATCTAGAGTTTTTTTCAATATCAGCTTTCCACTGGCTGTAATCATCTATGTCTGGTGATTTGGTGTTTTGCATGTTTTTTAATGCTTCTTTCAACTCTTCTATCGTTGGTTCGCTAGTGTCTATGTCTACTATATTATTTCTTGTCTCCTTGCGATCTGTAATCTAATCCAAATTCCAGTGCTTTCTCTTCTGACTGATATACCATCTGTTTTATAGGCTCATCTGTTTTCTACGTTTATGCTCTATACACATTACCCAGTTTCTGTGACCTTCTGGTTCTGACTTTGGATATGCGGAACTGTGCCCAAGCTGGAAAAAACACATTAGTGGGGTGAATCTAAAAAAATATATAAATATACGCAGCTGATGAAGTGCAGGAACCTAGACAAAACCTCCAATAAAGTTATTTCAATCGCATAATCCTAAGAACGAAATTAGCCAAGAAAACATCTAAAGATTGCATTCAGTTTAGTAACAAACATACAAACAAGATACCAACATAAATAAAATACCAAGCCTGCACTTAAGTAAACAGTCGCAAACAAACTGCATTTATAGATGAAGAATGAAATAATACTGAATGCCGTATTAATTATGTACCATTCAAGGGCACACCTTGTCTAAAAGAGATAATTATGTATTTATAAGTAACAATATACCAATAATACTCCAAAGGAATTCATCAATGGCGATCTCTGATAAAACTAGAGACGAAATCTGTCCTAACTGACAAAAAATTTATTGCGGTGAAATATTTTAGGAATGAATATTATAGTGTGTGGAGCTGTGCAACTCAACTATTAGATATTTTGAAGATACAGAAATAAAATATTTCGGCATCCTAGGTATATTATAACATTAGTATAATGATTTCAGCAGTTAGAGGCCTATAATCTGCAGGATTTGGAGCTTTTAGATATACGTATAAGCGAGGAAATAAACTTAGCATTGTCTAAAGCTGGGTACAAATCTGCTGCGCGATGTACGTTCGTGGCGCACGAGCGGCGTCGCGTATATTTGTACGGACCTTGGAAGCAATTTATGTTAACTCATATGCATATAGAACCGCAAAAACCGAGTTTGAAGCCAATTTGATTTTTAAAAAATTCTCACACCATCATATTCCATAGTTTCTGTCTGTGTGTCATCAACACATTCACGGTATGGTTAATTATTACGAGACAGTAGATAGTAGAATTTGCACGCAATATAACTTGTTTGTGTAACAAACAAATATGTAGATGTTTCTACATTTTTTGTATTAGGAATGAATGTTCTTTCCACTAAACGATTGAATATTCCTCGTTCTGTTCACGGGACATTGTCGTCTGAGAAACGACTTGAGGAAGATAGGTCTGGAATAAGCACTGTCGTTTCTGCTATGTGGAGAACGAAACAGCGGAGCACTTATTGTGTTCCTGTCCAGTACTGGAAAGAGCTGGGTTTCAGACTTTCGGATTTACCCAACCGAAACCTACTGACTTTAGGGAAGTTTCACCCAACACGACCATCGCCTTGGTCAAGAGGCATGGATATTACGGTGAATTCTGAATAGGTGTGAGCCACAATAGACATAGTAGCGTCGCAGTGGAAGGAGGCATAATCGCCCTGCTCACTTTCAACCTAACTTAATTAGTTCCGAAGCAGCTATTTATAATACAAATTTATAAATAAACCACTCATTTAGTACTTAATAAATGCCCTTTCTAATGTAAGGTTTACTTTCTGTATGGAACTAAATAAAAACTGGATGGTAAACAAATTAGGCAGTTTCAGAATACAAGTACAAGTACCCAGTATTTGTAGCAAACATGTTTTACATCTAATAGTTTGAACCTGCATCAGTTTTGAAAGATAGGATGCATACAATCAACTCTACATACGTCGTACACGCGGTTAACAATATCACTGTACAGAAAAGAAAAAGTTTGGAGAAGTCAGGCCAGCCAGCTTAACAAACACTTTTTTACAGAGGACTTCATGAAGAAATCAGGGATTTACCAACCAAGCAGTTCATATCCCAAGCTGTTTTGAATATTAAGCATGGCACGTACTACCCACCTGTGAATCCTCAAATTACAGCCGTACAGCAGGATTCGGGACACCCCCTTTTTCCAGCGAATTGTATGGATATCAAGAACAAAGGTACAGTTGACTAAACGAACTTTAAGTTCAGGGGTGAAACTTCCTATAGACGATCCGGAAACTCCAAAACTGCTTTACCAACTTACCAATTTGTAGTAGCTCTGTGTCACTGGGACTTTTTTTTAATTTAAAGTGTGGGGTGAATCCTCATGGAACTCCATATTCAGGTGGTAGCTGCTGGACCTCTACCAACTAAAGACAGCGCAATCTTACTTACCCCCACGGACCCATCTTCCTCTGGTGGAACATGTATATCTTGACATATCTTCATCAGTGTTGGGTTGCCTGCAACTGAGTTTTCTGACCAGGTTGTAGATCGTTCCTCTCTTTATTTGGACTTCGATCTTCGATAAGCATATTATATATTACAGGCGCTTTGCGGCTACTGGATATCATAGTTTTAACCTTAGATAAGGAAAGAGAGGGGATACCGCACGCCCATTTGATGCTATATGGATTAGCTGATACCGAAAATGAATAGCTGTCAAAATGCTGGTGGAAAACTGACGGTAGTGTCAAGGTGGTGTTTTTTGCGATATTTAACGTTTTTAAGACCAATAATTGTGAAATATTGTGGTGAGCGTAATGGTGGGGTGTGCAGCTTACCGTTGTAAAAGCCACAGCAGCAGGAAGGAGCCAGGAATCACTTTTCACAGGTAAATTTATGATCTTATTTTTTTGGTGTATCCGAAATTCATGCAAATATCTCGATATCTAGTTCAAAGATATATGTGTATCCGAAATATAATTTGGAATGTACCACTAACATGCGAATCATAATGTTTTTGAGCACGTAAAGTCTAAAAATTATGTTTTTAAGGGATTTTTTGGTTCAAATACAATCAGTTTTCCAGCGGCGTATCTATTATAGCTTACATTTTGAATAGAAATATTATGACTTTGCATTGTAATATATAATATACCAATACCCTTATACAAGGTGTGCATTTCAAGGGTGGCCTTTATTTGTAGTTGTATGAATAATAAAATTAATTTTCTTTCTTCCTCGACAGGTTTCCTAAAGATCTTCCTAGACATGATTTATGGATCAAAAATATGAGGATCGAAGGTTGGAAGCCTACAAGCAACGATAGGCTTTGTTCTAAGCATTTTGAACAGAATTTCCTTCATCAAACAAATCAAAAAGTATATCTTCTGAAAGGAGCAGTCCCCACCATATTTGACGAGCTTCCGGAATACTTACGTCCAAAAATTGTAAGTTATAATTCCTAGCTTACATTGTCTACGCTTAATCAATATTAAAATAATAAACATTCTAGGATTATGATAGATGGATAGATGGATAGATGGATAGATGGATAGATGGATAGATGGATAGATGGATAGATGGATAGATGGATAGATGGATAGATGGATAGATGGATAGATGGATAGATGGATAGATGGATAGATGGATAGATGGATAGATGGATAGATGGATAGATGGATAGATGGATAGATGGATAGATGGATAGTTGGATAGATGGATAGATGGATAGATAGATAGATCGATATACTTTATAGTCTAAGAATTTACAAGATTCTTGTTGACAAAGCTATATAATAACAAACAAAACTTTTGGGATATTCACTAAAACCTGTGAGGAGGAAGTTTGTTATAAATCTTCACTCCATTGTATATACTTGGATCATTAATGAGTTATGATTTGGGTGTGATAATAATTTAAAATCATTCTTATGCCTTATGCCTATATTCTATATTTATGGTCTCAAATTTGGTTTTATATTTGAGTATTAGTGATGACGTTTCCAAAATAAACAGTGCAATAAAGTAAGGAGAAATACGATTACGAATGGCTGAATAACCATTTAAAAATTGATAGCTATGAAAATCAAAAGGCAGCTAACCTCAAAAATGTAATAATTTCTTGTGTTACAGTTACATTATTAAACAACTATATTTAGGTGTGTTTACTCGATACGAAATCAAAACAAAATGTTACTGTCACTTTTCCTATAAGATTCAGTCACTCATTCACATCTACTTAAATCATAAATTAATTTGTTCTGTCTTTCTTTCGGAAATAATGTTTCAAACATTGTCTAATATACAGCTCTGTTATTTTAGGCAAAAGAAAGAAAAAGACCCCGTGAACGTGATGTTCATCCAGAACCATCGCCATCAACCTCAGCTCTGGCTGCACAGGACGACTCTCCCCGGAAAAAGAAACTTAGAAGAGAACTGCTGCTGCAAAAAGATAAGAATAAGGAAAAAACGAAAAAAATCCGTGCCCTTGGTCAATCACTGAAAAGAGCACACAAAAAAGTAGCCTCTTTAAAAATAATTGCTGAGGAATTAGAGCGACAAAATTTACTATCTCAAGAAAATTTAGTTTTAGTTCAAAATATGAGCAAGGTTAACATAGAAATATTGAACAGAAAAATGGGGAGAAATGTTCAATATTCACCTGAACTTAGGAAATTTGCCCTGACATTAAATTTTTTTTCACCAAAGGCATACAACTATGTGAGAGATGTTTTTGACACTTGTCTCCCGCATAGCAAAACTATTGCTAAATGGTTTCAGAATGTGGATGCTGAGCCTGGTTTTACCAAGGAATCAATAAATACCTTAAGAAATAAGGTTCAATCATCTGACAGACCAATAATTTGTTCATTAATTATCGATGAAATAGCCATACGGAAACATTTAGAATGGGATGGAAAAAAATTCCATGGTTATGTGAACTGTGGTACAAATTTAAACGATGACTCTAATGCTTTAGCCAAAGAAGCTTTTGTTATAATGTTGGTTTGCATCAATGGAACTTGGAAATTACCTGTCGGTTACTTTCTTACAGATTCTTTGAATGGCAGTCAAAAACATTCAATTGTATCTCAATGCATCCATCTGATTGAAGATACGGGAGCCAAAGTTATGTCAATCACATTCGATGGTGCTCCATCTAATACCGCTATGTGTCATAACTTTGGATTCTTATTTAACATTTCAAATATACAGACAAGTTTCAGAGTTACAGATCACAATGTATATATTTTTTATGATCCATGTCATATGATAAAACTTGTTCGCAATGCATTTGGTGAAAAGAAAATCCTAATTGATTGTGATAACAATTTTATTCAATGGAAATACATAGCGCTTCTAGAGAAGCTGCAAACTAGCGAGGGCTTACATTTAGGGAATAAGTTACGTCGCGCTCATATTATTTTTTTCAAACAAAAAATGAAGGTTCGGCTTGCAGTTCAGTTACTTAGTGCATCAGTAGCCGATGCTATTGAGTATTGCGAAAAAAAGCTGAATCTTGAGGATTTTAAAGGTAGTCAGGCAACAGTTAAATTTATTAGAATTGTAAATAGCATTTTCGATATTTTAAACAGCAGAACCCTAGTAGCACCAGGTTATAAAAAAGCATTATGTCAAAAAAATATAGATCGATCTGCGAAATTTATCAATAGTGCAATTTTTTATCTTTCAAAGTTGAAATTATCTAATAATGAGCAAGTAATCATGTCTAACAGAAAAACTGGGTTTATTGGATTAATAATTTCATTATCAAGTTCTTTAGGATTGTACAAAGAACTTGTTTCTGAGAGAAAAACATTACTGTACCTTCCGTTGTATAAGATTAGTCAAGATCATTTAGAATTATTCTTTTCGTCAATTAGATCAAGAGGTGGCTGGAATAATAACCCAACCGCTCGACAGTTTCTAGCTGCTTACAAAAGGCTTCTGGTTCGAGCAGAAATTAGAGAGGGCGGTATGGGTAACTGTATTCCATTAGATCAAATCCCTATTCTAAGTAGTTCTACAAAAAATGTAAGGTCTGAAGATGTAATTAATAGTAGTTTATCTAACCATAGTTTAATAGACATAAATGAGCCTTCTGATGATCTAGAAACTATTTGGAAGGATCATGAGTACATCATGAATGCACCTGTGATAAGTGAATGTTCATCCCAAATTGTGCAATATATTGCTGGTTATGTTTCGCACCAATTACAAAAAACAATAAAATGTGAAACATGTGTCACAGCATTGATTGGTACTAGAGATCGGTTTCTCAATTCCCTAATTGAATTTAAAAGCCACGGCGGTCTGACTTACCCATCAAATGATGTTATCAAGATATGTTTGAAATCGGAACATTTTCTGAGAGTTAATGAAAATTGTATTCACACCAAACATTTTGTACCTTTGCTGATAAGCAAAATAATATCAAGTTTTCTAGGCACCCCTATTTTCAGCTGCTTAGAACGTCACGTATTAGAAAATGATGTAAATCATATATATTTTTTAATAAAAGCTGTATGCACAAAATACTTAAATATCAGAATCCATTTTATTGTAAAATCTCGATCACAACAGGACAATCCAGTTCGGAGCCAATTAACAAAAATGATTCTGTTTAAAGGGCAGTAAAATATTGGTAGTTTTTGACCTTCGTGACTGTAATATTGACTGCCATCAATTGTAGGAGCAAGCGAAATGCCACGTTCCTACAAAAAAATTATTTTTGTTGAAGCACACAATACTGAGTTTCACCCAAACTTCCCCATAAGTAAATACATAACTGCAATAAATTAGAACTTACTGGAAGCAAGGGGTTAAGTGATAAAATAGAGTTGTAATTTCTATGTAAGTTATAGGACCTACCTATATTGAATGAATTGTTCGTTTTTATTTACTACTAGCTAATCTAGGAGTCATTTTCTAATTTTGTAAATGTTTTGATTTTGGATAAGATTAAAGGACCTTTGTATTTCTAGCCCAAAACTTACTTTATTTCATGTCTGAGATAATTTTTATGTTTAACCCCCCAGCTTTTTCATTAATTATTGCCACCGTCGCAAAAAGAAGTTATGTATAAAAAAGCCTCGTTGGAGTAATTAAAAATACTGCTCTTCATTACACACTACAAACAGCAAGTAACAGCGTAACAGCAAGTAGATTTTTTTACTGCATATGGGGACTCCGAGATTGAAGGCATCAAATTCCTCAATCTCGTAAGCTAATCTATAATAACAAAAATGTTTTATTGCTGCTTCTGTTTACAGTATGTAATAGACAGTATTTTATATATAAACATAATGTCAATAAATATAAATATACTATAGGTATTATGTGTTCTTTAATAATAAAAAATTGATTTACTACAAACTACAAGCAGTTTTTTTCTTTCTGGGTAGAAGTATAATCGTGTCTTCCATCAGTCATATACTGCAAATGAACATAACATGTTCATGACTGAATAAAATATATACATTATCAATTTTTATATATTATTGGCCACAAAACAGCAGTCGAATGAAAATCACGGTTACGGTAATGTTAGTCACTTAAGTTTTAATTGTGGATGGCGAAATTGGCCATATAGAAACCCTGAATAACAATATTTCATTAAATTTTATTTGAAAAAGATTATTTCTACAAATAGCTCAACCAGAACGTTAATCCCATTAGTTACGCCACTGGGAATAGCGCTTTGGTGCCATTTGGTATCAGAAATGTCAGTCGCGGGTTCCGTCCTCTCTCTTTCCTTGTCTAAGGTTTTAACCATATTTTCCGCAGCTAGTGAGTCTGAAATCTAGATATCGCTCCACTTATGTTCTAAGATGGTGCCCATTTTCGCATACAAAAATCGCTTGCTCGACGGTATGCATCTGTCCGCAGTGAGTGTACACGTCGCTGTCCATCCTCCATATCCTTTTAGGGTACTGTCGAAAAGGCCCGTGCCCTATGAGTGCCTGCGTGCAGTGGTACTCTGACTGCCGATGAAAGCAGTTAATCCAGCTATGGACGTCAGGTATAACTACTTCCGTCCACTGATCTACTTGATCGGTCTCATCCCATAGACCTTGCCACTCTTTAAGTGTGACAAGTCTCTCCGTATTTCCTTAGGCTGATGAGGCGATACTGTTCTCCTTATACAGGCGGCATCTTTCCTTAGCTTAGCTATATTCTGGAAAAGTTTGGTGCTTCAAAAGACCGTTTAACATCCCCAGAAAATATCAGGTGCTGTCTCGGCAACCATTTTGATGGCTTCCGGTGAGATTCCGTCAGGGCATGGAACCTTCGCGCTTTTTAGTTTAATGCAGGCTTTTTTTAGTTCTACAACAGTAAAAAGCTTTACGTTGCTGGTAAGAGGCCTTTTTTCCACCACTTTTCTCTGGTAATGAAAAGCTTGGCTGTCATTTGAATTTTTATTTCCGTGGTCAGACTATGACTATGACATGGTGAGTCCCATGAGGTCTTTAATTACAATGCGGTGCCCGTTGCTCCTCACATCTGTATTCAGGCTTTCGTAGAGATTTTGCCAGTGGTTTTTGCTAGACATTAGTCTTAACTGCTTTGGCTCCTTTTTCAGATTTATATACTCCTTCGAAGCTCCCTTTATACCGCCCCTTCTTCCATATCGTCACAGCTATGCTGTGACATCGTACCCTGTGGAATCTCATAAGCCTACGCCTCACTGGCTTTCTTTATTCTTATAACTAGCTTCCACCAATAGGGAAATGTACGTCGTTGTTGTCCTCTGTCTATTGTACTTTGCTGATAGGCTCTTTTTATAATGCCCATACACTCGCTAGGTGTAGCCAACTCAGCCTTTAAGCTCTTGATATTTTCTTGTATCATCCTCTCAAATTTTGTTTTATCTATGGAGAAGTCTGCCTTACGCAGCTAGATTTTTGGCAGCCAACCTCGCCCTTTCGTCAAAGAATATGTATATCTGGTATCATTAATCGTCGGTAATCTCTGGTCACTCATTTATTCGTCGTTTAACACGTGCCAGTTCAAAATCTTCTTTGCAATTCCATGGGAGAAGATGATGACATCCTATAATTATACGACTGTGCGTTTAGAATGTCAAATTTATCCTCTTCTGTCACGGAGACGTGTCATTCTCACCATCAAACCTGTTGTCGCAAGATTTAAATTACCTATATAGGGTAGTTCACTCAGTAAGTGATTGCGATCGGATGATTCAGATCAGTAGCTGCTTTACTTCACCATTTGTTTTTTATTGCTAAACCAACTTTTTCGTTGTTCGATGCTCGTTAAATTCATGGAATCATAAATGCCGCTTGGCAGCTGTTTGACATATAACTGATCTATCCGGATCCAGATCAGTTTTTCCGTAAAGGCCTATTGATGGATTCAATTCGTGGTCAAATGTGACAAGTGTGAATCAAAAATCTGACTTCAAATACGTCCATCGATTTCTTCAGGGATTTAGAACTTGCTCTAACTTATGGTCAAATTTGACATCAAATTCAGTACTGCAAACCATAAAATCATATAAATGATGCACGTCATGCGTGTTAGATACCCGTCTCTGTATGGTATTAAACATTTTCTAAATAAAAATTTGCGATAAAATCGCGAGTTTTACTGTCAAGACCACACAAAAAATACAAATTGAATAGATCTTGCTTAAGCCGCCAAACCATATGACAGCAACAGTGTTGGCAACACTGCATGCTGTCACAAAATCCATTGTATTATTCGCAGATGTAAAACACAATTACTTTGACCTTGAAGGAGGCCATGGATTAATTCATGATTAAATTCGCGAAGAAATTGTGGGTGTAAAACGGGTATAAGATGATAATCCGGATAATGACTGAAGCAACAAGCCATGCCTAGGAGACCATTCAATCTTGAGCAATGAGTCACTTATTGCCACCAGATAATGAATTACTTTTTCCATCTTCAGAGAAACACGGTAAAATTATTTTTCTAGAGCGGAATGCGCACCAAACCGTCACACAGTTTGAATGCATTAGTTTTTGATAAATCTTACGAGGGCTTTCAAATCTTCAAAATTTGCAAAATTACTTAAGACAATTGGATTATGTAGACGTATAATAGGTGCAATGAGAATAGGCTGACGTGTAGTTATTATAACGACCAATTCTTGTGCACGCGAACAAAATGACGTTCGGGCACACGTTCCAGAACTGCCGATATCATCTATCATGTTCTACATCACTAACTGAACCAATACCTCCAAAATTTTCGATTGTTCTTCTGATAGTAAGCAAACTATCGGGGACGAAAGTGGCAATCGAACTTTGAGTATTTGGATTACATTATGTTAAACAATCAGGACGGGTTGTTCTCTTGTGTAACGCTGGATGTTTACTAGCATTATGTACCTGGTGTTTTCTCATACTTCGCCACCCCTCTTATCTTTTTTAATTGACGATATAAAAAAAGTTTTTATATGAAAGTTTTATAGTTTTTTCTTGACGTTCAGAATTTGACAAGAAAAAAAAGACGAAAAAATAGTAAAAAAATCTTTTTTTTTGTATAAAGTTCGGTATAAAGTTTTATTTTTTAAATGGGACGCCCTGTATATTATCTCACGGCAAGAAATATATTATTGTTGTGTTTTCAAAAATATAGGGCACATTCAACTTATTTTGGAATGTTTCTAAAATATTTAGCTTCAAAGCTTCAGAATGTAGAAGTAAACCTCAACCCACTATAGCCATGGCGGCGAAAAACAATTGAATGCGGTAACTTTTGTGTCATTATGACATTTTTCCGAGGTAAAAAGCATAGCTTTGTTTAAAAGTGCAAATAACTTCCAGTTTTATGGTAAAAAATGTCGTTAAATTATTATAATGAAAACCAAAACTGATAATTATACGTTTATTTTACAAAAATAATAATAATTTATCTCAAGCAAGAAGAGAGTAGCATTATTTGGCGAACCTGTGGCGTCAAGAAGCACGTTAATATAAACAGAAAAAAACAAGTTTTATTTTCATTATAATAATATAACGGCATTTTTCACAATAAAACTGGAAGTTATTTACACTTGTAATGAAAGCGGTGCTCTTTACCTCGGCAAAATGTCAGAATGACACAAACATTACCGCATTCAACTGTTTTTCGATCGCCATGGCTTAGGACCGGTTTCTCAATGTCCAGTTAAATATTTATCTGCAAGATAACAGCAACTGTTAGATAAATTGTTTAAACAATTGAAGGCTAAACTTACGAAGTCACGTAAATCTTATCTGACAGTTGTATCCATAGCAACGCTATCTGGTAGATACCTATCTGACACTTTAACTGGACATTGAGAAACCGGGCCTTATAGTGAATTGAGGTTTACTTCCACATTTTAGAAACTTTGAAGTTAAGTTTTTAAAAAATCATTAAAGATAAGGTGAACGAACACTATATTTTTGAAAACAAGTGAAAAATTTACTTCATTCCGTGATATAATGTACAGTGTCTTATTTAAAAAAAAGGCAACTCTGTATGAAAAACCAAATTTGTCATTATTCTTCTAATTTTTGTTTTTATCAAATTCTAAATGATAACTATAAAACTTTCATACAAAAACTGTTCTCCTATCTCTTCAAATAAAAAATATAGGAAGGGTGGCGAAGTATGAGGACACAGCCGGTAATATATGTATGTATGTTTGTCATCTAATACGTATCACTATGAATATCAAACACAGCGGCAATTTAGATCTTTTGCTGTTATGCAGAATCCTTTGTAATTGCAATGTAAAATTTTTGGATATACCCATTTGATGTTCATGTAACACTAACTCAGATTTTCGTTTCAAGGAGTTTATTCGTCTGGAGTTTACACCATCCAACCAGAATATAACTCCAAGCCATTCATGGTGTTTTGCGAAATGGAAATAAACGACGGAGGTTGGACAGTCATCCAGAACAGATGCAATGGTTCACAAGATTTTTTCCTGGGATGGACTGATTACAAAACAGGCTTTGGCAATATCGGAAATGAATTCTGGCTGGGATTAGATCATGTCTATGAGCTGACTGGTAAACACTTGTTTTTAAGTTGGTATGAAAGTTCCACAGAGTACATATAGTGATATAGCATTTCGCTATCCTAAAAAGCGTAACAGACAGGGTGTTCCTAAATATCATGTACAAACGAAAAGGAAAGATTATTTGGTGTTTTTAAGCACTAAAATTTCAAACAAACATAGGTCAGCAAACGCTTGGTTACCGATCTACCGGGTCTTGAAGTTTCAATGTTTCATCAGTTTCTTTTTCAATAAATAACTCTCTCAACTTTTGAGATATTTATCTCAAATTTGGAATATAAAATACGCAATAAGAGCTACATAATTGCACATGTCAAACGGTTGTCAGAATCAAGGTCAAGATTTACAAAACAAAATAATTTTTCCATCTTATTTAGAAGCTCTTTGTCGTCCTGTAATTTTTTATATCTCCGATCCTTATCGAGAAAGAAAACAGGATTCTCTGTTACTAGGCAGATGAAAATAATGTATTTGAAATATGGTCTAGGAGGGGCGTTATTAGAAAAACAATTTTGTTTTATTGAATTTGACATACAGGGTGCTCAATTTGTACTCCGAAGTTTGATATCTCCGTCATTATGGAAGATACAAAAACCATTCGGCTAAAAGTTATAGGTAAAGCGAAGGTCTACATTTTAAAATTATTGTATGATATTCAGGCTTATTCATAAAATCACGGCATACCAAAGTTGAGTTTTTCCAAATGGAATACCCCATATATTATCCCAAACTTGAATTGCGTTCCTTTTCCCTATTCTGGAAATTTAGGGTTTTATCAGGTTATGCAGGGTATTTTCAGAGATATAGCCACTTTTGTGTAAAAATCTAAACGAATTCATCACCCTGTATCTTAAAAAATCAATAACTGGAAGCTTGACTCTCAACGCTAGAATAATGTCGTGATTATCTAGTTTATTTTAAAATTATTAAGTTTCTGATGTCTTTGATTTTGTATACAGGGTGAGCCAAAACTCACAACAATAATTTTGTTTGTTATTTTAAATGGAACACCTTGTATTTTATAGCATCGTCAGAAAGTTCTTACAAAACACTTCCACCGTTATTAAGTATTTCCTATTCCTATATGTAACAGTTATGGACTTATTTCGATTTGAAGTCGTCAGTCAATATTTTTGCCAAGTTCTGGTGTTTATTAAGTTGGCCATGGATGCTATGCTTGACATAATATAGTGAGTCTTATTATACTTGTTAAAGAATTGAAATTAATATTCTAGTTTTGATTCGGTTTCAATTATTTGCAATTATTATTGGCAATTATTTGGCAGTTAATAAATTGGAAAGCACCTGTCAATGACAGAAATTATCTGAAAATAAAACTACAGCTTCTTTAACAAGCCTATATTAGTAATTACGAGAAGGTTTATGTGTGAACGCATCAAAAACGAGAAAATAGATTTTAGCTGAGCATGCAGAAGTGATTGATTCTTGTCTTACAAACTGAAGATTTGTCTAGCAGAAGCTACAAATATTTAACTGATTTCTTGTTACGACTTCCTGTTAGTTGTTCCATTCGCGTTCTTTGAGTCCTTCAATCACTGACTTGGTTTTTTTCTAAGAAAGGTCAAACAGTATAACTGCCGTGGTCTTTCGTTTCGCATTCTTAACTAAGATATTGTTGTTTTCGGTTTCTTTTAATATGAGTACTAATAGCAATACACTTAACAAAAAGATAGAGGTAATCGGAAAATAATGATTATAATATTTGCTCAAAATGGCCTCCCATGACATTTAAACAATCTTCTATTCGATGTTCAAACGACCTACCCACATTTCTAGCCATTGGAGTACTAATATTTTGGAATGCAGCCCTAATTCTATTTTCCATGTCCTCTCTTGTAGTGACAGGTAATTTATATACCTCATTTTTCACATACCCCTACAGAAAAAAAATCAACCTTTGTTAGATCTGGCGATCTAGCTGGCCACCGAAGTATTCCACTTCTACCTATCCATCGTTCTGGAAATTGTCTGTCAAGTTGATCAGAATGAGTACATTATGATGTACTGTTGCCTAAAAAATACGGTCCAATTACGTAATCACAGTACCACCCCAAACGTTTAAAGATCATGTTATTTGGGAAGTGGTAACTATTGCATACGGATTTTCTCTCGCGTAATAGTTACAATTATGTCGATTTAAACAACCATTTTTGTGAAACATAGCCTCATCCCCGAAAAGCACATAATCAAAAAAAGTTTCTTCTCCGCCGAAAATCATCTTCACGTAATTTCTGGTGTAACTGGATGTGATACGGGTGCATCTTATAGCTTGATAGTATTCTTTGCACACCTCCCCAGATAGCACACATCCAGCCATAGGATGTCCAGTGTGATATCCGCTCCTGGACACATAGGCTGTCCAATGGAACGTCCATAAACTGTACAAATGCTGTCCAATAAATATCCATTGGACATCCAAGCTACACGCCTTTGGACGTCCATCTGGTATCCAGAACTTGTCCAGTAACATACATGCATTTGGATACATTTTGGACATTGTAAGGATATTTGTTAAACGAGTTTATATGAATAAAATATATGTATGTGTTACGGTTAAAGTGTTTACTTGGATAGTTTATATACTATCCAGCTAGTATATAAACCATCCAAATGTCTGGTTATTTTAATGGAAAATCATATTTCAACTAAAATAGCTATGAATATTGGTTGGTTTGTATACTAGCCAGCTAGTTTATAAACTATCCAAGATATGCCGCTAAAGTATAATATAACAAAGATATCACACATATTAACCAGTGTTTCTGGTTAGTTTACAAACTATCCAGTTCATTTGGATAAAGTATGCACCTAATAACTCTAGTAATACATAATAACCAACTCGCTGGTTAGTATGTAAACTAACCAGTCCTTTTTGGTTAGTATGTAAACTAACCAATCCTCTTTGGTTAGTATGTAAACTAACTAATTTTCTTTGGTCAATTTAACAGAAAAGTGAGGTTATGTTTATGACAAGTGCAATTGTGACGTGCTGGTATTGTTTACTGTCGTGCCTTGTAAAATTTGTTTAAGAAAAGGTATCTGGTTACCACTTTTAGGTAGTGATAGCAATTGTATGTTGCATCTATGAATAAACTTTACCTTTGATTAAAAATTGTTTTTCTAAACTAAAGTAACCAACGAGGATTGGTTAGTTTACATACTAACCAAAAAGGACTGGTTAGTTTACATACTAACCAGCGAGTTGGTTATTATGTATTACTAGAGATATTAGGTGTATACTTTATCCAAATGAGGTGGATAGTTTGTAAACTAACCAGAAACACTGGTTAATATGTGTGATATCTTTGTGGTATTATACTTTAGCGGCATATCTTGGATAGTTTATAAACTAGCTGGCTAGTATACAAACCAACCAATATTCATAGCTATTTTAGTAGAAATATGATTTTCCATCAAAATAGCGAGACATTTGGATAGTTTGTATACTATCCAGCTAGTATATAAACTATCCAAGTAAACACTTTAGCCGTAACATATGCATTAGACAAATGACTGCCTTTGCATGAACAGTAAAGATATCTCACAAAAGTGAAAGTAATTTTACAAAAACAAAAAAAATTGAAATAATGAATATAGGTTCCATCAGGCAAAAAATGATTTTACATTGATAACACCTAAACAACAGAGATGTATAATAACCTTCCTCAGTTTCCATAAAAACCGTAAACTTTTCTTGTTTCAAAAATCTTATTACATCACTACTTTACCTCTAAGTAAAAGTTTATTCTAACAGGTTTGCATCCGATCACAGGATCAATTAACAAACATCATGTAGTAGTTTATCGTATAGTGTAGTTTATCGAAGTGAAAAAATTGTAAATAAAAAAATAGTATAGTAGCACTCATAAAAGTGTGGATGCATGAACATAAACATAAGTTACAGCCATATCTACTCAAAATCTGATACGAGAGGTGGTAATAAGAGACATAGGCCATACCTCAATGATATCTCTTAATATTCGTAAAGAGCCTGTATAAAACTTGTAAAATGGGTTCACAAACATATCCTCATTCAAAAACATGCGTTTGCCATTGGCTCAATGTGCGGTATGTAGTTAAAAAGAATTTAACACAAGTTATATGCAGGTTCCAACAGGAAGTGAAGAGTTCTCTATACTAAAAATATTTATATACATGAAATGTCAAATATTCCACATCGTATAGAAACAAGAGACATCAGTCCAAACCTAAAATGTGATAAAATAAACACAGGAATTTCAAGTACCTCCTTGCAATAATAAAAGACAACAGCAATAATTGGAAATCAAAAAGTGCAATGGATAACATAATGCACAAAACATAATAGTAGCCTAGCATATTTTATCCTGCTCATCTGATCCATAAATTCGACTATATTTGTTGCATCTGTGTGATTTTACTGACCTTGTGGCTGCTTCTGCCACCTTTTTAAATAAACAAACTATATGTACTTGTATAAAATATAAAGAAGAATTATTGAATATTTGGAATGAAATTGACACTTACACTAATTATTGATCTTTGTACACAGGATAAGAGTTTGTAGGTAGCGTAAATGTTCAGAAAATGTGGTTTTGTTATTAAGTAAGGTGAGTAGGTGAATCAGAGACAGCCAATGGTAGGTCTGAGAAACTTGGATAGCAGAACAGGCTGGGGAATCCTCTTCAATATCTGAAAGATTACATATAGACATCGTTGATGTCTACTACTACTACTCACGATTCACAATATCTACATTTAAAAACATTCTGTATCTGGAAGTTGAAAATAACTTCATGTGATTATACTGGGTATTTAAAAACAGGAGTTCATAAACTAAGTTCATATAGTGTAACTTCAACACTTTTAAGAATCAGTTTAAAATATATCCGGTGATTCGTCAAATTCAAGATTTTTAGACAATGTCAGTACTATGTTTGTTATTCTTTTGTTTTCATAGCTATTACTTGCTGATTATTTATGGATATTATTTATATGCTATGGCACATAGCCTGTATAGAACAGATTTATTTATATAACTTCATTATTATACTCAGAGATCTGATATTTAATTTTCCTATGTATTTTATGTTATAAATTACCTACTTTGGATTTTTAAGCTTTGTTTTGTGATCTTTTATGTCATGTAATCAGTTTTTGTTGTTTGGCATATGATGCTTTGTTTCATATGAATATGTATTATTGTACATGTTTGTTTAGGTCCTCAGTCAGGTTGGATACCTGTAGCTTCGATTGAGGTAAAATTACAAGCCATTTATCATTATTAAAATATTTGATAGAAGAACTTGATAACCCAATAACATATTCGTACCACAAAATAATATTAATCAGTGAGATACATACTTAGTGTAATTCAGGGATGATGAAACGTAAGGCAGAGGGGCCTCAGTTTGCATTCTTTTCATTACATTATGGGTCAAAATCCTGCTTGGTCTTGAAAAGTTGTCACCGTCAGCAAGGTCCGGGTTGCCAATTCGTTCCAGCCAAAGTCTCTCCATATATGCTCATTAGATGGTATGTTACGTCTGAAATAAAAAATGTATCATTAGATCAACAGACTTTGCCAAAGATATGAAATGCTACTGCTGTAAGGAACTTGCTTCATTATCAGATCGTCTCACAAGAAACAACGCTAACAAAAGGTCAATTGTAGTGAGAACGAGACATTCAAATAATAATAAATATTTTATGCTGAAATGATTCATCACTAATTTTGCATGGCAATAAATCAGGTTAGAAAAATATGATCAGGTTAGGTATAATATAAATAGATATCACTTACCTTTGAGCACAGTACCACGGCGTATCCTTTTAGGATTCACTCTTGAATAAATAACACTTTAATAAGTTCAACGATAGAAGATAGAAGGAGAACAATGAAGCACAAAGAATGTTAAATTAAAATTATACATACCTACCTGTCTATCCCAAACATGTTTGAAAAACTAATACACCTAGTTTAAAGTTTTAAATCAGTCTTGAAATTGATAATTCAAGATAATATAGGTCCGGAATTTTTTTATTATATAGTTTAATTTGAAATTATCGTTGAATGTTTATTTCTTGGCAAGATATATAATAATGCGAGCAACCATTTTATAAATAGGTATACCTATATCGGTTCCAACCTTTGACATTAAACGGACTACATATGGATGTCCAAAACGGATAATCCATAGGCTGTCTAAAACTGGATGTTCAGTGGATATCCATTTTTAGTCCATGCACGTAATGGACCACATTTGGACTGACTTTGGATGTCCATGCTATCTGGGTCCATAGCTTATCCCTTGTTCTCTGGAAATTTCTCGTATACTGGTATTTGGATTAACCGTAACTGCTAATAATACATTGAATTCGTTCTCCAAAGTCGTAACGGTTTTTATTTTTTCCCTCTCATATGCTACATTGCCTGTACGATAAAACCGATCCATGAGTTTCAGGTAATCGGCGCTCTGGAAATCTTTCATGGACACCCTACGGACTAACAAGCTATTTTTGTGGCATTCGCCTAGTGTCCAGATCATATGAATTCATTTGAAAAATTCATCATTTTCCAACTCCAACCGCATGTACGCAAGTAACACGGAGATAAATGAAACCAAATCAAATTTGAAATATCAATTGACATATGGATAGTTGACACACAGTTTTATTTACTACGTTTTGTCAGACACGGTAGCCATGACCAACTCTGAGACACTTTCAGTATATTTGGCAAAAATGTAGTATTATTAGTAATTCTTTTACTGCTTCAAATCGAAACCGCTCCATAACTGTTACATTTAGGTATAGGGAATGCTTAATAAAAGTGGAAGTATTTTGTAAGAACTTTCTGACGATGCTATAAAATACAAGGTGTTCCATTTAAAATAACAAAGAAAATTATTGTCGTGAGTTTTGGTTCACCCTGTATACAAAATCAAAGACATCAGAAACTTAATAATTTTAAACTAAACTAGACACGAAATTATTTTAGCGTTGAGGGTCAAGCTTCCAGTTATTGATTTTTTAAGCTACAGGGTGATGAATTCGTATAGATTTTCACATAAAAGCGGCTATATCTCTGAAAATACCCTTTATACCCTAATAAAACTTTATATTTCCGAAATAGAGAAAAGGAATTTTATGGTCAGTAATACGGCAAAGTCACAGCCTCCAAATTTTATAATCTCTGCGATATTCAATTTCTTCCTGATATCTACTTATACCGAAAATGGTGATTTACACCTAAACGGTTTGCTTTAAGTCCCATGTATGATAGATACTGGAAAGTCACACTAGAATTCGCCAAGAAATCTGAATATGTAATAATATACGGGGTGTTCTATTTAAAAAAAAAACATAACTTTGACACATTTCATGTTTTTGGGACACCCTGTATAACATGAAAATATTTTTAAAATGTAGCCTTTGTGGGTCTCTATCCATCCGAAATGATAATATTCTTTTTTATCAAATACTTTAGCCATAATGCTCCATGTCGAATAACGTGAATAGCCCTGTATATAAAATTCCCCGGCAGCTCATTCCACAGCGCCGAAGCTCACCAAAAGAAGGAAAGCTGGAGGAGACTGGTTCGGAGAGTAGGGACCTCGACCTGGTAAGGATGAGCTCGCAGAGCTTCTCTACACCTTTTCCAGCTGTAGTTTCTAAACCGTCAAGCGATGGTTCAAAACAGTCAAGTTTATTTTCCAACTCGTCACTTCTAATTTCAAACTGTCAAGTGTAACTTATACCTGTCAGTTTGAATTTGCAATCGACGAGTTGGAAAATTAACTTGACCGTTTTGAATTATCACTTGACGCTTTAGGCAATACAGCTGGAAAAGGTGTCGTGTTCCTCATTCGGACGGCCTTTGGTGTTATTATCTGGGATAGCTCACTCGAACATCTTCCGTGTTAGAATCTGTAAAACCGAGATAGGTCAGCCACCCTTCTTCGATGTTCCAGGCTGTGGAGGTCCCCTGTGAGTCTAGGCAAATCGGTTAATCTAATTGCTCTCTTCTGGATAGAGTCCAGAAGCTTAAGAGAGTGTTTCGGAGTGCATCCCCACACACTGGACCAATACTCCAACGATGGTCGAATCAGAGTCTTGTAAAGCAGAAGTAGTTGCTCTGGTGCTTACGGCTTTCCACAGCGGATCAAAACTGTAAGCTTCTGGGATGCCGTTTTAGCGGATCAAAACTGTAAGCTTCTGGGATGCCGTTTTAGCAATACTGACGACGTGGTCATACCAGGACATGTTATTGTTGATGTTGATGGAAGGCGACTCGACTATGGAGTGACCCTCCATTTCCACAGTTGACAAACCAATGAGTCTTCTTTGTAAGTGCTGTTGCCTGAGTTTTTGTACATTGAACGGTACTTTATTTGCTAATTCCCACTCGACAATTGTTTTAATATCTACATTGATCTGTGAGGCATGCTGCTGTCGCCGACGTACCGTCTCCTGGAATGATAGTAGCTTGCCTGGTTCCATGCACGATATTAATGTACTGTCGTCTGCGAAGCTGTGGAACGGATTGGATGTTATTTCCAGCAGCTCGTTGATGTACAGCAGAAACAGTGTAGGGAATAGGACAGATCCCTGAGGAGCACCGACATTTATTTAAAATACGTCTGATGAACAGCCTTCGACTACAACAAACAGAGATCGGTCATTCAAAAAGCTATTCAGCCACTGGCGCAGGCCAGGTGGTAGTCCATAAGCAGCAAGCTTGACCAGAAGTCCCTCATACCACACTCTGTCGAAGGCTTTCGATATATCAAGTGCAACAACACGGGATTCGCCATGATTTTCCATTGCTCTGTTCCACAAGTGAGCGACGTAGGCGAGGAGGTCACCCGTAGTAGGCCTGTGCTTACGGAAGCCATACTGGCGATCATTTATGATGTTATTGTTGTCCAAATATTTCAGGACCTGTGTGTTAATGACAGTCTCCATAACCTTAGGCATGATGCTGAGAAGAGCCACAGGTCTATAACTGGTGGGAGATCGGTTTTCTTGCCTATCTTAGGGATGAGTTGTACGCAGCCAATCTTCCATGAAGTGGGAAACACGCCTCGCTGATACGATAGTTTGAAGAGTCTGCAAAGAATCGGTGCAAGCTCAGAGGCAGAACGTTTAAGGACAATGACTGGAATTTGGTCAGGACCAGTAGCTTCCTTCGTCTTTAGTTTTGGAGGATGCTTTATACATCTCGATGTTGAAATTTGACCCCCGCCATTCTAAAGTTCACGTTTATGGTGGTGGTCGGAGTACTTCCTTGAAAATCAACAGCAGAATTGGCTGCGAATAGCCTTCTTAATATGTCTGCTTTTTCTTCAGGAGAAGAAGCAACAGACCAGAATGTTCTGGACGAATTAGGGCATGAGATGAGTTTGTTCTTTATTTTTTTGTTGTGTTCCTTCTTGCTGCTGTCAGTCACGCGCTTACAGTGATTTCTGGCGTCAATAAAATTGCGGTAGTTCTCGTCATTTGGGTCTTTCCCCCATTCTTTGTAATGTTGATTTTCAGAGGTAACTGCATCTCCACAACGCTGACTAAACCATGGCTTGTTTTTGGAGGGACGCTTGACGCCATGAGGAATGTAGGCTTCCATGACAGATATTAATACCTCTGTTATTTCTTGGACGCAAGCTGATGGGTCTCGTCCCACTTCACTGATCCGTAATGCCAGACCCAGCGAGGCTTTTTATGGTGCGGATCTGGAGAATGCATCCTGCATAGCGTTGAGACGGTGTTATGGTCAGACGATCCTAGTGGAGCAGTTACATTCACTGTGTAGATTGTTGGAGTAGTTGTGAGATATAAGTCTTGCAGGCTACCAAAATTTCCGTGGCGGCTAGGGAGCCTTGTTGATTCTTTAACTATCTGATCCAATCCGCAGCTAATAGCGAAGGCTTCACGTTCCTTGTCGTCCGTTTTGTTGGAGTGTTTGAGCCAGTATGAGTTGTGAATGTTGAAGTCACCCAGGATCGAGAATCTAAGAAAACACGTATTCCCGTGTTAGCAAGGAGGCGTAACCGCCTGTCCCCTTTCTTCAGTACGTGTGTCTAAAATGAGGGGAAGTAAGTCCAAAAGTCCAAAGGTAAGGTCAAGAGGTCCAAAGGTAAGGTCAAGAAGTCCAAAGGTAAGGTTCATAGGTCGCCTTAAAAATGAATTTCGCATTTAGAAGCTCCTAACGTTACCTCTAAACTTGCAGTAACGAATCAAAAAACAAAGCTTGCGCTTGCGCTAGGTCACTTAGGTCGCCTTGTTTTAATATCGTGTTTGGTTGTTAAATTACAGATATTCGAAAAATGTGCGATTTTGCATTGCGAGGTGTCATTCATTAAGATCTTAACTATCATCTTCGAAATATTGTGTATGTAGTTTGAAGAACAAGGGAATTCTGTTCTAAATGAGAATCCGTGTTTTACATGGCAAATACATACTTATGTATAAATGTGTGTACCCAGGCCCCTTAAGCTTTACAATAACTAGTTCTGGAGGAATCGCCACTTCACAAAAAGGACAGATCTTAACAATAGCTGCAGTTTTACATGAAACATTATTGCTACTCGTAAAGGCAAAATCAATAAACTAATTCCTGCAAATTGTTTTCTCTGCAGGATCAACAGCAAGATTAATTGTGCCCACTACTATTTGTTACCCAACAAATCTGCTATGATATTTTTGATAGAAACAAGAATCTCGGAGATCAGAAATCTGCTTAGTGCGAGTATATATCCTGCTTGAGAAAAAGCAAGGCATTTATTTCTAGGAATATGTCCTTCCCCAGGTTCTAATTTAGGGGGCCCCAGGGAGTCCGAAACATTATAATGAATTGCCACTAAAAATATAGTCCACAAAAAGTGCCCCCCCCCTACCCGGGAATGATCAAGTCTCCCGGTCAAACTGAATTAAAAGGCAACCCTAAACCCTAATCTGGACCCTTCCCCAAAAACTGAATCCTGGATACGTGCCTGACCTGCTCAAGAGCTCTCAGTATAAACCTTGACTGTTTCTTATTGCTCAAGTTCATCTGCTGTCTCTACCGCTAACCTCCAGACAGCAACTGGATAGTAGGGTTGAGCGAAATGAGCCCCTAAAAACCTCTCTCTGACTGCTGAAAATTGATTGGAATTTCGAAAATCAACACTGTTATTTTTTACTTAGGGCATGAATCATATCTAAAAATTTGAGTCATTCTGTATGCTTAGTGAGTACTTATTGATTTTTAAATAAGTGAAAAAAATTATGAACGTCACCTCTGCTGCCGAAAAAAAAATTAGATGAAAAAACTACGGGGCCAAAAGGGTTTTCAGGAGATATTGGCAAGACTCTTGAATCGTGCGAAATTTTACCTGTTGTGGAGTTTGAGAAAATTGAGTTATTTTTACCTTTGACTAATTTATAAGTTTCAAGTACAGATGCCAAGTGCATGTATGAGATGTGTCAGGGAATTTTAAAGATTTCGCTCTAAAAGTGCCAGCGATAATGTTCCACTCTAGATGACTTACCACAGCCAATAGGTCATACATTGCTACCAACGTGCCGTCTAAAAACATCAAATGAATTTATAGTTAAAGCATATGCCGTACGCTGGTTTGCAACTAAATGTGATTGGTCTTGCAAGAATGGGGCTAGGCACTTATTTAGCATTATCAGTAGATCCCGATACCTTCGTAATCAGTTGAGAAGTAATAGATCCGGTAATTGAGAGTAACTGATATTTTACTCATCCAGAAAACCTTTTGTTCGCTATGTCAGCACTTGACAGATGATATTATATATTTATATCAGAATATTTGGCCTTAGTGAATTAAACGTTGATAGTCAAGATTACGTGGAGTTGATCGATTGGCTCAATGTTGATCTAATCTAATGAACATTTCAAACGAAGAATTAACTAACATGATCCAGATAATGTACCGTTGATGAAATTTCCTTGTCATTTACAAGCGGTTGAGCAGTTAAGATCGCTACTCAACCCTCTAATGCGGTTTATGTCTCTGATGCTCGAAACGGCTTTATTATTTGTGGCTTTTCTAGAACAAAAAAAGTAAAAATGTTGTCTTAAGTGTTGGAAGGGCCACCTCCACTTGGTGAGGTCTGGGTAGTTTTCCGAGAAAACCTGGGTAGTTTTTAGAAGAAATCTGACTTGTTTTGAAAATCTAGCTTAGCTTTTTATTAGTATTAATGACATATCCTTTTCCAAATTGACAAGGTTATTTCGGCAGCCGAAAGAAATTTCATGTGGCATTTTTTTTTTGGTAACTAAATATATCAAAAGGCATCATTTGCGTACCCAGGCATAGCCGTTTTCGAAAATCGGTTGTTGTGGCCCATCTTTCGCTGCACCCTACTGGACAGCTCTCCTAGAATACCTGTCCGACAAAACGGGCGTTACAAAACAGTCACTAACTATCTCTCTTCTAAAGGGGCTATCTTGGCTGACTTCGCCTTTCACAGTGAAGCCTGGTTGGGCTTCGAAGAAACTAACGCAGCGGGGCAAGCCGCCGAAACATTCACCATAAGCCCAGTACTGAAACAGTTTTTGGTTTTAGGTCTATACTTTCTTTCACCTTTTCTCCTCATCCTATCCTCCAAAACATCGACTTTCAGTCGCATTTGTGCAAACTGGTTCATGGCTTGTTCCCATTCCGTGCCAGATGTGGCAGCGGAAATTGATATAAGCTGCAAAATTTGGCATTACGGCCAGATTGACTGGGATGGTCTTAAGAGATTTTTTCTTTAACTTTTCCTAGAGCGAGGCCTGTCTTGCCAAACCTATAATGTACCAACCCGAAGTGTGGGAAGTTCTGAGTCAAGCCACTTGATGCTAATTTTTTTCATGTTGCTCATATAAAAATCAAACTTCTTTATCACTTGAATGTGTCCTATATAATTAGTAATAAAATAGGCAATTCCATTGCTCTGAATTAATTCCGTTTCACCAAATTTCGTAGCCTTTTATGAATACGTTTCCAATAACTCCAAAAAAATAACATATCTCCTCATGCTTGATAGCATCACAAACTGAAACGTTTTAACGCTAATCTTCCAAATTACTACGTTCTGATGAAAATAATATCCGGTTACTTTCGAACTGATAGACTCGTCCTCCATTTTTGAAACTGATATTCTTCTATTTTTCTAGGCTACATCGTGAACGAACTACTAATAGAGATGGAGGACTTTGATAATGAAAGACGCTTCGCTCTATATTCCACGTTCAGTATTGGATCAGAAGCAGAAGGATTTCCACTTAAAGCCTTGGGAGGGTACCATGGTGATGCGGGAGACTCCTTGGCGTACCACGCTGGTCAAAGATTTAGCACAAAAGATATGGATAATGATGCTTGGTCGGAAGGCAGTTGTGCTCGATCACATAGTAAGCATGCAGTACCAACCTGTTTATAAAACTGTCGTATCAATCTATTTATTAAGACTACATTAACTCTGTCTACTCATTTCTTTCGCGATATGTTAAGAAATTATAGTTTCCTTATTACTTTTTTAGCAAAGTGTAATACTGCTTGTATAAGATAAATCTGTACACTACTAGCTATAGTATAATCACATACCAACAATCAAGTGATTTCAAGCACAGTCTTCCAGAATATCACTTTTTTAAAACATCTGCTAGAAGCGGTGCACAAACTAAGCTGTACTACAAGACTAAATACACAAAAATACCTATTTTGTTAATAAAATTGATGACCTGCTGTAGGAAATTTTTTAGACATTAACGTTTTGACTAGATAATATTAAACAATGAGCATAAAACCTAAAAACGTGTCTACCTTCTCCAGAGGTATAATGTACGCTTAGAGCGAATGAATGTTTAACGTTATTGAAATATGTCCTTATTTTTGCAAAAATAAATATTATGTCATAGAGAAAGATGAGGTTCCTGTTTTGCGCTCGGAATGCTTACGCTCAAAGACTATAATTTACAAAAAGCATGATATTCCAGGCACGTAGTAGGGATTTTTTGACAGCAAAAGGTCGGAAAGAAATAAAATCTGGTGGGATCGTAGACACTGGTCCCCTGAATCTACAGCTAATATCGGTAGTAGGTAGCGATGTGTTCCTGAATTTTGTACTTTTTTCAAGTGCTATTCTCTCAAGACAAAAAGCGTTACAGAACTTTTTCATAGCGGCACTGTAGAATAGAAACCATTGGTCGCACACGAAAAATATAAGGACCAAAATTGTGAAAAATTTTGTTGTCCCGTATTCGTCGAAAAATGCCCCGAAATAGTTGTCATCCCTGCCCCTAACCTTGAGCAGCAACTCCCAGAGGTCGCAAAAGGAATTTTATCCTGAAACAATACGGTGGTAGTATCGTATCCACTAAAAGTATGCACAAATAAGATATTTTTTGCAACAGCGCATATCGGTACAGTAGGTGAGGTGTGTGAGTTTGGAGAGCTGCAGATAATAAATAAATGAGCAGATATCACTGCTTCAGGAAACGAAAAATGTTACATGACTTTTTGATAACTTTGGCGCACTGTAGGACGGACACTAGTGGTCGCACAGCAAAAATGTAAAGACCGAAATTATGCAGAATTTTGTTCTCTCCATAAATCATTTGAAGCTTTTTTCGTTATCATTTACCAAAACGACGTTATTTTTCGAAAATCGTCGCGAAGCAGAGTTTTTACCCCCACCGCTCGAGCGGCAACCCTCCAAGGTCGCAAACATAGTTGGTATACATGGTATAAATAAAGCTCGGTATCGGCACCACAACGATGTTGGTGTTCATTGAGTGTATTAACTTCTTTATAAATATCGCGTACCTCTTTCACCAAGTACCTGTATAATACATAGATTTTTTGGACGTTTGTGGTTATCTAGGATTTTACCTCATGCTGGTGCAGATGTTGCCACAAAACCGTGTCACATATCAGATTTCTTATTTCTGAAGTTTGTGTTTTATGACTCCACCTTGTTTATAGCTACTTGAGATGTTATTGGGTTCAAATAAACGTTTAAAGCAACCATTTCAAGGATCTTATTAAAATACTTAATTCTTGATTAGCTTCACCTTGACAAAACCGATTATCGAGTGGACCTTTTAGTCGACAATAAAACTCCATCTACTTGGGAGTCTCATCAAAAGATACACATTTTTTTCTGTACTTATCGCATCAAAGTAAAAATTACTGATAGAAATGCGAACGACCATATTTTGCCACAACATAAATATAATTTATCCTTATCTTCCTAATCTATTTGATATCTAGCATAATTTTTATAATAAATTAATTTTATCCTATCTATTTTTAGTGTCTAATATCGCATTGCTCGAATCTACAGGTATTTGCTTTTTGATAAACCTAATTTTAAACGAATCTTGAGAAAGTATAGAATGAACTAACGATAGGTTGCCTCACAAAATTTAGCCACAATTGTCTGTAATTAATTTTAGTGTTATTAATTTGCTAATATTATTTGCAGCTATGTTTTTTTAGTCAATTGTATGTCTATTGATAGAATATGATGTGGAGAATTGAAACAGAAGTGGCTGCCAGCTCTTAGTCAGCCGCCAGTTGGAAAATGGCCGCCAACAGAGGTTGCCATGATTGTTTTAAGCGATTCTCGCACCAGGTGAGTGTTTTCTATTTTGATTTTTTCTAAACAGCACTTTAGAAAAACACAGGATGAGCTAAGGATTTTCCACGATTTAGGAAATATAGCGATAAATTACCAATGGTGGAGATATGGGCATACAATTACACTTTTTAAAAAAAAACTCGTACACCAGTGACATTGTTACAAATAAAAATCGTATTATTCAATGCTTGATCCTTTCCAAAACAAAAAATAGTTCTTGCGTACCACGCAACGGTTTGGAAATACCTGCGATTTTCTCCGGTTATGTAGGACTACTGACATCGAATAATCTGGAAGCATATTTTGACGTTTTCACCAATTTAATACTTCTGAAGGTTCACTAAAGTCTAATATCCCACTGCTCAATCCTGCAGGTACCTATCTGTTTTTTTTTTGTTAAAATAAAGTTTAAATTATTACTGAAAAAACATAGGACAGATTAACGGTAGGTTGCATTTTGAAAATTAGCCGCAATTAACTGTAATTAATTTTTGTGTAATTAACTTACAACTATGTCTTTTTTAGTCAATTCCAAGTCATTTGAAAGAAAATTATGTAATGAATTGGAAAAAAATGGTTGCTAGCTCTTAGTCAACCGCAACCTTAGGATTGCTAGGTGTGAACAGGGCATTGATTCTATTTCGCAGGCAACGGCCGTCTAATTTGGAGGATTCTACCAATAGGAGCTTTACGCTACCATTGAAAATTGTCCACCTCACCTGTTTTCCAGATTATTTTATGTCAGTCGTCCTGCGTAACCTCAGAAAATCGCAAATATCTCGAAAACGTTTCGATCTACAAAAAAAGTCCAAGTCATTGTTTTTTTTTTAAAGGGTAATTGTATACCCATATCTCCACCACTAGTTTTGTAAGTAGGTAGCGGTTTAAAAATCATGACAATCTCTGTTTGCGGCCATTTTTCAACTGGCAACCAATTCAGTATTAATTTAAAAAAAAACAGGTGGCTGCAGACCATCAATAGTAATATGCCTTCAAACCTGGCAGCTCTGAGGCTCCGAATGACTGAGAGCTGGCAACCATTGTTATTTTTTTACATAATTTTCTTCCAAATGACGTAAAATTAATCAATTACACTGAAATTAATTATAGTTAATTGCGGCTAATTTCTAAAAGGCAACATATCGTTAATCTATGCTAAGTCTCTCAGGATTCATTTAAAATTAATTTTATCAAAAAAACAGGTACCTGCAGGGTCGAGCAGTAGGTTTACTAAAAATACTAATTCAACAAACATCGGTCACCGTTTCTAGGTGGAGCTTGGTGGTATAAAAGCTGCGATGCCAGTAACTTGAATGGATTATATTTTGGCGGAGATGTCCCTGAAAACTTTATTTACAAAGGCATGTATTGGGGAGCATTCAGAGGACCAGAGTACAGCCTAAAAAAGTCTAGGTAAGATTTATACTGTCATTTCTTTTATAAAAGTTTATCTAGATGATGTTGCTTTTTCAGGATAATGATAAGACCACGTAGATATGGAAGATCTGCCACTACTGCGGAAAAAAGGGACATAGACGGTCAGTAAATACGTCTTGAAAATTGAGTATTGTATGTGTTCAATTTTTTATTTATGTAAAATATATAAAAATCGATATAGTCATCTAACATCTATTTTGTTACAAGACAGATATTCCTAAAAAATACTAAGAACCTGCATTATCTACGACGTTTTTCTCTTCATCGTGCCTACAAAACACAACGATGCGATTGGTATAGATCACCAAATGTCGTAAACTGGATAACTTTAATGGATGTTCTTAGTAATGCTACTGGATAATATATCACTTAACAAACATTCTGCTACGTTTGAGTAAATAAGGCCATATCCTCTTTCTGTCTGATTACTGGTTTCTACAAAATACAAACAGCCCTGAGGAAAATAAGTGTAAATTGTCTTGTCAGCCAAACATAATTCAGCTCTTATTTGAAAAACTGAGCAAAATCCCAGCATCAATAAAGCTTTGGTTCGCAGAGACGCTTATTTCATGACTTGGGTGCGTGTTTTTGTCAGGCTGTTTTAGTGTATTAGAAATTTTCGTTCTAGCATCTCCTTTAATGGTATATTTTAAACAGTATATTAGTACCTTAATCGGTATACATACGCCTAAATTATCACAAAATTAAAAGGTTAAAGGTTCAGCAATAAGAGAATTTGAACTGACTTTAGGCGCTAGATTCTATGCAGTTTTAGCATCATCACCACCCAATGAAAGACATAATTCTATACGTAAATAAAATTCGATCATAGTAGAAATGCCAGTTTTTTTTAACCGAGCGCATAACCGAGAAAAGAAATTAATGAATGTCTAGTGATAAAAATATGTCCCCGAAACCATAATTCAAGATAGCCACCTTCTGATACAAATCCATGGTGGGTAACCTGTATTTATCTCCAAATTGTTACAGAATAAAAATAGATGCAAAAATCGTTAAAATCAAGGTTCAGTTTTAATTACATCAAGCAATTGAGAAATTGTAGATGCAATGCTGTTAGATTTGATAAAACACCAGGCTCTTCGAGAATTTTAAATATTACTGAAGACATAGGTAATTTAGAAACAATTCGTCTTCTGCAACAGCTGTTGCGAAAAGGCTGGTATAGCCAGGAAGTTCTCACTAACCAACACTTCTAGATTGCGTATGTAATATATCACTGTCAATAATATGCTATCATTTGTCAACTATATTTAAGCAGGTATCCCGCAGACTCTGTTCTGGTCCTGAATTCCAGCGTCGAAGGAGGCAGGCGCAGCCCAAATCCTGAGGCGGAGGCTTCGGCGGAGGTCTGTCCACGACCTACCTGGCGCGTCCCGATGGCTGATTGGGTGTCCCCAGAAGGGTGAGGTGGCTCTGAACTTAAAATGATTTGGAGTTGACCTCGCCCTTCTGGGTAGGCAATAGTAAATATTGCCCGCGGATCATGTGGAAACCGAAGAGGACCCTGGCTTTCGGAGCAGGAGAGACTCTCGTTGATGCCGACGTCGACCCAGCGCATACCGAGCTCGGTTGGCGTCGGTGTGCCAAGAGCTCTCGTGTTCTGCTGGCTGGGATAGCTAAGTCCGGGCTTGCCTCTTTGGTTGTGTTACGAGGACGAAGACGACCTGGCGAGGAAACGGAGATGATGATGATGAAAAGGAACGCACAGCGACCTGGTACCAGATGATGACGACCCGGCGATGGATATGGACAAATTTTTAGTTTTTGATATGGATAAGTTGAATACAGGGAACAATCTTACGGAGCAGGGGGTCGGATCCCCAGTTCCGGTCGGTGTCGCGGGTGAGCGAGCAGGCCCCGCCCGACCGTTAGCCACCGACTGCTCAGCACTCTCGGTGGGAAGTCAGGCCGAGGTGCAGGAAATAGCTACTGGCGTTTTGACCAACGAACAGGCTGTTCGAAGGTATGCGGTAGGCGACCAGGCCGCAAACGCTACTGGAAGAAAAGACCCGCGAGGCGGCTTAGAAGCAAATCCCTTCAAAAGAAGGGATCTAGTCCCAAGGAGCCCACCAAGGGAAAGATCATGGTCCGTATCAGAAACGGACTTCGATCGTTCGAAAATGGCAGAGGAAAATCCAGCGAAGCGGAAGAGAGCAGAGATACCGCTAACAAAAGGTGAACAGAAGGTTTCACCTATTGTCAAGAAACTTGTTGAGAAGGTTGATGAGCTCAAAGAAATCTTAAAAGTAAATGTAAACACCAAGACCAGTATTAAAAAGGGGTGTAGAGGAGATAGGGAGCCTTGTGCATAAGCTCAAAGACCTGGACCTACTTGGCGAAGACAAAAAGACACCGGTACAGTCTAGAGACCAAGGATCTCAGACAGATGTCATTCAAATGACGAATAATAGCGTCCAGACTGAGGGGCCTTGGCACTCCAAAAGCAAGCGCCAAGAAGAACTAGCGGCAGAGATCACCAAGGTCCTCAAGAAAAACCCGGAGGACTATGAGGCTTTCAAAGAAGTCTCGAAAAAACAATGGCCTACATCAGTTTATGCCAGAACGCAGGATTGCGAAGGAAACCCGGTGTTGGGGAAGCAAGGTGAGAGTGACCTCGTACTATGTACGGACAAACACCAAACCTACGACAAAGGGATAAATAAGTCGTTCCTGCTAAGATACCCTGAGGTAGAAAATCTAGATACCGAAGGGGGAGAAGTAGAAGGATTCTCGTACCTAAAATACGAGACTCGTATAGCTACGAGTAAGGGGCCAGGACAAACCACAAAGAGCTATGTCTATAAAGTGGTGCTGGACGAAGACGAAGACAAAACATTCGCAAATGTTATTAGTCTGAGAGAGACCACGGTCAAGGAGGGCCGTTCGAGCATTGCCGTCCCTACGCCAGATCTGGCACGAAAAGACCAAATAAGAAAAATGTTGGAGTTTGTCTTCACGGGCACCGACATTTTGATAAAATATTATATTCCACCTAAAAGGGGGTCTGGCCAGGGAGGAGAAACTACAGAAGGTAGTGCCGCAGGAAAGCCAGATCTAGCTCGGCGGCCAAGAAATACAGACGCCGTAATTGTTGCCGCGGAAGGGCTTAGCTATGCACAACTGCTAACGAAAGTTAAGCAGGAGGCTAAGATCAACGACCTTGGAATCGTGGTAAACAACGTGCGGTAGACTAAGAAAGGTGAGCTGCTTATAACAGTACCCAAAGCAGGGGGAAGTGCCGAGCAACTAAGGGAGGCAATTGATAAATTGAATGTTGCGGGAATTTCCACTAGGAATACCAGCCGCGTCACGTTGCACGTACATGGCATAGACGGGGTCACTACAGATAAGGAGGTGGAGTCAGCACTTCGAGAAGCGGTAGGGGACGACAAAAACAATACTATTGTAAGATCCCTGAGACCCACAAGAAACGGCAACCAAGTGGCGACGGTCACAACGTCCAGGGAAGTTGCCAGCAGGCTATTGGCCAGGGACCGGGTTAAAATAGGTATCGTGATGTGCACGATACAAGAGCGTCTGACGGTGCAAAAGTGCAGGAGGTGTTGGGAGATTGGCCATCAGGCCAAAAACTGTCAGGGATTAGATAGGGCAAAGCTCTGTTTAAATTGCGGAAAAGAGGGCCATAAAAAGGCCGAGTGTAAAGAAAAGGAGCACTGTCCTATCTGTGAAAAGGCAGGTCATGGGGCAGGATCGTATTCATGCCCTGCTTATGGTCGTATGCTGAGACACCTGCAGAGGAACAGCAGGCGCCAGCAGATAGCAGTGGCCAAGGAGGTCTCGGACATGTAGAAACTCCTCGATTATGATTAAGGTCTTACAAATCAACTTGAATAGATCCCGCGCGGCGCATGACATGGCTCATGCGGTAGCCTTAGAAAAGGATATCGACATCATTATAACATCTGAGCCGAATAGAAAGGCCTCCATGCATCCCAAATGGCATACCGACTTAAATCATGATGTTGCGGTCTACTTCCGTAACCATAACATCGTGGTCAAGTCCATAACAAGGAGAAAGGGATATGTCTGTATCTATCTCAACAAACTAACTGTGTACTGTTGCTATTGTTCTCCAAATATTCCGTATGAAGAATACGAGAAGTATATGGAAGCACTTTGGACTGATGTGGAGGCGTCAGAATGCAAAGCCATAGTCCTTGGAGATCTAAACGTCAAAGCGACAGATTGGGGTTCCCCAAATACGGATAAAAGAGGTCGGCTACTGTGCGAATGGCTTGCAGCTTTAAATATGGTAGTGCTGAATGATGGAACACCTACCTTCTTCAGGAGATCCTACCAATCACATCTCGACGTCACCATTGCTTCGGAGAACATAGCAAGGAATATAAAAGAGGTTGGCAAGTTTTAGATACAGAATCAATGAGCGATCATAGATTCATATACTTCGAGATTCGGTCTGCAGACAAGGTACGCAAGGCCACTTGTGTGTACCACACACCTTTTGTCGACATGATCAAGTTTCGAAAAGTTTTTAAATCTCGCTTGGAAGATATCCCAGATTCGGTCGAGTATACGGTAGAACAGTATACAGCACTAATTAAAGAAATGACCGAAAGCTGTACGATTAAAAGAGGAACAAGGACTGCCATGGTTCCCTATTGGTGGAATTCGGAAATTGAATCGGCACGAGTAGTCTGCAATGCAGCAAGACGCAACCTAACACGCGTTCGGCGCAGAACAGGCGTCGCAGAGCCAAACGTCAATTTCCTCCACGACCTGTATAAGGAAAGAAGGAGGAGGTTGCAAAACCTCATCCTTGCAGCTAAGAGGGAAAAATGGAAGGAGCTATGTTCTTCTCTTGAAGAGGACATTTGGGGTGAGGGCTACTGAATCGCAACAAAGAAAATAACAGGCATGGCGCCCACGTGCAACTTAAGCGTCGAAAGGAAGGTCGAGGTAGTGCGGCGACTCTTCCCAGTCCGGCAAGATGTCTGGCAACATGATAGCTTGGACGAGGATGTGGAACCGTTTACAATGGACGAACTACGGGTAGCGGGAGGAAAAACTAAGACCAGAAAAGCACCAGGTCCAGATAGAGTTCCCCCGGAGGTCATCAAAGAATTGATTGTCACTGCACCGAGCCTACTGCTAGGACTACTGAACCGTCTTTTGAAAATACAAACTTTCCCGACCATCTGGAAAAAGACTAGAGTAGTGTTGATTGCTAAGGGCGGTAAACCCCCAGAGCTTGCTTCGTCATACCGACCCATTTGTCTTCTGAACACAGTGGGAAAGCTGTACGAAGTACTAATCCGGCAGAGGTTAGAAGTGGCACTCGAAAAAGCGGGAGGCTTGTCGCCAAACCAGTTTGGCTTCCGCAGTGGCAAGTCAACGAACAACGCATTGGAGGCCGTTCTATGCTCCGTAGGAGAAACCTCCAATAAATGGGGAGCACTGGTGACACTTGACGTACAAAATGTCTTTAATACGGCGTCGTGGGGCATTATAATGGAGGAGTTGAATAACCGTGGCATACCGAGGTATTTACGGAATCTTATTGTCAGCTATTTTAGTGACAGAGCTATAAAAGTAGCAAACGTAGAGCTAGAGATGTCTACAGGAGTTCCACAGGGATCAGCTTTGGGTCCTCTTCTCTGGAATGTACTGTATGATGGTGTTCTAAGGATAGTTCTTCCTCGAAACACAAAGACTGTGGCGTTCGCGGATGACCTCGCTCTGGTAGCCTCCACCAAAGACGAGATAACTTTGGTGCAAACAACAAACGAGGCGCTGAGAAGGATAGATGAGTGGATGTCCAGACACCACCTTCAGCTGGCACCAAGCAAAACTGAGGCGGTTATTCTCCGGGGTTCTAGGATCACTAGGAACCAAGTGAGTTTCCATCTGAGAGGGGTGCAAATAGTACCCAGTAAATCGATAGTGTACTTGGGGATCACCGTAGACAACGAACGATGTTTCAACGAACACATAAAGAGAACTGCGGTGAAAGCAGAAAGAAAGGTGGCATTACTGTCACGTATAATGCCAAACGTAGGCGGCCCAAGTATGCGGAAAAGACAGATCTTGAACGGAGTTATCCACTCAGTTATGCTATACGGAGCTCAAATATGGTATAAAGCGATGGAGAGGAAAAAGCACCAGCAAGCAGTAGACAGGGTGCAAAGAAAGTCGCTGCTGAGGGCCAGTGCGTATCGTACTGTGTCTACCAAAGCGCTGCAGGTTATAACAGCGATACCGCCACTGCATTTGTTGGCCAAGGAGAGGAGATACATGTATATCGCGGAAGGTGCTCTGTCAGAGCGGCGGAGGACCGCCAGGCAGAAAACCATGGACGAGTGGCAGGGTACCTGGTCCAGTACGACGTAGGTGGCGCAGTGGACTAAGCGTCTGATCCCAAATATACAAGAGTGGGCAGAGTGTAAACACAGGACAACCTGCTATTACCTAACACAGACGTTGTCGGGCCTCGGTCCCTTTCGGGTGTATAGAAACAAAATAGGACGAGCGACGGACGCTCGTTGTCGACATTGTGGCCAAAGCGATACAGTCGAGCACGTCCTATTCGAGTGCGACAGATGGTCCTATCACAAGCAGGAAGCGAGAGCGAACCTGCCTGAGGACCTGACCCCAGAGAACATGGTGCCCATCATGATATCGAGCGAGAAACGCTGGAAGATAGTACACAAAATGGTTCAAGGCATCTTAAAATTGAAAAAGACAGAGGAACGTCGGGATATGTAACAAGAAGATACAGGAGGAGGAGAAAAAACATATTTAACTCATCTTGCACTGTGAAGAATATCGTTCACGATGATGCCCGGTGCAGATGGAGATCGAGCAGAGGTAAGGAAAGAGGGAATGGGTTTTAGCCGGTCGGGCCGTGGTGACATGTCGGATGGACGCATTTGCGTCCGTTGGACATGACATCAGAGGACTCAAGCTGGTTGAACGTCGGGCGGGCAGACTCTCTCTCACACCTCCAGGTGTGTCAGTGTTTCTGTCCTTGCGATCAAGCCGATTTCCTAAACCCTCTATAATAAAAAAAAGGTCCTGAATTATGTACAGTGGTAGTATAGCAAACGGGGTTCTGGGACAGTTTGGTAACCCCGCCATCCGGTTCTCTGTGTAGGATGGCTGAAGTGGCGGCCATGTTGGATTTTGTGCAGATTTCCAAGAATAATTGATCTGAATAAGTGATCGACAATGACCGGAGGCTGAAGAAGTGGTGGCCAATGACGTAGGCAGGCGTACGTGTAGGGAGTGGTCGGTCACGTGACCGTCTGCAAGAAGTAATTAAAGAAGTGATCTGCGAGGGCTTTCGTGACGCCAGAGTGCGCACTGGTCACCTATCATCTGCCACCTATCACCTGTCATTTGTCACCTGTCGTTTCTCACCTGTCACCTGTTCCGTCCAAGAAGAAGAAGAAGTTACCATCCTCCATATTTCTTGTGTACTGTGTGGTCTGTGTGTGATGCGCATTTAAATGAAAAAAACTTAGAGTGCTGCTGCGGCGGGTCTCGAACCGGCAACTTCTGTGCTATTAACCAGTCGCCATATCCATTAGGCTAAATAGCTTGTTGTAGTAATTGATTCGAATCGAGCATAATAAACAGCTGATAAGAGCTCTCTCGCGCGCGAAATCACACAATATGTTGTATGTGTGTATAGACGCGGCGTGTATTGATAACAAGGTCGCCGCCGCCGTTATCAAGCCGAGATAACGATATCAGCGTGCGTAGCGCAATGTGTGTGTGATAAACAAAATGAATGCAAGTTCACACGACAATGACTAGTGGTCGTGGCGTGCGGTGGGTCTAACCGGCCTAGCCCGCCGAGCCGAGCTGAACCAGTCTCACAGAGCCGAACTTGACTGAATAAAACAGGAAATTATATTTTTTGTCTCTTTTATTATTATAATCATCGGTGTTATGGGGTAGTAACTAAATAAAACAACCAATCATCTTTCTTTATGTGATGCAAGGCAACAATAATTGTCTAGAAACGACTTGGCAAGATTGTTTTCAAAGACACCAGAGGCTAAGGCCGTACCGTTGTGGCTGGTTGAGCGCCACTTTGCTCAATTTCGACTACCAAATCCACCAAAGGATAGTGACTACGATTCGGATGACACAATTGCAGAACAAATTTTATATGTCATTAAAAAAAATATGTCATTTTTTCAATTATTAAATGCTGCCCACTTGAATATTATAAAAAAAGAAAGATGATTGGTTGTTTTAATTAGTTACTACCCGATAACACCGATGATTATAATAATAAGAAAGACAAAAAATATAATTTTCTGTTTTATTCAGTCAAGTTCGGCTCGGTGAGGCTGGTTCGGCTCGGCTCGGCGGGCTAGGCCGGTTAGACCCCACCGCACGCCACGACCACGTTGACGCGCCGCCACTGGTCATTGTCGTGTGAACTTGCATTCATTTTGTTTATCACACACACATTGCGCTACGCGTGCTGATATCGTTATTTCGGCCCGATAACGGCGCCGGCGGCGGAGACCTTGTTATCAATACACACCGCGTCTATACACACATACAACATGTGTGATTTCGCGCGCGAGAGATATCTTATCAGCTGTTTATTATGCTCGATTCGAATCAATTACTAAAACAAGCTAGTTAGCCTAATGAATATGGCGACTGGTTAATAACACAGAAGTTGCGGGTTCGAGGCCCGCCGCAGCAGCTCTCAAAGTTTTTTTTCATTCAAATGCGCATCACACACAGCACACAAGAAACATAGAGGATGGTAACTTCATCTTCTTCTTGAACGGAACAGGTGACAGGTGAGAAACGACAGGTGACAAATGACAGGTGACAGGTGATAGATGACAGGTGGCAGATGATAGGTGACCAATGCGCACTCTGGCGTCACGAACGCCCTCCTACGGCCATCGCAGATCACTTCCTTAATTACTTCTTGCAGACGGTCACGTGACCGACCACGCCCTACACGTACGCCTGCCTACGTCATTGGCCACCACTTCTTCAGCCTCCGGTCATTGTCGATCGATTCTTCAGATCTATTCTTGGAAATCTGCACAAAATCCAACATGGCCGCCATTTTCAGCCATCCTACACAGAGAACTGGATGGCGGGGTTACCAAACTGTCCCAGAACCCCGTTTGCTATACTACTTATAGTATAAGGCCTTTACGGAAACACTGATCTGGATCCGGATAGTTTAGTCATATGTCAAACAGCTGTCAAGTGGGATTTACGATTCCATGAGGGCTGTTCCAAATTACGGTACTATCACCGTCCCAGAACTGATTTCATCATGCCCCGCCCATTTTGTGATTCTAGAATCGATGATTGGTTGGTACGCTGGCAGACCAACGAATCACCGTTTTTAGAACTGTAAAATAGGCGGGGCACGATGAAATCAGTTCTGGGACGATGATAGTACCGTACTTTGGAACAGCCCTCATGAAATCATAAGTCCCACTTGACAGCTGTTTGACATATGACTAAACTGTCCAGATCCAGATCAGTGTTTCCGTAAAGGCCTATGGAGTCAAGAATTTTTGAGTTGTAACTGGAAACCATAAAAATTGTCCTTTTTACTTCCCACACCGATAGGTGTCCTTGTCTTTGTGTCTTTTTGTCTGTCTGTTGGCGTTCTTCTAGCCTCGTAATCTCAGCAACCGCTGCATGAATTTTGATGAAATTTGGGCAGTAATATGGTGTGGGGTCGTAGTAGGTAATGCTGCTATGATTTTGAAAATCGGTTCATGAGCGGCGAAGTAATTAGCGAGAAAATTCTAACGTCGTTTTTAGGCGTTTTAGGTGTTTTGGGTCATTTTCTACGTTCCAACTGTGGCAGTTTTGGGGATATTTAAGCGTTATGGTCTTTTTACTAATCCGGTATACGAAATGGATAGCATATCAGCACGGAAAATGGTTTTATTTTTATAGGAAAACTATAAAAAAAGAGAAACTAAACTTGCCAGGGTGAACTCTTCAAGGTCACCCTGCCGGTCCCAAGCCTGGGATAAAAATAAGCGAGGGTTGGAGGTCACACTTCTGTGAACAACACACACACCGAACCACAGAGTAGCACAACACATATACACGTAAGGTAATGTTAAGTATTGCTTATCTGCCATTAGATCATAACATTCTACCTCCAATGAAGGATTTCGAGCGAGTAGTGACGTTCGCGATGGATAGCAATTTGCCAATAATCATTGGCGCAGACACCAACTCCCATCACAGTGTGGGGCAGCACAGAGACCAATGACCGTGGTCAGGCTCTACTGGAGTTTTTGATGAGAACGAACCTCGAGGTAGTAAACAGAGGAATTGAACCACCGTTTGTCAATAAAATTAGGGGGGAGGTGCATGACATAACAATGGCTTCACAAGGCTTAATGAACGATATAGCAAATTGGAGAGTAGGTACGGATATATCCATGTCTGACCACAGAGTGGTCAGATTTGATTCGACGGAGAGTAACTCAAACCTCCGAGAAACCCAAGAACCACGGACTGGGAGACCTATTTTACGGATCTAAGATGTGACTTGTGTGGATCCCCTCCAAACATATCGACAAAGGAGGAGCTGGAAAAAGCAGGAACCAGATTAGGAGAAATACTAACCCAGTCATTCGAGGCGTCCTGTCCGCTCAGGGAGACCAAAGATAAGAGGGTTCCATGGTGGGGGAGGTCCCTTGAGGACCTTCGAAGGAAAAGTAAGAAAGCTTTTAACAAGGCAACCAGGAGTGGAATGAAAGCTGCATGGAATGACTATAAGGAAGCTAGGAAGGATTTTAAGAAGGAATCGCCACAAAGGAAAAGAACTAGCTAGCAAAAATTCTTTCGCGAAATCAACTCCCTACCAGAATCAGCCAGGCTGATGAAAGTCCTGAGTGGCGAAGGTCGAGAGAAAATTGGGTCTCTCAAAAAGGAAGACGGGAACTGGATAACGTCCAGCGAGGGGTCATTGGAACTCCTGCTGGAAACTCACTTCCCCGGAGAGGGTACCGGGCACACTGCCATCGGCCAGTCTGACGCTGGGATATGTGCCAGCCATATGGAGAAAAGCAAGGGTAGTCTCTGTCCCCAAACCGGGTAAAAAAGGCTACACAGCTGCCAAATCCTTTAGGCCTATTGGTGTGACATCCTTCCTAATGAAGACGTTCGAGGTGATGGTCAGTAGGTATTTTGAAGAAAAGGCTTTAAGCAGACACCCCCTAAATGGGAACCAACATCCTTATAGGAAGGGCAAGTCAACGGATATGGCTCTCCATGCTCTAGTGGCGAAAAGTATCATTAGGCGGGAAGTCGCCCTTGCGGTATTTTTTTATATCGAAGGGGCCTTCGATAAGACTATAACGGTGCCCAACTGCAACGCCCTGCAAGCCAGAGGGACCACAGTGACCTTGAAGAGCTGGGTGCGATCTGCGCTAGGGTGTCGGACAGTTCGGGCAATCCAGAGAGACTTCCAGCAGGACATCCTGGTGACTGGGGGCTGCCAGCAGGGCAGCTGTCTATCTCCTCTTCTGTGTGGTCTTGTTATGGATAGTCTTTTGGAAAGCTTGGCGCAACAAGACCTCCAGGTACAGGCATACGCGGACGACGGTGTCGTAAATGTCTCCGGACGATTCCTAAGCACGGTCTGTGATAGAATGCAGATGGCTTGTAGAATAATTGAAGGATGGTGTACGGATACAGGGCTCTCCGCAAATCTAACCAAAACGGAGCTAGTACTGTTCTGTGGACGGAGGAAGTTCGAAGGTTGACCTTTAGCACTTTCGCGGGAGATCAAATACTTGGGGGTGGTTCTTGACTGGAAGCTGACGTGGAGCTCGCACGTTGACAGACTTGTGTCAAGATCGACAGCGACCTTCTGGCAGCTGTGGCGGGCAGTAGGAAGGACATGCGGATTGAACCCCAACATCCTGCAGTGGATATACACTGCCATCATAAGACCCCGAATACAATACGACTCGGTGGTTTGGTGGCCTTGTGTCCAGCAATCCATAATAGCCCGAAGTCTAGGACGAATACAAAGGCTTGCCTGTGTGGGTGTCACAATGAGGACTACCCCTACTGCAGCACTGGAGATCGTGCTCGGGCTGCCGATGATGGCATCCTGGATTGGCATGAGAGCGGTGGCAGCGCATCTGAGAATGCGGGACTCTGGTAACTGGCAGATAAACGGGGAGGCGGCTGGCCACGCAAAGATGGCCAAGCTGGCGGAGGAGGCATTACCACTGGGCATTACCTAGGTTAGGTTAGGTTGAAGGTGAGTGGGGCAGAGCTGCCTCCTTCCACTGCGACTTAACTGGATGCTCCTGGAGAGGAGCAAAGAATATCCTCCACTGTTTCGTCCTCCACGTAGCAGAAACGACAGTCTGAAGTTTGTTCAAGACCCAAATTCCACATATGGTACCTTAGACGACCACGTCCCGTCAGCAGACCGACCAGAATGCGGAGGTCGTACCTATTACATTCCATGATCCTCGGGGGGGCCTGACTCGAGGGGTATCTTATAAACTATAAACACCTTCGAGTGCAGTAGCCCTGGTGTATTTTGCCAGTTCAGGAGTGCTTTCCTCACTGCCCAGTCCGAGATGGTCTTATTGGCGGTGCTTTTTGCAATGCCCGCGAATGGTTCTGGTCCTATGAACACAGATTCTGTTTCTCCTTTTGCTAGCGCGTCTGCCAATACATTGCCTTCCACTCCGCAGTGACCCGGAACCCAAATCAAGGATACCCTGTTTCCCGTTCCGAGTTTATTGGGGAGGTGCATGCAGTTCCATACCAGTCTTGAATCAACCCGACTGGAGCACAGTGCTTTCAATGCAGCCTGGCTGTCTGAAAAGATTTTTATAGATTTGTTTGTCAGGGGCCTTTTGATTAGTTCCCTAACTCCCAGCTGTATGGCAATCATTTCTGCTTGGAAGATTGTGGTATACCTCCCAAGGTTGTCTGAAATTTCAACTGTTGGATTGGTACCCACTACTCCCGCTCCTGCCCCTAGTTCAGACTTGGAGCCATCAGTAAATAGCGCAAGATCAGAGGGTGATATAAAGTCGTCCCTCCTCCATTCGTCCCTTCCTGGGAAAAGGACGTTATAGGATCGCTCTATATGCGCGTGGGGAACCATACAGTCCGAGACCATTCCGAGTACATGATGATGGGTAATTTCACCCATTATACCCGTTGTGTCTGGACCTAGTTCCGTTTTGTCAGATCTGCCGGTTGATAGCAGTCTGTAGGCGACTTTTGTGCAGAGGTGTTAAGTTTAGAAGGGTCTCCATGGCTAACGTTGGTGTGGTAGACATGGCTCCAGTGATGGCTAAACAGGCGGTGCGCTGCACCGCCGCCAGCCTGACTCTTCCTGTCCGTTGTAGGCATTTCTGCCACCAGACAACAGCGCCATATACTACAATGGGTTTGACCACCGTCTGATATATCCAGTAGATCAGTTTAGGACTAACGCCCCAAGATTTGCCGCAAATCCTTCCGAGTGTCCAGAGGGCGAGGGCGGCCTTTTCGATTCTGTTATCCAGGTGAGAGTTAAAGGTGAGTCTTTTGTCCAATATAAGACCAAGATATTTCACCTCCTCTGCAAACTGGATTGACTCACCCGCTAATCTAGGTAAGCAGAACTTGTCTAATTTCCGTCTTTTGGTGAACAGAACGACAACTGTTTTATGGGGGTTTATCGGCATTTGTTCCCTCCTGCACCAGCTGTGGATTCTGTTTAACGCTTATTGAAGAAGTTCAGAGATGGTCCTTTCATACCTTCCTCTGACTACAATAACGAGATCGTCCGCATAGCACTGCACGTACATAGCACTGATGGAGAGCTTGTTCAGCAGGTCGTCCACCAGAATGGTCCACAGAAGGGGTGAGAGCACTCCCCCTGGGGACCTCCCAGGCAGGCTACCTGGAGCGGTTGAGGGAGTGCGTTATTGAACGCTCCTTCAATGTCTGGGAAGGCACTCAACGCAATTTCTTTGTTTCCCAGAGACTGGTCGATTTTGCCCACTAGGTTGAATAAGGCAAGGTCAGTTGATTTGCCTGCCGTGTATGCGTATTGGTGGGGACTCAGCGGTGTTAACCGTAAAGATCCCTCCCTATTGTGATAATCGACGATTCTCTCTAAGGTTTTCAAGAGGAAAGATGTTAGGCAGATAAGACGAAAGGAACTGGGCAGAGACGTATCCACTCTACCCGCCTTCTGAATGAAGACAGTTCTTCCCAACGTCCACCCTAGCGGAATATAACTCCAAGCCAGGCTTGCTCTAAAAATCTTCACCAGGACCGGCCTTATTAAATCCTGCCCTCTTTGCAGAAGAGCAGGGAAAATGCCATTCTCTCTGGGTGATTTGTAAGGTGAGAAGGACTCTATCGCCCAATCTACTGCGTTTGGAGAGACAATTTTGGCTGCATTTTTCCAGTCCTCGCTAGATGGGCGATTGCAACGCCCTGGTCGAGGAAGTGTGAATGCATGCCTGTTCTCCAGAATCTGACTGCCTGGGAAGTGTTTCTGTAGAAGAATCTCTAACGTTTCCTTGGCAGAGTACGAGTAGGTGCCGTCTGGTCTTTTTAGAGACCCGACTTCCAGTCCCGGATCTCTGGCGAGAATCTTGTGAATTCTAGTGCCTGCAGGTAAATACTTTTTTCAAAATGAAAACGATACTCTGCAAACGAGATTTAAGTTTGACTACTCGATGGCCAGCAACAAAATGCTATGTACTGCCACATTATTATACGGAGTTGAGGGATGGACATTAAAAGCTCGGACCATGTCACGTTTGGACTCTTTTGAGATGTGGCTATACAGATGCATATTAAGGATATCATGGACCGAGCGGGTAACAAACACTGGGGTACTGGAGAGAATGAATAAAGAACAGGAACTTTTAACCACAACAAAATGACGAAAAGCAGCATATTTTGGCCATATTTTTAGAAATAGTAAGTACCAGTTGTTACAACTGATCGTTGAGGGAAAGATCGAAAGACGACGAGGGAACGGGCGAAAAAAGTTCTTCTGGCTTCGGAACCTATCCCAGTGGTTAAATATCAGAGAGGCCTGCACAATCATTCGTTTAGCCCAAGACAGAGAAGCCTGGCAGAACTTCCGCCAAGATTCTCCTTTGGCTTTTCTGATAGCCTTACTGTACTCCGTTAGAGCCGTACGATAGGTGTCCCAGTCGCCAGATTTTTTTGCCCGGTTGAAGAGTCGCCGGACTTCTCTTCTTTTTATTTCGAGTGTTGTGCTCCACCAGGGTATACCCCTTTTATCTCTGCTTGTTTTGAGTGGGCAGTTTTCGTGATAGGCAATCAGTAGGGCGGATTACAATTGAATGGCTCGCAACTTCAATCTCTGCGCTATCTTTGATGACCTTCAGAACATCCCCCCTCCGCGACTGCAGGGATTTGGTGTATCCCTCCCAGTCGGTATTCTTGGGGTCCCGGTATTGAAGGGGTGGTGGCATATTCGATCTTAAGTCGAACCGATATGTCTGTGGTCTGAGCATGAGGCTTCAGAGGACACTCTCCAGTTAACGGTGTTCACGCTAATAAACTGCGTGCTTATCGTTAGGTCTAGAACTTCTTGGCGATTTACCGTCACAAAAGTTGGTTCGGAGCCTATGTTATTAACTATTAGTCCTTCACCTATTATATAATTATAAATTTTCTCACCTCGTGCGTTGATATTGGAGGTGCCCCAATCTCTGTGGTGAGCATTTGCATCGCATCCCAGCACGAGTTTTTGTCAGAATTTTAAATTACGGCATCTTGAAGGTGATTTTACTTTGTTTTTTTAAATGTAACACCGTGTACTTTTTTATTGTAAATTGAAATATCTACTAATACCCTATCTCGCCTTGTAATATTTTTTTTGCGTATGCGACGTTGCCAAGTTATAAATTATTTTCCCAAATTTTCAAACAGATATCCCCGATTTTAATTTATTTTAAATAGAATCCTCTACTTATTTTTATTGCAATGAATTGCGCATGTCGAATTTACATCATAATTTTGAATGGAATGCCCTATTTATGAAGTATAACGTAAAAGTGGTAAATCTAACAACACTGACGTTAGCGTTTTTGAATTTTGTATGTTCAAAAACCCCAAGTATTGAATTTCACCTCTCCAGCTGTGGCAGTTTTGGAAATATTCAAGCGTTCCGGTACCGTTTACTGAAAAAGCGGTGTTGACGTATCTCAGTAATTAATAGAAACAAAATTTTAAAATTTGGGATCTTACTAAATTCGACATGCGCAATTCATTGCAGTAAAAATAAGTAGAGGATTCTATTTAAAATAAATTGAAATCGGGGATATTTGTTTAAAAATTTGGAAAAATAATTTATAACTTGGCAGCGTCACAAACGCAAATAAAAATATTACAAGGCGAGATAGGGTACTAGTAGATATTTCGATTTAAAATAAAACATACAGGGTGTTACATTTAAAAAAACAAAGTAAAATGAGCTTCAAGTCTCCGTAATTTAAAATTCTGCCAAAAACACCCTGTAGATACAAATGACTTGTGACATCCAAAATAATATCCACCTCATATTCAAGTAACTCGCTGTATAATATTATTAAAAAAAGTTGAAGGAATATATCAATTTGGACGTATTACTTGCGACCTTGCAAATCCGGAAATTAATAGAAAATAAATTATAACTTGGCAACATCGCAATCGATCCCAAAAATATTTTAGGGTTGAATAGGGATCAATGAGTGACACTAGAAGAATTTAAGAAAAAGTTATGGTTCCATATAAAAAAATCAAGTTGATCACTATCCTACTTTCCCACAACACCCTGTATATTTCAAAATATTTTTAGAATATGCGTCCTAAGTAACCATTTTGTATTTGATATTTTCTTCTATATGGTATACCTTGCGAGATATCGAAGAATTACACACTAACTGGACACCCTGTATGACACCAACTTACCAGGGCAATTTCCCAGGCCCGATATATGGCCTTCGTTGGAAACCCAAGGTTCTTGGATTCAAGCGAAATCCAGTTTCTCCATGGCAAACCTCTTGCCCAGGACGTACGATGCAGCCCTAGCATGATGGAGGTTTGCCTGGAGGAAGTGGAGACCCGTCCTAGCCGCTTCGCTGGCTAGGCGATTGGTCTGGTTGGGGGAGTTGGTAGGGATGGGGAAGAGGGTGTAGGGGGTGGGGGGGTGGTCTTTCCGGTTCGCCGGGGGTTCTATCCCCCCGCGAGGAGGTTGGCCCTTTCCTTTGGCCTTTGCCTTCTTATCTGCGCGAGCTGGGTTTCTCTCACTCTTGCCCACAAAAGAAGGTTTGAGCCCGCCTCTAGAGCTCTTTTGGCTGGCAGTGCCTTGGAGGTCCCAGGAGGACGCGCCGTGGCGTCGCCAGCGCTATGAGAGGGCCCGGCTGTAGTCGAGGTGCTCGGCAAGGAGCTAGTTGGGGCGCCACCCGCAGCCCTAGTGCGGTCCTTGAGGCGGAATTGCACCTGCCCGAAGCCTCAGTAGGGCCGGAAGTTTAGCTTTGCCAGCTCCCTTAGCGAGACCTCATCAATGGACAGGTAAGTGCGGCGATGTTCACATCATTAAGACGCACACATGGGGTTTGGGCAACTCGTCTCGTTGGAGCAGTCGCAGCTTGGCGTTCTCCCACGGACGTAGTTTGTCTGTATTCTGCCCAAGCCAACTAGCCGTCGTATTGTCGGCACAGTCCAGGATGAGCAGACCTGGTCGCACTGTGCACCCCTGGAAGCGGATTTGGGGACCGTCCTCCGGGTGTTCCTCTACGGCTCGCATAATAGCGAGCCTTATAGCCTGCATCACCTATCTCTGCCTACGAGGTTGTCGAGGCGAACCGTCTACCAAGGTTGGATAAATCTTTCACTCTTACCATTCCCAATATCGAGAAGTGGAAAATAGGGGAGATGGCTCTCGTTTAGGTAACGGACAGGCCTCAGGAGCAGGGTGGCATGTAGAAAGTCGAGGAGTACGGTAGAGTTACTCTTTATGTACGTACACCACGATTTTCGAAGCGGAAGTATATGCAGTACTCTCTGCTGCATGCAATGACGAGGTGAGAAAGGGAACATAGCAGAGGGTCTACATCTGCTCTGATAGGCGGCTCTGAAAGCCATCAGCGGGCCCTAATTCAGGAGTGCGCGGAGAGACTGGAAGAGCTGGCAAGACTGAAGGAAGTAACGTTGATGTGGGTACCGGGTCATACTGGCGTTCCTGGTAATGAGGAAGCCAATAGATTGGCCAGACTCGGCAGCGGGAGATCGTTTGTTGGCTCGGAGCCCGCGATCGGATTAAGTAGGCAGCAGGTAATGCCCGCCCTCAAAAAGTGGGTAAACGATACCGTAAATGATCAGTGGCGGCAAAGAGAGGGATGCAGGCAAGCCAAGGATTCTATAGCTGGGCTGAACACATCAGAAACCTCGTGGGTGTTCTGACAGGGCACTGTAGGTTCAGGCGGCATCTGTCACTATTAGCAATTGAAGACGACTCCCTATGTATGAGTTGTGGAGAGGCCGATGAAACGGCCTACCACTTCCTTGCGGAATGTGAGTTGCCAGGCGGACTAAGATATGAGATCTTTGGATCTGATAGACTCCAGCCAGAGGAATTACGCTCCCTGAGCTGAACCGATGTACTGGCCTTTGCTAAAAGGTCGGGAAGTGGTCGAGAAGGTTTGGTAGGGTGGGAAAGGCAGGTGGTGGTGGCCGAGGGGTTATATTCGGGGCGCGGCCGCCCCACAGCTACTACTTATAGGGAAACTAGTTAAAACTTGTTCACGCCATAAACTATTACAAAGAAGTACTTTCATGTTGAATAAAATATACCGTGCGTTCTATTAACAAAAAGCAGGGATATTTTGGGAAAATACTTTATAACCTGGCAACCCTACAAACTCTAAAACAATATTAAAGGGTGAGGTAGGGTATCAGTAGATACTTCGATTTTAAATAAAACGTACAGGGTGTTACATTAAAAAAAGATTACATTACTTTCAAGTTATCGTAATTTAAAATTCTACCGAAAGCACAATGTAGACGCAGTGAAATCCAAAATAATGTTCAGTTAATATTCAAATAACTGACTATATGATAATATTGAAAAAATTGAAAGAGTTCATAAATTCGGAAGTATTACTTGCGACCTTGCAAATCCAGACATTAACTGAAAATAAATTATAACTTGGCAACGTCACAAATGATTCAAGAAATATCTTGGGCTCAATAGGGCTGAATGATGGAAACTAGACGAGGTTAAACAAAATTTATGGTTCCATATACTAAAATCAAGTTGATCATTACCTTGCTTTACCGCAATACCCTGTATATTTAAAAATATTTTTAGGATATGCATCATAAACAAACAAATAACTTTTATTTATTTGACATTTCCGTCTGCCGGTTATATCTTGCGAGAAATCGAAGAATTACACACTAAATGGACACCCTGTATATGTCTTGACTTATACAGGGTGTCTAGTTAGTGTGCAATTCTTCGATATCTCGCAAGGTATACCTGGTAGAAGAAAATGTCAAATACAAAAGTTATTTGGTTACTTAAGACGCATATTCTAAAAATATTTTGAAATATACAGTAGGATAGTGACCAACTTAATTTTTTTATATGGAAGTATAACTTTTTTTTAAATCCTTTTAGTTTCGATCGTTGATCTCTATTTAACCCTAAAATATTTTTGGGATAGGTTGCGACGTTGCCAAGTTATAATTTATTTTCTATTAATTTCCGGATTTGCAAGGTCGCAAGTAATACGTCCAAATTGATATATTCCTTTAACTTTTCTTAAATACTAACTAAATTGAATTTCACCTCTCCAGCTGTGGCGGTTTTGGAAATATTTAAGCGTTCCGGTACCGTTTACTGGAATAGCGGTGTTGCCGTATCTCAGTAATTAATAGAAACAAAATTTTGAAATTTTGAGATCTTACTAAATTCGACGTGCGCAATTCATTGCAATAAAAATAAGTAGAGGATTCTATTTAAAATAAATTAATATCGGGGATATTTGTTTAAAAATTTGGAAAAATGATTTATAACTTGGTTACGTCGCAAACGCGAAAAAAGATATTGCAAGGCGAGATAGATTATTAGTAGATATTTCGATTTAAAATAAAAAATACAGGGTGTTACATTCAAAGAAACAAAGTAAAATTTACCTTCAAGTTGCTGTAATTTAAAATTCTGCCAAAAACACCCTGTACATACAAATTGCTGGCAACATTCAAACTCATATCCACTTAATATTCAAGTAACTCACTGTATAATATTATTAATAAAAGTTAAAGGAATATATCAATTTGGACGTATTACTTAAGACCTTGCAAATCCAGAAATTAATAGAAAATAAATTATAACTTGGCAACGTCGCAACCTTTCCCAAAAATATTTTAGGGTTAAATAGAGATCAATGATGGAAACTAAAAGAATTTAAAAAAAAGTTATAGTTCCATATAAAAAAAAGTTGGTCGATATCCTACTTTCCAGCAACACCCTGTATATTTCAAAATTTTATTTAGAATATAAGTCTTAAGTAACCAAATAACTTTTGTATTTGACATTTTCTTCTATCAGGTACCCTTTGCGAGATATCGAAGAATGACCCACTAACTGGACACCCTGTATAAGTTCCTTATCTTGTGTATGACACCAGAAGTATTTGATATCATCATTCTTAAAGGAAACCTTCAAGCACAAAATTGGCTCGCCTCTAATTTATACAGGGTGTCCCACGACGATTAGGACAAGCAATATATCGGAACTGGGCAGTAGTAGCGAATCATAATTTTAGGGGTGTAAATATGAGCAAATATAGTATATTTTCTTATTACTGTGCCACCCATTGATTTATTTGCTTTTGGTCACGTGACGTCCCACTCAAAAAATTTAATGGGACACCCTGTATATTTGTAACTTTTTGCGTTCCTTCCGATAAAACAATTCCAACAAACTAGCACACTTGGGGACTAAACTGATTAATTCAAAAGCTACAGGTACTCAAAGGACTGTACCATTATGAAACACTACCAAAATAATTTAACTGTAGGGGTACATCTTATAATCAGTGGTAGTGGTACCATCCTTTAAGTACCTGTAGCTCTTAAATTAACCACTTTAGACCCCAAGTGTGCTAGTCTGTTGAAATTGTTTTTTCGGAAGGAACACAAAAAGTCACAATTATGCAGGGTGTCCCGTTAAACTTTTTGAATCGGACGTCACGTGATCAAAAACAAATACCTCATTGGGCGACACAATAATAAGGGAAGATACTATATTTGCTCTAATTTACGCCCCCAAAATTATAATTCACTATTAGTGCCCAGTTCCGGTATATTGCTTGTCTCAACCGTCGTGGGACACCCTGTATAAGAGAATAATGACAGACTTAAAAAGCCATCAACATCTATACGACTGCCACTTGAAAAATATGCAGTCTAGATGTCTAGTCTAGTCGTTAATTCATTATGAAACAAAATTGGATCATGCATGTATGTATCTATTCAACAAATAGAAAAAGGATTTTATAATTCAAGAAATCATAAATCAGTCATGAAGAGAACTTATGTCATGTACTAAAAAAAATATGGAGAAGTTAGTGGAGCAACTATAGTCTGTCTCAAGTATGTGTGGTTTTTTGAGTGGTTTTATTGAAGCGCCAGTGAAAAACGACGAAATAAATAATACAACCATTGTATAAGTTTTTGAAATTACATGAACTTACCAGCCATATAGATCACAACCTTTTTGAACACAAGCTATTTCAGTTTCTCGAGAATACCAACTTATGATACAATTTTGACATAATGACAAAAATAACATTTTATGTACCTTTGTCAAAGGAAAGCAGACGAAAATAAGAATCTTTACTGGATCTTCCGCATAGATATGCATAGACAGCAAACAAGTACATGTCAGGGGATATTGCGAGTACAGTACACAGCTTCACCCTATGGTAAATCTTAGCATAATTAAACTGCTACTCCATTTTTGGTTATCAATCGAAAGCTAGACTAATACCTAGTAGATTAGTAGATTTCTTGACAAAATAAAATATTTGGTAGAGACCACATGATTTTACAAGAATAGATACATTAAAACTTATTTCTAGGGCTTTTTGCATGTGAAGTGAGGGAAACATCTGACTAATGTTCTTCAAAGCAATGAGAGGGCCATACGTTTCTCCAAGTTTACTTATGGTTTGCTGTCGAACCTCAAATAAGATGAGGTATTGCCTCATCTTAGTGTTGCAGTCTGTGTTTCACAATGTTTACTTATAGGACAAACAGTATCGTGCTCCTAAGACATTCATACGCTGAAGCCATGGTAAACTCAATATCAAAGTTCTCGGACATTTCAGGACAGCTTGCATTATTCCACCATACAAATTGTTAAGCTTTCCTTGTATCTTCATCAAATCAGGTCTGATGTTGCATCTACAACATTTCAAGTTCTAGCCGCACAAAGCTGGTAAGCTGCATAAGTACGACCAAGTTGATAGGTGTATAGATGCCAGCGTTAATTGCAAGATCATAATATACGCGTAATTGGAGTTTCTGGTACATTAATGTAGCTTATCTCATCGAACAAGGCGTCATTGTTAAGCATATGATTAATATTGGATTATGTTGTAAGCTGTGAACTTGCTTGCTTTAGGTGATCCGATCATCGTATACAGAATGATTTACGGTTAGCAGAGCAAAACTATGTAAATGCAAAATAATTAGCGTGGGTAGTTATATGCATATATACAGCTTATCGTGTAAACATTTCTTGGACGAGTATTTCGAGACGAGGGTATTGGGAATGAACCCTTTTGTCTTATTGTCTCATAAAATAGACAAACACAGAAAGCTTACGCAGAATGTTACCATGGTCTTGGCGGTCTGTCGGTCTATCGGTCTGTCGGTCCGTCTGTCCGTCTGTCCGTCTGTCCGTCTGTCCGTCTGTCCGTCTGTCCGTCTGTCCGTCTGTCCGTCTGTCCGTCTGTCCGTCTGTCCGTCTGTCCGTCTGTCCGTCTGTCCGTCTGTCCGTCTGTCCGTCTGTCCGTCTGTCCGTCTGTCCGTCTGTCCGTCTGTCCGTCTGTCCGTCTGTCCGTCTGTCCGTCTGTCCGTCTGTCCGTCTGTCCGTCTGTCCGTCTGTCCGTCTGTCCGTCTGTCCGTCTGTCCGTCTGTCCGTCTGTCCGTCTGTCCGTCTGTCCGTCTGTCCGTCTGTCCGTCTGTCCGTCTGTCCGTCTGTCCGTCTGTCCGTCTGTCCGTCTGTCCGTCTGTCCGTCTGTCCGTCTGTCCGTCTGTCCGTCTGTCCGTCTGTCCGTCTGTCCGTCTGTCCGTCTGTCCGTCTGTCCGTCTGTCCGTCTGTCCGTCTGTCCGTCTGTCCGTCTGTCCGTCTGTCCGTCTGTCCGTCTGTCCGTCTGTCCGTCTGTCCGTCTGTCCGTCTGTCCGTCTGTCCGTCTGTCCGTCTGTCCGTCTGTCCGTCTGTCCGTCTGTCCGTCTGTCCGTCTGTCCGTCTGTCCGTCTGTCCGTCTGTCCGTCTGTCCGTCTGTCCGTCTGTCCGTCTGTCCGTCTGTCCGTCTGTCCGTCTGTCCGTCTGTCCGTCTGTCCGTCTGTCCGTCTGTCCGTCTGTCCGTCTGTCCGTCTGTCCGTCTGTCCGTCTGTCCGTCTGTCCGTCTGTCCGTCTGTCCGTCTGTCCGTCTGTCCGTCTGTCCGTCTGTCCGTCTGTCCGTCTGTCCGTCTGTCCGTCTGTCCGTCTGTCCGTCTGTCCGTCTGTCCGTCTGTCCGTCTGTCCGTCTGTCCGTCTGTCCGTCTGTCCGTCTGTCCGTCTGTCCGTCTGTCCGTCTGTCCGTCTGTCCGTCTGTCCGTCTGTCCGTCTGTCCGTCTGTCCGTCTGTCCGTCTGTCCGTCTGTCCGTCTGTCCGTCTGTCCGTCTGTCCGTCTGTCCGTCTGTCCGTCTGTCCGTCTGTCCGTCTGTCGTCTGTCCGTCTGTCCGTCTGTCCGTCTGTCCGTCTGTCCGTCTGTCCGTCTGTCCGTCTGTCCGTCTGTCCGTCTGTCCGTCTGTCCGTCTGTCCGTCTGTCCGTCTGTCCGTCTGTCCGTCTGTCCGTCTGTCCGTCTGTCCGTCTGTCCGTCTGTCCGTCTGTCCGTCTGTCCGTCTGTCCGTCTGTCCGTCTGTCCGTCTGTCCGTCTGTCCGTCTGTCCGTCTGTCCGTCTGTCCGTCTGTCCGTCTGTCCGTCTGTCCGTCTGTCCGTCTGTCCGTCTGTCCGTCTGTCCGTCTGTCCGTCTGTCCGTCTGTCCGTCTGTCCGTCTGTCCGTCTGTCCGTCTGTCCGTCTGTCCGTCTGTCCGTCTGTCCGTCTGTCCGTCTGTCCGTCTGTCCGTCTGTCCGTCTGTCCGTCTGTCCGTCTGTCCGTCTGTCCGTCTGTCCGTCTGTCCGTCTGTCCGTCTGTCCGTCTGTCCGTCTGTCCGTCTGTCCGTCTGTCCGTCTGTCCGTCTGTCCGTCTGTCCGTCTGTCCGTCTGTCCGTCTGTCCGTCTGTCCGTCTGTCCGTCTGTCCGTCTGTCCGTCTGTCCGTCTGTCCGTCTGTCCGTCTGTCCGTCTGTCCGTCTGTCCGTCTGTCCGTCTGTCCGTCTGTCCGTCTGTCCGTCTGTCCGTCTGTCCGTCTGTCCGTCTGTCCGTCTGTCCGTCTGTCCGTCTGTCCGTCTGTCCGTCTGTCCGTCTGTCCGTCTGTCCGTCTGTCCGTCTGTCCGTCTGTCCGTCTGTCCGTCTGTCCGTCTGTCCGTCTGTCCGTCTGTCCGTCTGTCCGTCTGTCCGTCTGTCCGTCTGTCCGTCTGTCCGTCTGTCCGTCTGTCCGTCTGTCCGTCTGTCCGTCTGTCCGTCTGTCCGTCTGTCCGTCTGTCCGTCTGTCCGTCTGTCCGTCTGTCCGTCTGTCCGTCTGTCCGTCTGTCCGTCTGTCCGTCTGTCCGTCTGTCCGTCTGTCCGTCTGTCCGTCTGTCCGTCTGTCCGTCTGTCCGTCTGTCCGTCTGTCCGTCTGTCCGTCTGTCCGTCTGTCCGTCTGTCCGTCTGTCCGTCTGTCCGTCTGTCCGTCTGTCCGTCTGTCCGTCTGTCCGTCTGTCCGTCTGTCCGTCTGTCCGTCTGTCCGTCTGTCCGTCTGTCCGTCTGTCCGTCTGTCCGTCTGTCCGTCTGTCCGTCTGTCCGTCTGTCCGTCTGTCCGTCTGTCCGTCTGTCCGTCTGTCCGTCTGTCCGTCTGTCCGTCTGTCCGTCTGTCCGTCTGTCCGTCTGTCCGTCTGTCCGTCTGTCCGTCTGTCCGTCTGTCCGTCTGTCCGTCTGTCCGTCTGTCCGTCTGTCCGTCTGTCCGTCTGTCCGTCTGTCCGTCTGTCCGTCTGTCCGTCTGTCCGTCTGTCCGTCTGTCCGTCTGTCCGTCTGTCCGTCTGTCCGTCTGTCCGTCTGTCCGTCTGTCCGTCTGTCCGTCTGTCCGTCTGTCCGTCTGTCCGTCTGTCCGTCTGTCCGTCTGTCCGTCTGTCCGTCTGTCCGTCTGTCCGTCTGTCCGTCTGTCCGTCTGTCCGTCTGTCCGTCTGTCCGTCTGTCCGTCTGTCCGTCTGTCCGTCTGTCCGTCTGTCCGTCTGTCCGTCTGTCCGTCTGTCCGTCTGTCCGTCTGTCCGTCTGTCCGTCTGTCCGTCTGTCCGTCTGTCCGTCTGTCCGTCTGTCCGTCTGTCCGTCTGTCCGTCTGTCCGTCTGTCCGTCTGTCCGTCTGTCCGTCTGTCCGTCTGTCCGTCTGTCCGTCTGTCCGTCTGTCCGTCTGTCCGTCTGTCCGTCTGTCCGTCTGTCCGTCTGTCCGTCTGTCCGTCTGTCCGTCTGTCCGTCTGTCCGTCTGTCCGTCTGTCCGTCTGTCCGTCTGTCCGTCTGTCCGTCTGTCCGTCTGTCCGTCTGTCCGTCTGTCCGTCTGTCCGTCTGTCCGTCTGTCCGTCTGTCCGTCTGTCCGTCTGTCCGTCTGTCCGTCTGTCCGTCTGTCCGTCTGTCCGTCTGTCCGTCTGTCCGTCTGTCCGTCTGTCCGTCTGTCCGTCTGTCCGTCTGTCCGTCTGTCCGTCTGTCCGTCTGTCCGTCTGTCCGTCTGTCCGTCTGTCCGTCTGTCCGTCTGTCCGTCTGTCCGTCTGTCCGTCTGTCCGTCTGTCCGTCTGTCCGTCTGTCCGTCTGTCCGTCTGTCCGTCTGTCCGTCTGTCCGTCTGTCCGTCTGTCCGTCTGTCCGTCTGTCCGTCTGTCCGTCTGTCCGTCTGTCCGTCTGTCCGTCTGTCCGTCTGTCCGTCTGTCCGTCTGTCCGTCTGTCCGTCTGTCCGTCTGTCCGTCTGTCCGTCTGTCCGTCTGTCCGTCTGTCCGTCTGTCCGTCTGTCCGTCTGTCCGTCTGTCCGTCTGTCCGTCTGTCCGTCTGTCCGTCTGTCCGTCTGTCCGTCTGTCCGTCTGTCCGTCTGTCCGTCTGTCCGTCTGTCCGTCTGTCCGTCTGTCCGTCTGTCCGTCTGTCCGTCTGTCCGTCTGTCCGTCTGTCCGTCTGTCCGTCTGTCCGTCTGTCCGTCTGTCCGTCTGTCCGTCTGTCCGTCTGTCCGTCTGTCCGTCTGTCCGTCTGTCCGTCTGTCCGTCTGTCCGTCTGTCCGTCTGTCCGTCTGTCCGTCTGTCCGTCTGTCCGTCTGTCCGTCTGTCCGTCTGTCCGTCTGTCCGTCTGTCCGTCTGTCCGTCTGTCCGTCTGTCCGTCTGTCCGTCTGTCCGTCTGTCCGTCTGTCCGTCTGTCCGTCTGTCCGTCTGTCCGTCTGTCCGTCTGTCCGTCTGTCCGTCTGTCCGTCTGTCCGTCTGTCCGTCTGTCCGTCTGTCCGTCTGTCCGTCTGTCCGTCTGTCCGTCTGTCCGTCTGTCCGTCTGTCCGTCTGTCCGTCTGTCCGTCTGTCCGTCTGTCCGTCTGTCCGTCTGTCCGTCTGTCCGTCTGTCCGTCTGTCCGTCTGTCCGTCTGTCCGTCTGTCCGTCTGTCCGTCTGTCCGTCTGTCCGTCTGTCCGTCTGTCCGTCTGTCCGTCTGTCCGTCTGTCCGTCTGTCCGTCTGTCCGTCTGTCCGTCTGTCCGTCTGTCCGTCTGTCCGTCTGTCCGTCTGTCCGTCTGTCCGTCTGTCCGTCTGTCCGTCTGTCCGTCTGTCCGTCTGTCCGTCTGTCCGTCTGTCCGTCTGTCCGTCTGTCCGTCTGTCCGTCTGTCCGTCTGTCCGTCTGTCCGTCTGTCCGTCTGTCCGTCTGTCCGTCTGTCCGTCTGTCCGTCTGTCCGTCTGTCCGTCTGTCCGTCTGTCCGTCTGTCCGTCTGTCCGTCTGTCCGTCTGTCCGTCTGTCCGTCTGTCCGTCTGTCCGTCTGTCCGTCTGTCCGTCTGTCCGTCTGTCCGTCTGTCCGTCTGTCCGTCTGTCCGTCTGTCCGTCTGTCCGTCTGTCCGTCTGTCCGTCTGTCCGTCTGTCCGTCTGTCCGTCTGTCCGTCTGTCCGTCTGTCCGTCTGTCCGTCTGTCCGTCTGTCCGTCTGTCCGTCTGTCCGTCTGTCCGTCTGTCCGTCTGTCCGTCTGTCCGTCTGTCCGTCTGTCCGTCTGTCCGTCTGTCCGTCTGTCCGTCTGTCCGTCTGTCCGTCTGTCCGTCTGTCCGTCTGTCCGTCTGTCCGTCTGTCCGTCTGTCCGTCTGTCCGTCTGTCCGTCTGTCCGTCTGTCCGTCTGTCCGTCTGTCCGTCTGTCCGTCTGTCCGTCTGTCCGTCTGTCCGTCTGTCCGTCTGTCCGTCTGTCCGTCTGTCCGTCTGTCCGTCTGTCCGTCTGTCCGTCTGTCCGTCTGTCCGTCTGTCCGTCTGTCCGTCTGTCCGTCTGTCCGTCTGTCCGTCTGTCCGTCTGTCCGTCTGTCCGTCTGTCCGTCTGTCCGTCTGTCCGTCTGTCCGTCTGTCCGTCTGTCCGTCTGTCCGTCTGTCCGTCTGTCCGTCTGTCCGTCTGTCCGTCTGTCCGTCTGTCCGTCTGTCCGTCTGTCCGTCTGTCCGTCTGTCCGTCTGTCCGTCTGTCCGTCTGTCCGTCTGTCCGTCTGTCCGTCTGTCCGTCTGTCCGTCTGTCCGTCTGTCCGTCTGTCCGTCTGTCCGTCTGTCCGTCTGTCCGTCTGTCCGTCTGTCCGTCTGTCCGTCTGTCCGTCTGTCCGTCTGTCCGTCTGTCCGTCTGTCCGTCTGTCCGTCTGTCCGTCTGTCCGTCTGTCCGTCTGTCCGTCTGTCCGTCTGTCCGTCTGTCCGTCTGTCCGTCTGTCCGTCTGTCCGTCTGTCCGTCTGTCCGTCTGTCCGTCTGTCCGTCTGTCCGTCTGTCCGTCTGTCCGTCTGTCCGTCTGTCCGTCTGTCCGTCTGTCCGTCTGTCCGTCTGTCCGTCTGTCCGTCTGTCCGTCTGTCCGTCTGTCCGTCTGTCCGTCTGTCCGTCTGTCCGTCTGTCCGTCTGTCCGTCTGTCCGTCTGTCCGTCTGTCCGTCTGTCCGTCTGTCCGTCTGTCCGTCTGTCCGTCTGTCCGTCTGTCCGTCTGTCCGTCTGTCCGTCTGTCCGTCTGTCCGTCTGTCCGTCTGTCCGTCTGTCCGTCTGTCCGTCTGTCCGTCTGTCCGTCTGTCCGTCTGTCCGTCTGTCCGTCTGTCCGTCTGTCCGTCTGTCCGTCTGTCCGTCTGTCCGTCTGTCCGTCTGTCCGTCTGTCCGTCTGTCCGTCTGTCCGTCTGTCCGTCTGTCCGTCTGTCCGTCTGTCCGTCTGTCCGTCTGTCCGTCTGTCCGTCTGTCCGTCTGTCCGTCTGTCCGTCTGTCCGTCTGTCCGTCTGTCCGTCTGTCCGTCTGTCCGTCTGTCCGTCTGTCCGTCTGTCCGTCTGTCCGTCTGTCCGTCTGTCCGTCTGTCCGTCTGTCCGTCTGTCCGTCTGTCCGTCTGTCCGTCTGTCCGTCTGTCCGTCTGTCCGTCTGTCCGTCTGTCCGTCTGTCCGTCTGTCCGTCTGTCCGTCTGTCCGTCTGTCCGTCTGTCCGTCTGTCCGTCTGTCCGTCTGTCCGTCTGTCCGTCTGTCCGTCTGTCCGTCTGTCCGTCTGTCCGTCTGTCCGTCTGTCCGTCTGTCCGTCTGTCCGTCTGTCCGTCTGTCCGTCTGTCCGTCTGTCCGTCTGTCCGTCTGTCCGTCTGTCCGTCTGTCCGTCTGTCCGTCTGTCCGTCTGTCCGTCTGTCCGTCTGTCCGTCTGTCCGTCTGTCCGTCTGTCCGTCTGTCCGTCTGTCCGTCTGTCCGTCTGTCCGTCTGTCCGTCTGTCCGTCTGTCCGTCTGTCCGTCTGTCCGTCTGTCCGTCTGTCCGTCTGTCCGTCTGTCCGTCTGTCCGTCTGTCCGTCTGTCCGTCTGTCCGTCTGTCCGTCTGTCCGTCTGTCCGTCTGTCCGTCTGTCCGTCTGTCCGTCTGTCCGTCTGTCCGTCTGTCCGTCTGTCCGTCTGTCCGTCTGTCCGTCTGTCCGTCTGTCCGTCTGTCCGTCTGTCCGTCTGTCCGTCTGTCCGTCTGTCCGTCTGTCCGTCTGTCCGTCTGTCCGTCTGTCCGTCTGTCCGTCTGTCCGTCTGTCCGTCTGTCCGTCTGTCCGTCTGTCCGTCTGTCCGTCTGTCCGTCTGTCCGTCTGTCCGTCTGTCCGTCTGTCCGTCTGTCCGTCTGTCCGTCTGTCCGTCTGTCCGTCTGTCCGTCTGTCCGTCTGTCCGTCTGTCCGTCTGTCCGTCTGTCCGTCTGTCCGTCTGTCCGTCTGTCCGTCTGTCCGTCTGTCCGTCTGTCCGTCTGTCCGTCTGTCCGTCTGTCCGTCTGTCCGTCTGTCCGTCTGTCCGTCTGTCCGTCTGTCCGTCTGTCCGTCTGTCCGTCTGTCCGTCTGTCCGTCTGTCCGTCTGTCCGTCTGTCCGTCTGTCCGTCTGTCCGTCTGTCCGTCTGTCCGTCTGTCCGTCTGTCCGTCTGTCCGTCTGTCCGTCTGTCCGTCTGTCCGTCTGTCCGTCTGTCCGTCTGTCCGTCTGTCCGTCTGTCCGTCTGTCCGTCTGTCCGTCTGTCCGTCTGTCCGTCTGTCCGTCTGTCCGTCTGTCCGTCTGTCCGTCTGTCCGTCTGTCCGTCTGTCCGTCTGTCCGTCTGTCCGTCTGTCCGTCTGTCCGTCTGTCCGTCTGTCCGTCTGTCCGTCTGTCCGTCTGTCCGTCTGTCCGTCTGTCCGTCTGTCCGTCTGTCCGTCTGTCCGTCTGTCCGTCTGTCCGTCTGTCCGTCTGTCCGTCTGTCCGTCTGTCCGTCTGTCCGTCTGTCCGTCTGTCCGTCTGTCCGTCTGTCCGTCTGTCCGTCTGTCCGTCTGTCCGTCTGTCCGTCTGTCCGTCTGTCCGTCTGTCCGTCTGTCCGTCTGTCCGTCTGTCCGTCTGTCCGTCTGTCCGTCTGTCCGTCTGTCCGTCTGTCCGTCTGTCCGTCTGTCCGTCTGTCCGTCTGTCCGTCTGTCCGTCTGTCCGTCTGTCCGTCTGTCCGTCTGTCCGTCTGTCCGTCTGTCCGTCTGTCCGTCTGTCCGTCTGTCCGTCTGTCCGTCTGTCCGTCTGTCCGTCTGTCCGTCTGTCCGTCTGTCCGTCTGTCCGTCTGTCCGTCTGTCCGTCTGTCCGTCTGTCCGTCTGTCCGTCTGTCCGTCTGTCCGTCTGTCCGTCTGTCCGTCTGTCCGTCTGTCCGTCTGTCCGTCTGTCCGTCTGTCCGTCTGTCCGTCTGTCCGTCTGTCCGTCTGTCCGTCTGTCCGTCTGTCCGTCTGTCCGTCTGTCCGTCTGTCCGTCTGTCCGTCTGTCCGTCTGTCCGTCTGTCCGTCTGTCCGTCTGTCCGTCTGTCCGTCTGTCCGTCTGTCCGTCTGTCCGTCTGTCCGTCTGTCCGTCTGTCCGTCTGTCCGTCTGTCCGTCTGTCCGTCTGTCCGTCTGTCCGTCTGTCCGTCTGTCCGTCTGTCCGTCTGTCCGTCTGTCCGTCTGTCCGTCTGTCCGTCTGTCCGTCTGTCCGTCTGTCCGTCTGTCCGTCTGTCCGTCTGTCCGTCTGTCCGTCTGTCCGTCTGTCCGTCTGTCCGTCTGTCCGTCTGTCCGTCTGTCCGTCTGTCCGTCTGTCCGTCTGTCCGTCTGTCCGTCTGTCCGTCTGTCCGTCTGTCCGTCTGTCCGTCTGTCCGTCTGTCCGTCTGTCCGTCTGTCCGTCTGTCCGTCTGTCCGTCTGTCCGTCTGTCCGTCTGTCCGTCTGTCCGTCTGTCCGTCTGTCCGTCTGTCCGTCTGTCCGTCTGTCCGTCTGTCCGTCTGTCCGTCTGTCCGTCTGTCCGTCTGTCCGTCTGTCCGTCTGTCCGTCTGTCCGTCTGTCCGTCTGTCCGTCTGTCCGTCTGTCCGTCTGTCCGTCTGTCCGTCTGTCCGTCTGTCCGTCTGTCCGTCTGTCCGTCTGTCCGTCTGTCCGTCTGTCCGTCTGTCCGTCTGTCCGTCTGTCCGTCTGTCCGTCTGTCCGTCTGTCCGTCTGTCCGTCTGTCCGTCTGTCCGTCTGTCCGTCTGTCCGTCTGTCCGTCTGTCCGTCTGTCCGTCTGTCCGTCTGTCCGTCTGTCCGTCTGTCCGTCTGTCCGTCTGTCCGTCTGTCCGTCTGTCCGTCTGTCCGTCTGTCCGTCTGTCCGTCTGTCCGTCTGTCCGTCTGTCCGTCTGTCCGTCTGTCCGTCTGTCCGTCTGTCCGTCTGTCCGTCTGTCCGTCTGTCCGTCTGTCCGTCTGTCCGTCTGTCCGTCTGTCCGTCTGTCCGTCTGTCCGTCTGTCCGTCTGTCCGTCTGTCCGTCTGTCCGTCTGTCCGTCTGTCCGTCTGTCCGTCTGTCCGTCTGTCCGTCTGTCCGTCTGTCCGTCTGTCCGTCTGTCCGTCTGTCCGTCTGTCCGTCTGTCCGTCTGTCCGTCTGTCCGTCTGTCCGTCTGTCCGTCTGTCCGTCTGTCCGTCTGTCCGTCTGTCCGTCTGTCCGTCTGTCCGTCTGTCCGTCTGTCCGTCTGTCCGTCTGTCCGTCTGTCCGTCTGTCCGTCTGTCCGTCTGTCCGTCTGTCCGTCTGTCCGTCTGTCCGTCTGTCCGTCTGTCCGTCTGTCCGTCTGTCCGTCTGTCCGTCTGTCCGTCTGTCCGTCTGTCCGTCTGTCCGTCTGTCCGTCTGTCCGTCTGTCCGTCTGTCCGTCTGTCCGTCTGTCCGTCTGTCCGTCTGTCCGTCTGTCCGTCTGTCCGTCTGTCCGTCTGTCCGTCTGTCCGTCTGTCCGTCTGTCCGTCTGTCCGTCTGTCCGTCTGTCCGTCTGTCCGTCTGTCCGTCTGTCCGTCTGTCCGTCTGTCCGTCTGTCCGTCTGTCCGTCTGTCCGTCTGTCCGTCTGTCCGTCTGTCCGTCTGTCCGTCTGTCCGTCTGTCCGTCTGTCCGTCTGTCCGTCTGTCCGTCTGTCCGTCTGTCCGTCTGTCCGTCTGTCCGTCTGTCCGTCTGTCCGTCTGTCCGTCTGTCCGTCTGTCCGTCTGTCCGTCTGTCCGTCTGTCCGTCTGTCCGTCTGTCCGTCTGTCCGTCTGTCCGTCTGTCCGTCTGTCCGTCTGTCCGTCTGTCCGTCTGTCCGTCTGTCCGTCTGTCCGTCTGTCCGTCTGTCCGTCTGTCCGTCTGTCCGTCTGTCCGTCTGTCCGTCTGTCCGTCTGTCCGTCTGTCCGTCTGTCCGTCTGTCCGTCTGTCCGTCTGTCCGTCTGTCCGTCTGTCCGTCTGTCCGTCTGTCCGTCTGTCCGTCTGTCCGTCTGTCCGTCTGTCCGTCTGTCCGTCTGTCCGTCTGTCCGTCTGTCCGTCTGTCCGTCTGTCCGTCTGTCCGTCTGTCCGTCTGTCCGTCTGTCCGTCTGTCCGTCTGTCCGTCTGTCCGTCTGTCCGTCTGTCCGTCTGTCCGTCTGTCCGTCTGTCCGTCTGTCGGTCTGTCGGTCTGTCTGTCTGAGCTGTGAAAGACAGACCTAGTCGCATATTATACTTTTTTAGGTCCATCAGAACATTACCTGCCTGTTACAGAAACCAATGGACGTGGAACTTTCAGATGTATACATATGCGAGTATTACAAATCGTTGAATTGATTTTAATGAAACTTTGATCATAGTATTATGACCGTAGCGTGAATGGAAAACGCGTATGATTTTCAAAAATCGAAAATGGACCAACAAGCTCAAGCGGATCAAATATTTGTGATATGATTGGCAGAACATACATTTTTATTTATTTATTTAGGTAACCTAACCTAACCTAACCTAGTCGCATATTATACTTTTTTAGGTCCATCAGAACATTACCTGCCTGTTACAGAAACCAATGCACGTGGAACTTTCAGATGTATACATATGCGAGTATTACAAATCGTTGAACTGATTTTAATGAAACTTTGATCACAGTATTATGACCGTAGCGTGAATGGAAAACGCGTATGATTTTCAGAAATCGAAAATGAACAAGCTCAAGCGGATCAAATATTTGTGATATGATTGGCAGAACATACATTTTTATTTATTTATTTAGGTAACCTAACCTAACCTAACCTAGTCGCATATTATACTTTTTTAGGTCCATCAGAACATTACCTGCCTGTTACAGAAACCAATGGACGTGGAACTTTCAGATGTATACATATGCGAGTATTACAAATCGTTGAATTGATTTCAATGAAACTTTGACCACAGTATTATGACCGTAGCGTGAATGGAAAACGCGTATGGGTTTCAGAAATCGAAAATGGACCAACAAGCTCAATCGGATCAAATATTTGTGATATGATTGGCAGAACATACATTTTTATTTATTTAGGTAACCAAACCTAACCTAACCTAGTCGCATATTATATTTTTTTAGGTTCATCAGAACATTACCTGCCTGTTACAGAAACCAATGGACGTGGAACTTTCAGATGTATACATATGCGAGTATTACAAATCGTTGAATTGATTTTAATGAAACTTTGACCACAGTATTATGACCGTAGCGTGAATGGAAAACGCGTATGATTTTCAGAAATCGAAAATGGACCAACAAGCTCAAGCGGATCAAATATTTGTGATATGATTGGCAGAACATACATTTTTATTTATTTATTTAGTAACCTAACCTAACCTAACCTAACCTAGTCGCATATTATACTTTTTTAGGTCCATCAGAACATTACCTGCCTGTTACAGAAACCAATGGACGTGGAACTTTCATACTTATACTTATACAAGTATTACAAATCGTTGAATTGATTTTAATGAAACTTTGACCACAGTATTATGACCGTAGCGTGAATGGAAAACGCGTATGGTTTTCAGAAATCGAAAATGGACCAACAAGCTCAAGCGGATCAAATATTTGTGATATGATTGGCAGAACATACATTTTTATTTATTTATTTAGGTAATGTGTACTGCTCGAATGGAGTAATCCATTAAACGAACAGAAAAACAGTACTTATAACTAAACGTTGTAAATGTAAGCATGTAAACTAATTAATAGTAATTTTTAACCTATGGTTAAGAAACACGACTTAAAATCCAGAATTGTACAACAAAAAATATCTACAAAGTGGGTCACTCTCTCACAGTTGCGACATATTACATATATGGGCGAAAATAACAAAGCATTGGTACGAGACACAGGTAAATAAAAACACATGCCTTTTAGATCTAGTACTCACGCACGGCACATGTAATGAAAGTTTCTCTAAAAGATACTGGCGATCAATTTTGTTATTTATTATTTTGGATAAAAACACAGTAGCATAGTACTGCCTGCGCTTAGATACATTAACCATATTGATTCTGCTAAGTAATACATCGTTGCGAATTCCAATCTCAGGGTATTAGACTCCATTTGCCTTAAACCATAAATACTTAACAAAACGACGCTGAATCTTTTCAACATAATTCGAATGTACATCATACGCAGGACACCAAATTACCCTACAGTGTTCTAAACGTATTAACAATAACAATAGAGTCTTTGTACTGACGGAATTTTTGCAGTGCCTGAGGATGAACATCATAGTCTTGGATGCAGCAGCTACAATTCTACATAGTTATATGGTCAACTAGATTTATCTGAGAGTCAAAAGTAATACCTAAATCTTTGACCAGCATGCAGTTATGTAATACATCCCCATTGATGCTGTAAGTTTGTGTATTTTAAGGGATTAACATTGCGTGTACCTATATGACACTGTCTGACATTTTTCAATATTTAAATATAGCTTATTAAGATTACACCATTGATGCAAAATTGATATTATTGTGAAGTAAAAGGCAATCAGTAAACGTAACAATCCTCGTCATAATCTTTAAATCATTCGCATATAGCAAGTGATTACAACGGAGTTTGGCAGAGGTATCGTTGATAAAAATGGCAAAAAGCAGCGGACCAAGCACAGATCTTTGAGGAACGCCAGACGTAGTGCTATACATCGATTGACTTAAAACTAAGTTAATTAACAGAATGTTTCCTATTTAACAAATAAGATTTGAGAAAAGAAAAAACTCAGGAGTAAGGCCGCAATTTATAGGCTTTTGTAACAGTATTCCATGATAAAGTCTATCGAATGCTTTAGAAAAATCTGTATAGATGACATCAGGTTATCCACCACTGTCTACAACTTCAGCAGCAAACTGCTTAATGAGGTGAAATGATATGTTTCATATGTATAAAGATAACACTATGTACAGGGTGACCTAATAAGAATGGATGCCGGCAATATTTCGGTAACCGTTAATCATATAACTTCGAGCAAAAAATATTATTAGGTAAATCGGCTAAGAGAAATCGCTGGAAATTATCTTCGAATTCCGCACGTGGCCGCTAGGGAGCGCAAATGTTACGATCAATCAGAAAAACGGCATTTTCTACGAGTTAACGGAATTGAACAAGCTAGGTCTCGTTTGGAAGAGCTCTTCTTACCTAATATCTCGTTATATAAAAATTTTCCGGGAAATTTTCCAAGTTTATCTTGACTTAGTAGCTACAAGGCGCTATTTGACATCATAACAATTATTACGCATTATTACGAAAATTTTAAAAATGGTATGATATATATCTTTCAACCCAGATATTTAGAGAACGAAATTCTTAAAAAGTCAGTGCAAGATTCAACTTCCTAGCTATTTTCAAACCGGAGGAATCAATAAAACAAGAATTATGACAAGTGTGCTGTGAAATTCAGAAACAATTGCTGCCCTATAAGAATACAGCCTCCGACATCGTTTTAGTAATCACTCTATAGATAATACTCAAGTAAAACCACTAAAAATCATAGTTTAACTTTTAGAAATAACCTACAGGTGGCGCAGTAGTCGCCAATAAGTGCTATATTCAATTTTCAAAATAATGGGACTTTTAAAAGATACACACAAAAAGAAATTGCAGTATAAAATTGATTATCATATTTGTTATTATTAAACGTTAATTTGAGCTGATCATAAAGTGTTACATGAACTCCACAAGCAATGATATTAAGAAAAAATCGATGTGAATGGATCTTAAAAATTA